>JAQPPZ010004740.1:0-22211 GCA_028583015.1 Wollemia nobilis | reverse complement strand
CTATATGAAAGGAGGAAAGTTCTTTTTATGGTAAAATCATTGACTAGATGAAATTATTATCAGAGGAATTGGTAACATCCTTTTATCTTTAACAAAAGGGTACAGGGGACAGACATTCTCCCCAAGGTTTCTGCCTCTAAAAACAGGTCAAATCATTGAAGCTGCCTTTATAACCCCTGTCTTTTCTAGTTTGGCTTAGTATTACTATATGAAAGGAGGAAAGTTCTTTTTATGGTAAAATCATTGACTAGATGAAATGATTATCAGGGGAATTGGTAACATCCCAGACATTCTCCCCAAGGTTTCTGCCTCTGAATACAGGTCAAATCATTGAAGCTGCCTCTATAACCCCTGTCTTTTCTTGGTAAACATGACCCGGAGTGAGGATACCCCTGGTGGCTCAGGGTTGGTACCGCCTGGTGCGTACTCAAGTCAGACTACTACCTTTGCCCAGATTGGACATGCCCCAAGGTTTGAACCTAGGTCTCCTCTTGGTAAGTGCCCAAAGTTTTACCAATCCACCTAACCCTTAAGGAATATTAATTACATTTTTAATTGCTACAAAAATATATGTCGACTTACATGGATTGATTTCATAACAGCAAAGACTTCTACAAATAGAACATTTTGAGAATTGATGGAATTTGTTCACATTGTACTTGTCAAGTGGATTTATTTTTGGTTTTCTGTTAATAGATGAAATATCTGCATGTAGATTATGGAGATGAATTGAATTGTCGGAGAATTTCGTGACGGTAGTGTTCACAACAATGCATTCTATGCCAAAAAAAAAAACATTTGCTACGAAGGGCTCAGCCAGATTGTAATCCATTGACTGCATGACACTAGATTGTGAGAGCTCTGTTCCCCTCCCTCTGAACATTCTTAGTGTCATTGGTCTATAAAATGGGTCTTTATCTTCTTTCACTAGAGCATTTACAGATTTGTAGTAGAGCTCCAACTGTAAGTTGGTTTTTTCTCATGGGCTGATACATGTTCTTTTTCTTGACGTATGCATTAGCTTTGAAATGCATGGTGATTCCAAAATGTGGCAGCCCTAGTATTTTTATAGTCATCCTTGTCATCTATGAATGGAACCAATCTGAAGTGTCCAGAGCTTGTAGACTTGGCCACATCTCAGACAGTATCCCTGACAGCAATGCTGCATCCTAGGGCTGAGCAAGTAAGTATATCGTTTATGAAGCTCTAACATCCACAAGTACATTATCATTATCATTGTTTTTTTTGTCATTAATGGAAGGCAGAGGGATCTCTTTATTATATTTCAGTTGTGGAAGTTGTGGATCATCTTTTTCCCTCATTTTCAAGTTTAAAAGCTTGGACGCACTGGTTTTTCTTAGTATTTCTGTATTAAAGGAGGAAAAGCCTCTTTATGGTAGTCACTGACTACATGAAATAATCAGCAGTCTCAGTTAATGATATTTTAACCCACTGAAAGTGTATGTAGATTTACATTAATTGATTTCATGCAGGTAGAACATTTTGGGCACTGATGGGATTTGTTCACCTAGTATTTTTCAAGTGTATTTGTTTTTAATTTTCTGCTAATAGATGAAATATTTGCATGTAGATTGTGGAGAAGAATGTTAATGTTGAAGAATTTGGTCAGTGTAATGTTCACGACAATGCATTCTATGTCAAAGAAGATTTGCTATGAAATGAATTGCAGGCTCTGCGATATTGTAACCCGTTGACAGGCTCTGCGATATTGTAACCCGTTGACTGCACCGCACTGGATTGTAAGAGCTCTGTTCCCCTCCATCTGAACATTCTTAGTCTCATTGGTCTATAAAATAGATCTTTAATTTCTGTTAATAGCGGTATTACAGATTTGTAGTAGAGCTCCAACTATAAGTTGCTTCTTCTCATGGGCTGATGTATATTCTTTTGCATTCAATTTAATTTAAAAACTATCGAGTGTTTTCACTCAATCTTTCTGGCATCCGTTATGGGCATAATGATCTATTTAAAACTTTTGTTTTCCAGCGCTGAATATTTCTCAATTCATAAAGCCATTTACACCCATTAGTAGTACCTTTAGCTTTTTATACATTCCTCTGTGCTTGTATTTCCAGAGTTTGTTTATTTGGAAAGGATATTTGAGATTCTTGATCAACTTGGACATTTGATTATCTTGAATGAGCCTACCTCTTTACATGTTCATATTTCTGATATTCATAAGCATTTTATTAGTTAATTATTGACAAACAAATGTTTGAATTTCCGATCTTGCAGATGTGATTGGTATCCTATTATTATATTATGCCTGGCATATCCTAGGAACTTTTTTTTTTCCTTTTTTTACACACATCTCTCTAAAATGTTGGTTTCAATCCTTAGAACTTTTAGCTACTTCAATATTTGCTTTGCAACATCCCTGGTTCGAGCTAGGAATAGCCCAGAAGTTTCTTGCTTTCCTGAAAAGAACCAAGAAATATGACAAAGGGGAAAAAAAATCCAATCATAATCTTCCTCAGTTTGTGTCATTTGTCCATTTACTACAGAGATGTTTACCCCTAATTCCCAGCTCTCATTGTCCAAAGTATCTGCATTTCACTTTTATTTCTTGGGCTGTTCTTTTTTTTTTTTTTTCCTGGTCTTGCTTTTTTTAATACTTGTAGTCAGTTGCATGTTTCCATTCTTTTTGAGATAACTTAGTTTGGGATTATAGATGCACCCTATGAAAATCATCAAACTTAAGAATTCCCCACCCCCAACCACTTTGACTTGACATAAATATTAATTGACCAAAAATCTCATATCATGACACATAAAATACAAAGAAAGTCCTGTCACTAAGATGATTGATAACAATGAGGATTTTTGCAAGTATCTACTGTTGATAGTGGTTTTTGTTGCTCTCAAGTTTTTTAATTTTTTTTTAAATTATTTTAGCGTAGTACCACAGACATAACTTTTATTCTTTTTAGAGTGTTCATTGTTGAGTATTATGATTTTATAGATTACGAACACAAGAACTGTAAACAAAACAAAATAGTTAACTGACTACAAACTACTGCCAGATTCAAATTTACCTCCTCTTTCTAATCACTGCAAGGCTATAACTATTCCATGTTCTTGATAATTTAAAGAATTTTTTTTGTGGAACTTATATTTGGCTTTAAACATACGGATTGAGAAAGTCATTTTATTTGTCCCTCTGTAGGGTTTTGAAGATTTAGATGTCAAAGTTTTATATAGAACCGAATCACATTATTTGCATTTTTGTTCTTGTATTGTTGCTCTGAAATGTAATAATATTGCTTCCATTTGCAACATAAAACTGTATATACTATATTGACTCTTTAGCTTCATGCCCTATTGGACTTTTTCATCCATAATGTTCATATATCAGTGTCAATATTGTCACAGCATCATTTCAGAACCATTTTTGCAAATTTTGAACTAAAGCTAACAAAATCATGTTATGTTTTGTGCAGCCTCATGGTTTTCTCAGCTGTTTCCTTAGAGTGGATATTCCTCCCAATGTTGCTGGCAAAAGTGCTTGAAGGAAAGGGGGATTCAGAGATCCATCAAAATGGAATAATATCTAAGCTATAAAAATCATTTGTCATCTTCTATGTAATGAAGATACTATTTTGAAAAAGAATGTGTATTTTTCCAAATGTAGCAATTTTTAAAAAAGATCAGGAGCTGGATACCTAATGCAGTGTTACCATTGAATTTCAGCATTTTTTTCAGTTACCATTGTTTATGAGCATGTTGATAGTACACCATCAGCATGCTATCAATATGTTATCAATCACACCACTGTTTATCAGAATTTTAGCAGCTCTAATTTTATAATTTTTGAGATGGGTTGAAGTTTGCTGTTCAAAATGATAATCATTCAATGGAATATGAAATAAAATATTTGATGTGCCAATTCTTGTTAAATTATATATAGTAGGTATTGTTAAGCACATAATGATAGTGAGTGTATATTTCCTTATGAGCATCATAGTATGAGATAATTTCCATTGGTGAGTGATAACTTTCTTTCTATTGAATCATTAAATTGTTATTAGTCAAACACGGCAATTTTATAGTTGATAAAATTGATTTTCAAATCAATAAGATGTGTTTTCACTTAGAATATCATCAATGATAGAAGTGGTTTGTGGGAGTTTATGTGATATCGGTTTTATTGAATAACAAGTAATTGGTAAGCCACAATAGACTAGATAATGAGTAGCACTGGCAGACTTGACTCTCGAGACTGATTTTCAATGTTGTAAGGAATTTACATCGCTAAATTATTGTATACTTGACATAGTAGTTAAAATAGTTTGTCGAGTTGGGCTCAAGTGGAATCGTTGAGACAGGTCGTCTTACATGAGAGCTTAGGTTTGGCAGGCATAAAGTCCCAAGTGTGTGTGGTTGGGGGTGTTTATAGCCCAAGTGAGTAGTAAGCACCTCAATATAAACTACCATTTGTAGTAGGTTTAAAATGCTTACATAAGATAAAAATAATTAAATAAGTTATATTCTAACAAAATATAATTATAATCAACAACAAAACTAACACTATGTGGCTTTTGTTGATTGTGGGACATAATACCTTATTACAAGGACCTATCTCACCACACCCAATCAACAATAATACAAGGAAATCAAGCATTAATAACATTTGTATAACTTAAACATTGAGGGAGCCAAGAGCAAGCCTCACTTTTTCTTGTTTTAGATCTTTGAACAACAACACAAAGACTGCCAATAGGAAGCAAGTGTGAGTAAGGATCCCGCATCTTGTCTTACTCTAGATCTTTGGAGAAATTTAAAAATTAAGGGTTCGTATGACGAAAAGCTAGGTAGCATAAAAGGAAAGTCACATTTGAAAGCCCTAATGGGAAGTAAAGATGTCCTACTTGGAAGTATGTATGTCCAAGCTAGGAATGAGAGGAAGAATGAATGTATGGCAAGTTTGATCTAGACAATTGTTGAATTTGTAATCAACTTCATGTCTAAGAGCCGACATTGTAAAATGTATTTGATAGACCTAAGGGCATTTCATTGTACAATGTATTTAATATTTTGTAATATTTTATTATGTAAGCCCAATGAGCCAAGGTTAACCTTATTTAATATTTGTAATTAAACTAAATCCTACTTATTATGTCGACTTAGGTTAAACTTTAGGATGTAATTTGAGGATTTGGTATTACTATAAATGCCTTTCACACTTCTCATTTGATTATTAGAATGTTGTGCAATAATATCTATGGATAGTGATTATTTATGGTTTCTATAGGTACTCCCAATATCTACATCTCTTTTCTTTCTTTTGTTTCTTTGCATTTTCTATATAATATTTGAGTGAATGGATTGCTTTTGCTTTTTTTTAGAAAATATTGTGAAGTTCATCATGGTATCAGAGCGGGTATGGAGCTACCTCACTTAGTCATGCAGAATCGTTCTTCAGAGCCTTCGATATTTCTTCCAAATTTTTGAACATTTCTTTCTTCCTTCATCCATTAATCTAAGAGCAATAAAGATTAGACAAGCCTAAGATTTGTTTATCTCCGATTCAACATCAAAGACTGTTGTTTAGAAGGAAAAAGAGCATGCATTGTTTCAAATTCAAATTTGGCACGTTTCCCACATGCAGGATTTGGTTTGGCAACCAAATGAATTGAACTGCATAGAAACTTCCTTTACAAAGGAAAGGTGCACCAATCTTTGTCATGAGGAGCAACCATTGCAACTAGGAGAGTGTTTTCTAGAACAATAATGAGGGATTTGTTTGTGTTCAAAACATGATGGGTGTCTTTTTTTTGTAGTGAATGAACACAAGTTTTGAAAGGATCAAAATTAGTAGGAACTATAATGTGTGGTCTTCCTTTTCTTAATCTAACAACATAGTGTGGTGGTATGGATGGTGCATTGAAAAGGATAGGTTGTGTGTTTGACTCTTGACCCACTTTTTATCTACAACCGTGAAAAGGTTATGTGGCTTCTATGGAGGCGTTGCCTTTTCAACTACCAAGGCACATGATGGTGGATTGGCTACCAAGAAGACTTTAGGAAAGATATGGTGTGCGTTCAAATCTTACACACATCCTTTTGCACACTATACACCTATCCTTTGATTGAGGATACTTGGAGGAATACAAGGAAATTCCTCCCAGCTCTCAAAGGCATGGCCACCATACTAGTTAATGCATTGTGTTTGGAGGATGTAAGGTAGAGATTTGAACCTTTTCAGTAAGGTTGAGGTTTCAACCTCTTCAATGCTATTTGGGCAACTTTAAAAAAATAAAGGATCATGTCCATGGCTGACGTGGCATTATTACATGGAACGCATATATTTTTTTCTATTTATATAAATTTCCAACCAATTAGAGATCTCCAAGTCTCACAATCAAAGAGGTTTAGAGGTGCTGATGTGGGAAGGAATAAGTGGAAGGCACAAGTGAATCATGGATCCCGAAGTGGTAAAAAACAATTGGGACTTCTTTTCTCTAAGGCTTGGAGCTTTACTTTTTCACTTTTTGGGGTTCATTATGGCAAATCTTTCAGAGTCCATAACTGTGGCATACAAAAGCGTTTTCAGCCATTTTTTTTTTAAACTGCATTGTTTTTTGAGCTCTATGTTTTGGTGGCATTAGTTCACAAAGCTATTGTAGTGTTAAGGGTCAAATTGTGTAATATGGACCATAAAGCCCTAGTCACTTGCCTTAATGGGTAAAATTATAGTATATGGTCAACTCAAATGATAGGCCTACTATGAAGTAAGAACCTATGGCACATCTTTCAAGAGGATAAAGCAATGGTTCTTTATGGTGAAACTCGACATCAAAAGGTAAAATAAGACCTAGGTTTGTTTTCCTTGCTAATTGATCTAGAATTACTTGTTCATGTCAAAGAAGAGAGTGATCCTATCAAGATATGGTCAAAGTTGCATGAAATTTTTGAAAATGTTAACACTACTAAACTAAGTTGCTTGGAACTAGAGCTTTCTTCTCTTAAGCTAGCTGAGTTTGATAACATTAAAGACTATATTATAAGACTCAAGGTTTTAAGGCAGATATTGTGTCTTTTGGATGCAAAAAGAAAGATGATGTTGAATGCGTTAAGATTGTCTTGGATAATCTCTTCTCCTCCTTTCAGATGGTGAACCTATGGGTTCATATGATTCCTATGTTTTTGGAATACCAAAACACACACTTGATCAATTTTTTCTCTTTTAATTCACTTTAGGGTGCAATGCAAAATAACTTTTCATATAGAGGCACATACAAAGGAATTCCAATCTAAGAAGACTACAACCCAAGGGTCCACAAGTAAGTCTAAGACTTCAAATAAAACAAAGACCACTTACGGATACTATAAAAGGGAGGGACATGCTATGAAAAATTGCTTGTTGAAGCTACAAAAGATTAAAACTAAGTTCTTGGAGCAAGGTGAACATATTTTATATGATGGGGGAGATTCAAATAGATTTGCATCAACAATGGAGCCCCATTAGAGCATCTATTATGAGGGGAAATATATTATTGTCACTAATGTCTTCTCTCTTTGACCACTCATTTTAGATTATGGGGGATGTTGAATTTTTAATCTACTTCATACCCAAGAGCTGACATTGTGTGATGTATTATATAGGCCTAAGGGCATTTCATTGTACAATGTATTTAGTATTATGTAATATTTTATTATGTAAATCTAATGGGCCATTATTAACCTTATTATGGTTAAACTTAATTTAATATTTGTAATTAACGTAAAGCCAACTTATTATGTTAGCTTAGGTTAAACTTCATAATATAAATTGGGGTTTGGTATTGCTATAAAGACCCCCCTCACATTCCTTATTTGATTATCAGAGTATTGTGCAATAATATCTATGAATAGTGGTTATTTATAGTGCCTACAAGCACCCCTAATATCTATGTCTCTTTTCTTTCTTTTCTCTTTATGTTTTTGGTTAAAGATTTGAGTGGATTGATTGCTTATGTTTGTTTTGAGAAAATATTATGAATTCCATCAACAACTTATATTACATTGGAGGTAATTATCAAGAATATTATTATCGAGCATGTTCTAATGGTTTCTAAAAGTAGAGGGTTTATATGAAAGGCCCATGGATGTCAACCAAGGTTTCCAGAGATTCAAAATTGGACCAAGTAGAAGTAAGAATTGAATTCAAAATTGCTACAAGACATTTCTTCAAAAGATTTTTCCATCATCATCTTTTCAAGTTTAAAAAATTAGAGATAAAATAATAGGTTGTAGTCTATGGTTTAGGGGGAGAGATGCTCTATATTTAATACTATGGAATGAAATTTTTTTAATGAGACATAATCTATTAAAAAGCTTCCAATGTGGGTTAGGATTTTTTGGACTTCCATATCAACTTATTAATAAGGATGATTTGAAAAATAATGGTAATATCCTAAGGGAGTTCATCTAGGAGGGACCAACTACTAAGGAGCGAAAGCGTGTTGTATATCCAAATATGTTTTTTTATGGATGTTTCAAAACCTTTTTCACAATCCATTAAAATTAAATCCCAATCAAGAGAATGAGATCAACAAGTGGATTATGAAACATTGCATTCTAATGTCACAACTAGTATGAGACTAGATACATGACAAGAGATTGCAAAGTGAACAATGAAGAAAGAGAAAAAAGTTGATCATGAGATAAACTTTAATAAGATGAAGCAAGGATACCATTCTATAGTAGAAGATTAGATCAAGGATCTTCCACTCCTAAAAAAGAGAATGATATAATTATAAGGTGAGTACTAAGATAGGAGGAACCAAAATAATTATCACCAAAAATATTCATTAACATTGAGTATTGAAAGGTTTAGAAATAGGAGCTAAACATATTTAGCTATATGAGTGCTAACAAACGCGCTCATTAGGATAGAGATAGGGAATAGTTTTAGTTACCTTAGGATATTTAAAACTAACCTAATCTACCATTAGATATTTAGAACAATAAATATCTACATGGTAAGTGGTAATGTAATAATCTAATTAGTATAATGCAATATATTAATATTTTTACCCTAACATCCCCCCTTTATTACATTACATTGAAATACAAAGTGTACTTCGAAACAACTCAAATTTGACATGTCCAAGTGCCTTTGTGAAGATATCTGCAACCTGTTCATCAGTGGGAATGTATTGAAGCTAGATTTTGTGTTTAGGAACTTCATCATGGATGAAATGACACTGAGTGTCAATATGCTTTGTGCGTTCATGGTGAACTGGATTCTTCACTAAGTTCAAAACACCCTGGTTGTCACAGAACAGATGAATCAAAAGTTTCTTTGGTAGACCCATGGTTGCCAAAATGCGACTTAACCATATCGCTTCGTACACAGCTCCACGTGCAACGCGATATTCTACCTCTGTTGAAGATAAAGCAACCACCTATTGCTTTTTGCTATGCCAAGAGACAGGTCTAGATCCTAGATGAAAGACATATCCAGAAGTTGACTTTTGGTCATCTATAGATCCAACATAGTCAGAGTCCGTGAAACCCTGTAAGAAGAATGAGTCATTCTTCTTGTACTCTAAACCATACTCTACACTACCATGGATGTAGTGGAGAACACACTTTGCTGCTTTCTAGTGAGTAACTTTTGGTTCTTGCATGAACCGAGAAAGATAGTTTACAACAAAAGTGATGTCTGGTCTAGTATTGGTCAGGTAAATCAGGCTCCCAATCATTTATCGATAAAGTGTGCCATCTACCTGTGGTGATTTATCATACCATGATAATTGAAGCCCTGATTCCATCGGTGTTGCTTTGGGCTTGCAATCAGTCATACAATATTTTTCTACTAAAGTCTTGGCATACTTGTTTTATATTCTATCTCAAGACCAAGACAGTAGTGGAGAAGTCCCAAATCTATCATATCAAATGACTCTTTCAAGTCATCCTTCACGACACTAATCAATTTCTCTGAATTGCCGGTTATGATCAGATCATCTACATACAATACAAGAATCACTATTTCAGAACCTGTGTTCTTAATATAGATATTTGCATCTGACGAACTTCTCCTAAAACCATGTTGCAGTAGGTGATTGTCCATTTTGATGTACCATGCTCTTGGGGCTTGTTTCAGCCCGTATAATGATTTGACCAGTTTGCAAACTTGTTGCTCATGGCCTTCCTTAGTAAATCCTTGAGGTTGAGACATGTATACCTCTTATTTTAAATCACCATTTAGAAAGGCACTTTTTACATCCATTTGATGTAATTTCCATCCGAATTGTGTTGCCATAGCACAAAGAACACGAATGGTGGTCATATTTGCAGTGGGTGCAAAGGTTTCCTCATAATCAATGCCCTCCTTTTGAGCATAGCCCTTTGCCACAAGATGGGCCTTATGCTTATCAATGGTACCATCTGCCTTATATTTGACTTTGTAAACCCATTTGCAGCCTATGGGCTTCTTTCCTTTAGGAAAATCGACCAGCTTCCATGTTTTGTTTTTGATGAGGGATTTATGTTCAGCATCCATAGCTGCCTTCCACTAGGGCTGACTAAGTGCTTCATCAACTGTAGAGGGTTCATTTTCATCATATGAAGACATATAAAGCCTCTCCTCATCAACTTCCATATCTTCTCCACTTTCTATCTCTCTGTCAATAGAAAGCTCTTGAAAATATTCATAAATATCATCAATCAAAGTGGATGCTTCTGCCTTTTTCTTTCGAGACATGCTGCGAGTGCGAGGATGATTGAGAGTGATATCTGGAGGTGAGGTGAGTTTGGAATCTCTCACCGTACTAGTATACCATTTTGGAGGCTTTTTTTGTTGTGGAGGAGTCTATTTTTGTGGCTCCTCATCTTCCAGGTATACTGATGTGTATTTTCTTGGTGAATGGATCTATCAACCGATAGCATTTTTGAAATTCATCATATCCAAGAAAAATGCACAGCAAGGTCTTCTCATATAACTTCTTTCTTTTCTCCTTAGGTATATGCATGAATGCCTTACACCCAAAAACATGTAGATGAGATATGGAGGGTTTCCTTCCACTCCATGCTTCCTGAGGAGTCATACCTTTAAGAGCCCTTGTGGGTGCCCTATTTAAAAGATATACTGCAGTTGTCACAACTTCAGCCTAGTACTTTTGCTCAAGGTTTTCTCCCTTAAGCATACATCATACCATTTCCATAATGGAACGATTTCTTCTCTCAGCAACTCCATTTGACTGAGGAGAATAGGTTGTTGTTAACTGCCTTTTTATCCCATGTGTCTTTAGAAATGAAGAAAATTCATTTGATGTGTATTCCCCCCCTCGATCTGAATGGAGGGTCTTTATAAAGCATCTTGATTCTTTCTCAACAAGTTTCTTGAATTGCTGAAAATAGTCAAATGCTTCAGACTTCAACTACAAGAAGAAGACCCACATTTTCCGTGAGTGATCATCAACAAACAATTGAAAATACCATTTTCCTCCACAACTGTTAGGCATAGGACCACACAAATCTGTGTGCACTAACTCCAAAGGTGCCTTAGCTCATGAAGAGCTAGGCTCAAAAGGTACTCTATGTTGCTTTCCTGCCAAGCAATATGAGCACACTGGCAAAGTAGATGAAAGGTTAGGAAGTCCTTTCACCATTTGATATTTACTTAGTTCAAGTAAATACCCTAAACTTAGATGCCCAAATCTCTTATGCCATAGAGAAGTGGCCTCTTTTGTGGTTACCGCCATGGCAACATGCGGTGAGGAAACTGCATCTAAAGTGAACAAGTCATGCTTGTAAGAACCCGTTGCTATGTGTTTGCCTCTCTGGGTGATATAACAACGTTTCTTTCCTTGCTCAATTTTGAAGTTGACAGTCATGTTTTTATCCAGAATTTGTGGAACTGACAAAATATTGTTTGCCAATCCTGGTACATAAAGAACATTTTGAATCTGACATTTTTTGTCTAGAAGGGAAATAGAAACACTACCTTCTCCCTAGACACGATAGGTCTTATCATCAACAATGGTTACTGGTTTGCCTTCTCTTGCCTCAAATATCTCAAACCAAGACTTATTGCCAGTCATATGCTTGCTAGCGCCTGAATCTATGTACCACACAATATCCTTTTGAGGGGATGTTGTATGAGTCATGAGCACTTTGTGTGCTCATTCAGAGTCTGAACCAGAATCTTCTTCAGCAACAATATTTCCTTGTTGTTGCTTGTTCTTGTTCTGTGGTTTGCCTTTGCCCTTCTTCTGACCTTGATCATTGGGTTGTTTGTTCTTAAACCAACATCTCTTGGTTTCATGAGTGTCCTTATCACAAATTTTGCAATAATGCTTCTTATTTTGAGTCTCTTTGCCTTTGCCTTTAGAATATGAAGACCCCTTCTGTTGATTCCCCTTTTTCTTTCCACCTTGTCTGTTTGAGAAGAGTGCATTGTTAGATGCATCGTCTCTTTGGAGTTGATTTGCTTCCTCAGTTTGAAGCATGTTTACCAACTCTACAAAGGTCACTGTCCTGCCAGAGACTTGAAGGGAAGTGATCAACATTCTATAGGAGTCTGGAAGAGCCCTCAATATGACCAAAGTCAAGACTTTGTCTTCCACCTTTTCTCCTAAGGCTTGCATTTTTGTTTTTATTTCTGCCACTCTGTAGAGGAATAGCTCTACTATTTCTCCTGACTTCATTTGAAGAGTATGAAGTTGAGTTTGAAGGTTAAGAATCGTTGATTGATTCTTTCCTTCAAAAATGGTAGATAAGGCATCCCATGCCTCTTTACCATTTTTAGCTTCACTTATGTGAGGTTGGATGTCATCAGTAATAGCTAACAAGATCAACAAGGAAAGTCTTATGTCCTTTTTATCCCATGTTGTTTGATCTGCTCCTGGGGATGTGGGTCTTGAATCAGTGCCTTCCACTATACCCCACATTTCCTCTACAGTTAAAATAGCTTTCATCTTGGTTTTCCAGGCAGAATAGTTTGAACCTTTAAGCAATTGATTATCATTCAGATATTTGTTTATCAGTGCCATTGTGAAGATTCAAAAAAGAATTTTTACCAAGATGACTTATCTTGCAATATACTCTCAAAAGAGTATTTGTAAGATTTTAATTTACTCTTATTGATATTTAATGGCGCCTGCCTAAAAACCCTTGAATAAGGATGATTAGTTTGAGGAGTTTAAGCCAAACAAATAGAGTAAATTAGGGTGATTTATGGGTGAATATAAAAAATAAATAACTGGCTATGTAACCTGTGCAAGGCTTAGCACAAATTTTAGTGAAATTTGGGTTTTGGAGTGCTCTTTGATGTTATGACTTGTAATTGCATAAAAAAATGAAAGTTAGTGCAATAATCAATCAAAAGAGTGACCCAAATTTTTATCACTATAGGTGTCGGATGCAACCGAAAATGCACCTAATTTTTAGCCAATTTTACAAAAAGTGTCGAATGCAATCGAGAATGCACTTTTTGTTTACAATAATTTTTGCAAGAAAAAGATGTTTTGCAAAAAAATTTGATATTCAATCTTGCCCCCTTGTAGTTTTATTTTGCAGAAAGAAGAAACACAAATGGTGCTATTTATCCCCCCTTGATTTTGCAAAAGAAACAAGGAAAATCCCCCCTTTGTTTTAGGAACTAGTCGACACACGACTTGGTTTTCAAAGTGCCCTTAAGTATTCAATATTCAAAAATGGGAGGTGCTTTTGGATCAAATGGTTCTCTAATCCGCATGGGACCGTAGCTACGATCCAATCCCTTCCAAGGATCTGTGTAGAAATTGAATCTGGGTAAACTCTTTCGATGTCGTCTAAGCATCCATCGAAAATTGGATCTTGTGGTTTGTCGATGGAGTTCGTTTCTTCTTTGAATGACTCTTAGACGATGAAGAGCTTTCTTGATCCAGGGCCTTTTAAGGGTTTTGAAGCAAAAAAAATTGCTTTGATCGACCCTACAGGGGGTCGAACCCATGACCTCGTGGGAGTCCTCCCTCAATGGCGAGCGTTAGCCAGTCGGGCTATCTAGTTGATCTGTCAGCTAGAGTAGCTGACGATTACTTAATAGCTTCGCACCCGCACGTAAAGAAAAAAAACAAAGTCTCTTGGGCTTATTTTATCCCACATCGCCTAGGCAGGGCGATTGGGATGGATTTAAAAAAACAAATCCACCCTTCTTGCTTTGATTGCCTGCTGGAAATCGAGAAGATTTTTGATCCTTTTTTTCGTGCGAGACAACGAATCAATTTCTGCCATGTTAGCTAGACAAATCAATTTTTTCCATGTCATATCGATGAATCAGATGTCACCACATTAGCTCAGGTGGGGTTGCCTCGTTTCGTGTGTCGATGCCACATCAGCTGATCCTACCTCGGGTTCCATGCCAGGGCTAGATTGGATGCCATGTTAGTTAGTGCCTTGGGTTCCATACTAGGGCTAGATTGGACACCATGTCAGTCAATACCTCGAGTTTCATGCTAGGGCCAGATCGGATGCCACATTAGCACCTGTGAGCCATCTCGAGATGCATGCCAATCACCTGTAGGTCGCATCGAGATGCAAGCCAGTCACCTACGGGTCGTTCCTCAGGATGCATGCCAATTAAGAGTGTGGGTCGCTCCTCGGTGCTACCTCTAGCTCTGATGCCAATGATAGAATTATAAGGTGAGTACTAAGATAGGAGGAACCAAAATAATTATCACCAAAAATATTCATTAACATTGAGTATTGAAATGCCTTCGCATTATATAGGTTTAGAAATAGGAGCTAACCATATTTAGCTATATGAGTGCTAACAAACACGCTCATTAGGATAGAGATAGGGAATAGTTTTAGTTACCTTAGGATATTTAAAACTAACATAATCTACCATTAGATATTTAGAACAATAAATATCTACATGATAAATGGTATTGTAATAATGTAATTAGTATAATGCAATATACTAATATTTTTACTCTAACAGAGAAAAAAAAAAACTATCTATAGCATCAAATGACAAGGTCATCATAGTTCACAAGAAACAAAGAAATATACAAGGGATGAGGAAGTAGAATATGCAAGTTCAAATTCAGAAAGAATTAATGATACAAAAGAAGATGTGGAGGAAAATTTTAAAACGAAGGATCTAGAAGAGGTCAAGTTTAGTTTCTAGGTAAATCACCTTCATTTTTCTTGAGTAGTATAAAATCCTCTCCTTGCAATAGAAATGAAAGTAGTATAGAGGTTATCTCTTTGACTTTAGGGTCTCAAAAGCAACATAATGAAGAAATGAGAATGAAGGATATTAATAGTAAATTAGTGTTTTCAAAATAGCATAAAGAGATAATTAATATGCAGGAACATCCTTGCACTTTAGGGTTTCTAGGGAAACATAAAGAAGGAAGTGCTTTTGAGGTTATTTGTTGCACTTCAAATCCTTCAGCGCAAGACTACTATAAATGAAAATTCTTCCTATAAAAAACATGAGAAAATGAAGAGATTAATGAAGATGAAAGTGTTGATGGAAATGAAAATAAAAAAGGGAAGACCTACGAACTAAAAATAAAAACAAAAGTGATAATGAAAATAATATCTTGAAATATTAGGGGCATGAATGAGACCCATAAAAAAAGAGGTATTAGGAAATTGACAAGTTGTTATAGCCAACATATTTGTAGCAAAGGAAACTGAGTATCAAGGTAGTGAATATATTGTTGATTTATGGTGTTGATCTTTGTTTGGGCAAAATTCAAATTTTAGAAGGAAATATTTAAGCAAAATTTTATCTCTTAATGCAAATTATATCAAAGAGTTGATTGTGAAAACTTCACATTTTAGGGAATATGAAGAAAATCTTTGATAGAAAGGCAAAGGAGACAAATCTTCACTAGAAAAGCAAAGGAAGAATATCTTCACTAAAAAGACAAGCTTAATTTGGTTCAATTAACTTGACAACAATGTAACATGAGCAATCTAATTTTTTGTTCTTTTTACGGGTGCCCATAGAAGCCGCATATAACTTAAAAGAAACAAATTATATAACCTAACTAATTCTTTAAATTAGTCACCATAACTTTGGAGATTATTTCTTCAAATTTAATAAAAACTTAAGTCTTACCCGGTGTTGTAGGTGAGTTGGAGAGGAGAGGGCAATCCTCCAAGGGAGGTCTCAGGTTCGAATCTCCACCCTACCAAAAAGCTAAATTGGGTACCCAAAATCCAATTGATAATGTTGGTGCGGGCAGGGTTGAGTGCGACCCTCGGATGACTTTGATGGTGTAGAACCCATGTTCATGGTCTCTTAGACAAAGGTGGCCCCGCAAGGGGTTTTTCGCTTAAAAATAAAAAATAAAAAAATAAAAATAAATAAAAACTTAATTTCAATACATTTATTGTTGTCAAACCTAATATAATTTTAATTTATTTGTATATTTTGTAATTTTTTTTGTTCCTTTTACAAGTGACTCCAATAGAAGCCGCATATAACTTATTTAAAAAAAAATAGTTATATAACCTAACTAATTCTTTAAATTAGTCACCATAACTTTAGAGATTATATCTTCAAATTTAATAAAAACTTAATTCCAATAAATTTATTGTTGTCAAACCTAATATAATTTTAATTTATTTGTATATTTTTTAATTGGTTGCACGAGATTGAAATGAACCCACCCATATTATATCATGTAGTTTAATATTTTGACAATTATGCATGTATTGCTTGGAAATATTGAAACCTAGGTCTCTCATTGAAAGTTGAGGAATATAACTAGAGATAAAGTCATTTGATCATTTTTATTTGATTTGATGTAGATTAAAAATCAAAATTTAAATTTTTTTATTGTTATAAAGTTTTTCTATGCATATAACCTTTAATGAGATATTCGTATTGCAAGGTAATTTGATACATCCTATGGAAAAACAATTGCATACATACGACCATTAATGGGCTTTATAATTTTTTCAATGAGTTTACACATGTTTTTATGAGGGGTCCCAATCCCCTCATACTGAGTGGGGTTTGAACCTTGTACCTCCCAAAGAGAGGCCAAAACCCTTATTATTGTAGTAAGCTTGTAGCTTCCGCTATGAATTTACATAGGTTTGTATGAGGGATTTCATTCCCCTCATACTAAGTGGGGTTGGAACCTTAGACCTCTCAAAAAGAGGCCAAAGCACCTCTCAAAAAGAGGCCAAAGCCCTTACCACTACAGTAAGTTTGTAGATACACTTTTTTTTTTCCAATGAGTTGTATAGGTTTTTATGAGGGGTCTTGGTCCCCTCATACTGAGTGGGGTTTAAAACTTGGACCTCCCAAAGAGATGCCAAAGCCCTTACCACTGTAGTAAGCTTGTAGCTTTCGCTATGGGTTTACATAAGTTTTTGTGAGAGGTTTCAATAAGCTTGCAACTAATTTTTTTAATGAGTTTACATAAGATTTTATGAGGGGTCTTGGTCTCTTCATGCTAAGTGCGGTTTGAACCTTGGACCTCTCAAAGAGAGGCCAAATCCCTTCCGAAGTTTTTATATAAAACCCTTGTAAACTTGCAATTATAATAGGCTTTATAACAATTAAGACCATTGAAAGTTTTTATATAAAACCCTCGTGTAAAGGCATAATTCCTATTATATATTATTTTGATGTAATAGGTGGTTGATCATTAATAACCATTAATATTTAGAACATTTTATAAAAAAAAGCTATATGTGGTTTCTATTGTCGGTCACTCCCATCAAAATAAAAAAATATTACATTTGATGTCGTCAATTAAAGCATATCCAATTTACCCTTATATCAAAGATATTCTTCATTTATTTTTCTATCAAGCGTCTTCAACTTACTCAAAATGTTATGTTTTTGTAATCAGCTCTTTACATGATTTTCATTAAGAAATAAATCTCACTCAACCAACTACCTTCTAAGATTTTATTTTTATTCAAATTTTACCAAAGATGAAGACCAACCTTGTGATTAGCCAAATTATCTATTGTCTATTTTTTCTCTGCTTACATTTTCAAGAGATTGTCTCCAACAATATTTGATGAATATTAGCAATAATATTATTTTTATCCAATTCCCCATCAATATCTATTGATAGCATTAATGATAATTTATGAATCCCCCTCAATCAAAATATATTTTCATCATTTTCAATTTCAATTTTTATCATTGTGAGAAATGCCTTAGCCCCTATATAGTTAGTTGAAGTTCCATATGATTCTAATTTAGCTAGGAGAATTTTGTCTTCATTATTTCAAAAAACACCATCTCCACTACCTTTTCCTAGATTTTCTTTGAAAGCACCATCAAAATTAATTTTGATAAACTCAATTTTTGGACATTTTCATTTTACCATCTATAGAAGTAAATAGTTTACATTAAATCCATTGTTATAGATGACCTAACCCTTCCATGTACATTCAAAAAATAACCAAGAGGCTCTCACCTTTTTTTCTACACTTGAGACTTCCCATGATGAGCATCATATATGTAAATATTTTGCAAGAGAGATAATAATACAATCGAAACTTGGACATGATTTTGAGATTTATTTTGAAAAATTATATTATTCATAAATTCAAATGAAATAATGGTAAGACTAATCCTCCATAGAATACATAATATTTTAGCTTTGAATTAATTAATTAAATATTTCATAACACTTTCAATGTTGATGGAGCTACCTAATTTATTCTCATATTTTTGAACAAGTAACCCTAAATGATGCAAGCAAAGGGACAATGAAGAATTAAATGGTTTGATGTTTCCATATCCTTCTCATATAAAGCACACCTAATGGGTCCATAGTATCATCTTCTTTGTAGACTCTCTTCTATAAAAATCTTGCTTTTGAAGAGCAAGTAATCTGCTGATAAACTTAAACTAGATAAGAAATAAAACAGAATCAAGATGAAGAAATAAGGCAAACACACAATACATAATATTTCACTTGGGAAAACCTTTTCAGGTAACCTTTCTTCTTATTGTATAAACTCAATTGTCTCCAATACAATAATACAATTCTCTGTAAACTTTAATGCATATTGCATAAACTCAACCGTCTCCAATTCAATAATGTTATTCTCTCTTATGTGTATACAAACCCTAATGCAAGTGCAAAATAAATAACAAAGGCACATGCACGGATTTTATAAAACCATGGACACAATACCATGGGTTTAAAAATAACCCAAAAACAACCCATTTGAAAAACATCATTCCCCCTTTATAAATATAAAACATGAAAAATATCCAATACATATCCAACAACTTTGGACTACTAACCAAAGGAATTATTGAGACTTGAGGAGGGCCTCTATTGACCAAACATTCTTCCAATGAAAATCATTGGGAGTAAGAAATTTTTATAGCTCTAAATCATCATATCTCAACTTGATTGAGCATTCACTATCTTTTGATAGATTCTAAACCAACTCATTCTTTCATGTATAAATAGTTAAATAAAACTCTTGAAGCATCTTTTGAAGCCCACCTACTATATATTTGAGTCCTTCAACTAGATTACTAACACAAAATCATGATCTAGATTTATTGCTAACAATAAGATAATCTTTGACAATTGGACTTTTACAAGCTATACATGCTAAAGCCAATGGTTTGACATTTTGAATTATTAACAAGAGGTTAATGCATTAACCAATGGTTAGATCAAAAATTTATATAATCCCCCTCATTCGATGACCATTTAATGTGTTTCTTATTTAATTACAAACTATGTAATATGAAGTTCCATGTTGGTGGTCCTTTAGGTAGAGTTAATTTCTTAACTAGCTTCACTGCATAAAGAGAACCTATATATTTTTGAAGTAAAATTTCCATTTAACTAATTCTTTAATCTACCAAGGCTTCAAGACACATCAGAGGAGGATGGTTGGCTTGGTTTGTAGGACAGACAAGTCGCCTCCTCAGGTTACCTAGTTCAACCTTGGGGCCCAATCTAAATCAGCTCTACTTGGAGCATTGCTATGCCTACAAGCTATAGAGCTCACCCTAAAGAGCATTTCATGACTTCGTGCCTTCCAAGAGTGTCGTGTTGTGCCGAGTATGCTTTATGCCTTCATGCTATTATGAGAGCCCCATCCTAGACAACCTCTCACCTTGTGTTCGTGCCTTGTGCTTGCCTTGCCATGTTGTTGTTGCATTGTCGTGAAGAGTAGGTTGTTAGGTGTTTGGATGCACTCATAAGTCTCGGGGCTTGCAAGCCCATAAAGCACCCATTTTGCATAGTCATCCTTATGCGAACATTGTAAGGCCTTTGCCCTAGATGTAATGTTTTGGACCGTCGGTCCCCCATTTTGCAATGAGAATAAAGCTAAGGCTTTCGAGCTAGTTTATCACGTGTTCTTTGCATGGATGATAGACTATTAGCTTTGTGGTGCATGCATATTGATGTTGGGCTTGGCCATGTGCTTTCGCTAACCATTGTATGCTTGAATTCCTATTGTTGTGCTTTGTTGTTGTGTTGTGCAAGGACTACATCCCTAAGCTGCCCAAGGCGCGATATGCTAAAGCCAGTTTAGCCGCTCGTGATGCCGAACGGGGTGTAGGGCAACTACCCTACAAGCCTACCCTTGTTACAATTGGTATTAGAGCCAAGGTTGGACGACCTGGCTACCGAGCCCAACCTAGTTGGTATCAGGGCCAGTCGTTGGACAACCTTGTGCTACTATGCTACTGGGCAACATAGTTCCCTTGCCAGACGTAGATCTTAGGGTGAGTTGTGTGTCGAGAGGGATCTTGGTGGTGGTAGAGTTTCTAACACGATGCACGCTGTGAGTATGATCCTCGCTTTCCCTGCTATCACCCCTTACCGTCTTCTTTTTATTGTGCCAAAGTAGAGCTGTGTGACCCTTAACTCGGTGGAATCTCCACTGTGACACAAACTCGGTTGAAGTGCTACTTCAATGCTAAGTGCTGAGAGTGAAAGATGTCGTAGGATGGTTCACAATTCCGTTGTGTTCAACGTAATTGTTGGCACGCGTGAGAGGATGTATGTAATTGTGCTTGCCCTTGTGCTGAGCGTAATTGCCAACATGTCCAAACGTGAGGAAGAAGAAGAGGAGTCCTTGATGAAGTGTGGATCAAGAAGAAAGATCCCTTGAGAAGTCCCTCATCGACACCGAGGACGACATAGAATTTAATTAGGGGAGGATTATGGTGGGTGTAGTTCGCTCCCGACCCCATCCATCAAGCCGTGATGCTTGAGGTCGTAAGGGCCAACCAAGATGATAGTGAGCCAGCATCCTCCCTATCCTTAGTGGTGCAACGCACGGAGGTGTAAGAGGTTAGGTGTGTGTAGAGTCTCTGTATTGCCCTTCATGGTGTAAAGCGTGAGGTAGTAAGAGCTATAGAGTGCCATTAGCAGCAACCATCTCCTCATCCGACGTGGTAGGCGCACATCGGACGGGGCAGAAGGCAGGACTGGAAGTTTCGTCGATGAGCGAGCTACCTGGGCTCAAGAGGATGGAAGGGTTAACGTAAGTCCTACCTCATTTGGCTAGGACAATGGGCTTCCCGTACCATGTCAAGAGGCGGTCTAAAATTGGTCGTCGCCTGCAACCCGCCTTATCATGTCGAAGACATTGGGCAACTTGATAACAGGTTCCCCCTTGTCAGTCCAAGTGCACGTCAGTATGGGACGGTCATCCCTCTTATCGACCCCTTGAGCTGTTGTTCTCAGATGCGGAGTATGATGTATCAAAGAGTTGGCAACCTAGAAATGGGTTCCCACTAACACGAGAGCGCGTCGGTATGGGACGGTCGTCCCTCGGATCAGCTGTCACCTGCCACAAATGCCAGAGAGAACGAGACCATGTGAGAGTGTTGGGAGAAGAAGGCTAATAGACCTCACTGTTGATGCGGTCCAAGGACGTCATTGGTTAGACCCGCCAGTGAGTTGGATGAGGAAGACCGTGAGCTGGGAGCCGAGGGTTGTTTCATTCTATGGCAATCTACCTTGAGGAGTGACTTCCTTGGCTTGGCCTCATGTTGGTCGTTGTGTTATATAATGGTAGGGTGGTTGCATCTTGACATCCTACCACTACTCTCATGGATGGGTTCATTCCATAAGGGGTGTGAAACATCATAGAGTCTTCGTCCCATGCCATGGGCGAGAGCATGGTGGGACGGGCAAGGCTTCAAGATGCATCGGAGAATGGTTGGCTTCGGGTTACTTGGTTTGATCCCAAGGCCCAATCTAAATCAGCTCTGCTAGGAGCATTGTTGTGCCTACAAGCTATAG
>JAQPPZ010004739.1:0-24264 GCA_028583015.1 Wollemia nobilis | reverse complement strand
CTTTTGTTGAAGCATCTGTAGGCCTTGCTTCTTCTAGAATATCCAAGAAAGATTCCTTCATCACACCTAGGATCAAACTTACCCAAATTCTAATCTTCCCTTCTGATGAAGCACTTACTCCCAAACACTTTGAAGTATTTTACTGTCGCTGGTCTTCCTTTCCACAACTCATAAGAAGTTTTATGATGATTGACTCTAAGTTGGGCCCTGGTGATAATGTATACTGTCGTACTGATTGCCTCTTTCCAAAAACCATCTAAAATTTTTGACTCATTTAACATAGCTCTAGCCATATTTTCAAAAATTTTGTTTTTCCTTTCAACTACTCCATTTTGTTGAGGAGTTCTTGTTGCTGAATATTCTCTTTAGATTCCTTGTTGCTCATAGTATTCCATAAATTCATTTGAAGTGAACTCTCCTCCTCTATCTGATATTAAGCATTTGATTCTCTTGTCAGTCTCATTTTCAATCATTTATTTGAAAGCTTTAAATTTTTCAAAAGCTTTAGATTTTTCTTTGAGAAAAGTAACCCAAGTCATTCTAGAATAATCATCTATAAACAACATGAAGTAGCTTTCTCCCTGAATGCTCCGAGTTCTGGTAGGGCCACATAAATCGAGTATGAATAAGATCCAATGGTTTTGAAGAAGTATACCCTTTTGATTTGAAACTGGCTCTAGTCTGTTTTCCATGTTGACACGGACCGCAAATGATGTTATGGGGCCTTTTTATTTTGGGCAAGTCTCTAACTGCTTCCTTGTTACTAATATTGACAAGATTATCAAAGCTCAAATGCCCCAATATTTTATGCCATAGCCAACTCTCATATTCTTGAGTTAGAAAACACTTTTCCTTTTTTATCTCACTTAGCATGTAAATATTGTTTGGAGTCCTTGTAGCACTAGCAATGAGTTTTCCATTTTTTTCTTTACTTATCTCACATCTATCTGAAAATAAAGATACTATGTGTCCTTGATCACAAAGTTGACTCACACTTAGAAGGTTATGTCTTAGGCCTTCTACATAAAGCACATTTTTTGTTTTGGATTTCCCATCCAAACTAAGAGTCCCTTTATCACAAATTTTAGCTGACCTGTTATCTCCAAAACTGACTATTCCTCTCGTTTGTTTTTTTTAAGACCAAAAACTTTTCCTTTTCACCAGTCATATGTTTTGAACAACCACTATCAAGATACCATTTTTCTACTTTGTCTTGAGCATGAAAAGCAGTTTGAACTATCATTGACTTAGATTTAATCTCATTTCTCTTTTTAGTGAACTCAAGGCTAGATCTATCCAAACTGCACATCCTTGCTATATGCCCAAAATTCTTGCACTTGTAACACATGACATTTTTATTCATAAGAGGTGCAAAAGAGTTAAAATTTTCCTTACTATGGCTATTCAAAGACTTATTGTAACACATAGCTTCGTGACCAAATTTCTTGCAAGAAAAAAAATAGCCATGGAAAGTATTATGTAACCTATTTTGATGCCTTGGATGGTTGTTCTTCTTGTGACCAACTGGAATCCACCACTCTTCAGGATGAAGATTGATCTTGCTTGAAGACCCTGTTTCATAAATGGTGATACCATCCTTCTTTTGCTTTTCACACGGAGTATTTTGTCTGAGAGTCAACTGTTCCAACTTCACTCTAAGAGACATAACCTCTTCTAGTTTTTCACAATCAACTTCCTTTCCTTTTAGAGCCTTTTTCAGGACCTGTTCAATCTTCTTCCCTTCTTTAGCTAGAATTTTGAAGTCTATAACACTAAGACAATTCTGATCTTGTTATCTCTTCTTCCTGACATTGATACCTGAGAACATAATTCTCTTACCTAAATTTCTCAAGATTTCATAGAGCCAAGAAGAATTCACCTTTGAGATCGAAATTAACCTCTTCATCTCTTTTTGAATCTGTATGTTCCTCTGATAGATCCTTCTCCAAGATGTTAGGCTCTTTTTGGAGAGACCCGCTCTGATACCAATTGAAGAACACAAGATTATACTGAGAGGGGGGATGAATAGTATAAGACTTAACCAATTAATAATTTTAACTTTAGATAGTAGTGGCATCAACACAACATTAATCAAGACATAAAGCATCACACATTGAAGACTCATTTTTAACGTGGTTCACCCAAAATGGTTGGGCTACATCCAAAAAAACTTTTCTCTAAAAGTTATCTCAAAGTTCTTTGAGAATCCTTCCCAATTACAATGTTTATGAGCCTCATCTCAAAGGAGATACCTTCCCCTCTGCTCTGGAAATGATCCCTCAGAAGATCAACTGTCTCTACTTCTTGCCAGCATGTGGAACTCCTTTCCATCGAAGACCTCCTGTCCTTAATGCTTAGCCTAAGAGACCTCTGCCTTCTATGATCACGTCCATAGTAGCTCAGAAACCAAATATGTTCTTAGGTTCTTCTCAAAGAACCAATGCACCTTTGTCCTCAAGTTCTCTGATAGAACTATCAAACTCAGTTCACAAGTCCTCTGTTATTTCTATGCAAACCCAGCCGCATTTGCTCGGACTTTAACCTTTGCACCTCTATGCAATCACAACGGCATCATCTTTGCACACTCTGCTTCCTTTGTGATCTTTCACACTTAGAATGATTCGACGAAATGCACTCTGCACTCTACGATTGAATTCACACTCTAATCTCAGTGATCGAACTTCTTGCACTGCACACTATCTCCTAATGTCGCACATCAACAACACATCCATCGACCAAACAACCCTCCTTTTATATCAAAATTTTCAAGATGAAAACTTTAATCTTAGTCGGTTGTTATACCAAAAACAAACCCTAATCTATGTCGGTTGCAAGCCCTAATTTTTGTCGGCTAAAATTTAACTTTGTCGGCTTCACTGCCTCTGGAACACTTCTGTAGCTTCTATCGTGAAACTACAACATGTCGCAATATCACGACACCTTTGCAACCGTATACTTTCTTTTGGCTTTTGTCGTGATATTGCGACACTTCAGTCTTTGTCGACTTCAACTAAGCTCTTGTCGTGATATCACGACACTTCTGACTTAGTCAGCATCAACATTGCTTTTGTCACAAAATCGTGACACTTCTATCTTCATAGCCTTCCTCTCTACTTTTGTCATGAAATCATGACATTTCTCCTATAGAAGGCCTGCATTCTATTTCTATCATGAAATCCTGACACTTTCTCCAACCGAATGCTGCCATCTCAATATGTTACGAAATCGTGACACTTTCTCTTCCTTGCACTCTTGTCTACTTGCACTAGTAAAAATAGAACATGTCGCAAAATTGTGACACTTTTGCCTTTGAGCTCTTCCTCCTTGAATTTGTCATGAAATCGTGACACTTCTAGCTTTCGTATGTTTTCTTTGCAACCTGTCGTAAAATCGTGACGCTTTCAGCTTCCGTACAACTTCTCTACAACCTATCGTAAAATCATGACAGTTCTCATTTTCAGACTCTTCCCTTTACTGCATGTCACGAAATCATGACACTTTATCTTGCTTCCATTTTTTCTTCTGATTTGTCATGAAATTGTGACACTTTTTCTCCTTAGCGCTTTTTTTTTCTTCGGGTCGCGAAAACCCGACATGTCACGATATCATGACACTTTTTCTATCGAACTCTCTCTTCTACGACATGTCACGATATCACAACACTTTTTCTTTCGGACTATCTCTCCTACAACATGTTACAAAATCGTGACACTTTTTCATCCGTTCAACCTTCCTTGCAATATGTCACGAAATTGTGACATTTTTGACTCCGAACATTCTCTCTCCTCTTTGAGTCGCAAAACTGCGACATGTCGCGATATCACGACACTCTTATAAAAATATTTCTCTCGCCTGCTTAAGTCACGAAAATGCGACATGTCACAATATCGCAACACTTTTCTAAAAATCTTTCTCTCTCTTGCTTAAGTTGCGAAAATGCGACATGTCGTGATATCGCGACATTTTTTCAACTTACTTTCTTTTGAACCTTTCATGTCGTAACCTTCATCAAAACAAATTATTTTACATCAAATCAAATTCCTTCAAAAGCTTCTTGACATCAATGACAACTTATACACTTGAGCAAAGACAATGTACCCAAGGTACCCAAAATTGCCAAAAAATTTACTTTTTGCTATTTCTTTACTACAATAATTTGTGAAATCCTTATTGTTTTGGCTGTATTGATATAATTAACTTGGGTTTTTGGAATATTTTGTGTAGGCATTTGTACTAAAAACACTCCAAGGACATCAAAATCATCAAAGGATCCCAAAACTAGTCTTCTCGGTCTGCGAATCTTGGTTCATAGATCAGGAGTGTGAACTCCTCAACAGAAGACAGGTTCACACCTCAGGAGTGCGAACCTCCCAAAATTACATAGTTTTGAACCATAAAGCATATTGGAGGCATTTACACTCACATGGATGCAGTTTTTGTTCCAAAATTTCTCAATTTCCTCTATTTTAAAGCTAATTTAACACAGTGAGCTGTAATATCCAAAAGCAATCACACATTCTTATTTGTTTTAGATAGATTTTTTGGTCATTTTATAGTATAGATTCCAATTCCAGTCCTTTACTTCCAAGTCATTTCCTTTTAGAAGCAGTTAGCTAGATTTATCTTTTGCAAATCAATAGAGTAACTTTACCTTTGTGCAAATCCCTTAATTAGCTTTTAAATTCACAAGTCAATAGCTTATATTTGTTTTTGCACCCCAACCAAGTAAATATATATACTTTGAAAAGGCATCTTAGCATAGTTTCAATTTCAAAAAGGTATTAATCTAGTTTTGCTTCTAAAATAGTATCGCACAAACAAACACCACACACTCACGTTCCAAATTAAATGGTGTAAGGAGCTGGGTTTCATCTCCAACCCAAATTGGATTTCATCACCAATTCACCACCAGAATTTAGTGAGGTCTAGGATTAATCTCCACTAGCTCACCTTTAGTTTTGAAACCATAGTTCCCCCCAGGTGGATCATTCTGGCATTAATACCTAACTGTTCCTTCCCATTTTGAGTTTTGGTTATCCATAATTCATTACTGGAAGGTACCTTTAGAGTGGGTAGTTTTAGAAAGCCCCTTTACCACAGGGCTTTTCAAATAATTAGTGGGAGCAGTTGTTGTTACTGTGGGTGCCTTAAATGTGAGGGTTAAGTGAAAGCATGGGTATGCTCATAGCACCACATTGACAATGTGACCTCTCTTTGTGAGATTTTATTTGACTCATTAGAGCATTTTGAGTCTCTCCCTTTTGGATATCATTTTACTATATCATATTCCATATAGGTAGCCACTCGCCCATTGTGCTACGACATACCTTAATCATATTAGCATATCACCCACTACCCGGATTTTACTATTAGGCCATATATTCTATCATAAAAATACACTAGAAAAATAAAAAATAAATAACTTTTGCTTTTTTTTAGTCTCAGGACAAGTGGTTACAATAACACTTCAAAAGTGCTATAAATCATGGATTGTTCCATAGTTTCATTACCATGATTTTCACTGCATAGCTTGTTTTTAAGTGATTTGCATCCCCCAACATGATCATACTACAGCACAAAGAAGTTACACACAACACAAATTTCATCCTCTACTACATTTTTGGGTGTTCCACACCCTTGGAGTGCGAACCTTTTTGGTATACACCTTTGGAATGCAAACCTATTTTTTAGGTTCCAGATTGCACACAAAACATAGAGAGACACGTTTTGCACATTTTTAGTCTTCTGTCTAACATTCTAGGTGATTTGGACCCCCGGAGTGCGAACCAATTTGGTCTACATCCCTAGCTTGTGAACCAATTTTTCTACCACCAAAGAGTATCCCGGTCAGTCACAAATAGTTTTTGAGTCTACATTTTACTTCTATTGATTGTTATCCCATTTATTGCATATTTTACCATGCCTATTACACGTAGTCAGGCACATGAAGCACTTCATCATGCTACTCAGGTTTTCCAATGGATTGTCCTTACTATAGAGGCCTCTTCTTCTTATACCATAGATCCACCTTCTGAGTCTAAGAAGGTTCCATACCAAGTTGCACCTGATCTATTGATAGGTTCTTCTACCCCTACAACTAGTCCTACATCACACGTGGCCTCTTATCCACCATCTCATTTCCTAGATGAGCACCTCAAGGAGCCCCCTCCTTTATAGGATCTCTCTTCACTCAATCCCCCATCTACCTTCTGCCCCAATGTCATCTACACCTTTCTAGGCCACCCTATACTAGTTATGGTTGTGGAGGAGCTCACTCCCCCTCCTTCACATTCCTCTGCTCATCATTTCATTGATGACTCTTACCGTCCCATTTTGGGTGATGATGTTATCATTTCCCAAATTATCCTAGATGTTGTTACCACTGTGCACTCAATTGGTATGATTTCCACCCCTTATTCCTCCACCCCCTCTTCATCGAAGATACTGATATCTCAGTAAACCTCATCCAGTCACTCACCTTCATCTTAGCCACCCTTTGTTGGTCCACCAACATATTATTCCCACCCATATCAGGTTTATTGCATTGTTTCACCAAGTCTTACAAAACCCTTCGTCCAGGCTTGTCCACCACCCATATCCTTTATCCCATGACCACCATCACCCACTTCATATTTAATCATATTTCCACCTATCATTTATCCTCCATTTTCCACCTATTGTCCACCATATGTACCTCCCAGTACCTTTCGGCTACCCCCTCCTCCTGCATATCGACCACCTTCATTGCCCCCTTCCTATCAAGGCATTCTTCTTTGATGTTCTATCCATCTAGATTCTTTGTTCACTACCTTTGCTGCTCCACCTCAGTCCTCCTCCATACCACCCATGGCCTCACAATATTTTTCATTCCACACATCCACTTCTATTCCATCCCATTCTTCCACACCTCCAACCTTTTTCAATACACCACCCACATGGTCATCCACTACTACTTCTCAGTTGAAACCTACTTTTTAGTATGTGCAACAACACCACTAGATTTCCATGGCTAGCTAGTCACCTCCTGGATAATATGATACACAACAACAAAAAATGCCAATTCCTGGTCCATCACCCCCCAGATATTATGATCCCTCGTAGCAGCCACCACCTATATCCTAGGCTCCATATATTTCACCTCATCCATATTATGTTCTTGTCCCACAGTACCACTCGATGTCTGCACCTACTCCATAGTAGGATGCTTACTATCATTAGTGGGAGGACCAACAACTATAGTATCCCCTATGTTTGTATTATGTGCAGACCTCATCGCAGCCATCACCTACATCCACACCACCCCTTCCATTTCTCACTCCACTCGAGACCACCACCATGCTCTCTAGTGATTTTTAGGCTATGTAGGAACAACTGTGTGCTTTGGATATACATACCACTAGTTATGGGCCTCAAAAACCCACATATGATGAGCTATGCAATGAACCAATCCACCCATTTGTTCCTATCCATCCTTATCCTTACATATTTGAGATCCCTAAATTTGACAAATTTAAAAGTAAGGAGAATCCTAGAGAGCACCTGAATAATTACCACTTTTCCTATTACTAGTTGCATGGAAGTAATCCCCTTATGCTTCGTACCTTTGCCATGTCACTTGGAGGCCAAACATTATATTGGTACAACCATTTACCTCGTCATAGCCTCTATACATTTGAGCAGTTGGCCAATATTTTTCTTGAACATTTTGCTATCAACATCAAAACCAATCTTACCTTGTTTGATGTGTATGATTTGTGTCAGTGGTATGATGAGCCTATTACTAATTTTTTTGCTCAGTGGATAGTGGTCCTTCATGATATCTCATTTCCTATCCCACATTCAGAGCTCGTCAAACTCTTTTCCAACATTTTTCATAAGTAAATCTCCCAAAAATTGCAAATACATTAGAGTCGAATATTTGAGGAAGCTATTTCCCAAGCCAAAGTTATCGAGGACATCAAGGTCCACATGGGAAAAATCAAGTTGCATCAAAAGTCACCATACCCTACCAATTACTTTTAAAATTTCCCTCTATATATAACACCTACCACACAACTACCTCAAACCAATCAAGTTCTTCTCATTCCATCATATCTATCAGTGCAAGTGGTATCTATGCAAGCTCCACAACCCACTCCTCCATGCTTCCCCCAAAATCAGTATCAAGCCAACCCTCCACTTCTTCCCACTCCACAACCAAACAACCCCCCGCCATAATCCAATATATATCAAGGCTACAATCCACATCCACCTCGCCCCCCACACAATTAGATGCCTATTTCTGAGCCCATGCCCACTCTATTTCATCGACTCACTGAGGGTGGCCTCATCCATTTGCCAAATTTCCAACCTCTTGATCCAAATTGCCCTCTCCCATGGGACTACAACCCATAATATTTTTGAGATTATCATCGACAACATGACCACACCATTGATTCATACTGCATCTTTCATCATGCTATCCAGGATCTTATTGATCGAGGCTCTATTCAGGTCTCAAACCCCCTTGCACCACAAAATCAAAACTTGGGGATATTTTAAAATCCTTTACCTGAGCATGGGGGTAATTCACCTCAAAATGATCCATGCCAGGTTAATCATGTCAATCGAGATCCTTCCCAATAGGGTTTTATGGGTATGATTAATATCGCTACTCATAATCAATGTTACCCATCCCCTACAGCCACTCCACAGCCCTCCATATCAAAATCACCCCCCATTCCTCCACCTCCTCCATGGAATGTCCACCATCCATGGTAGTATTTATCATAAACTCTACACCACCCCTACAAGGTTATCCATCTATGACCTCTTGCAGCAATCCCAACCTCATCGTGAAGCCCTCGATTCTATCCTCTACTCTCTCGATCTTGAAACCCATAACGTAAACTTCTTTGCCATTTTTTTCAGCAATTTTTAGATATGCGTACAACCTTCTATCAACTTCCATGACCATGAAATTATAGAAATTTTAGGCGAGGGAGTGAACCCTCGATTACATATCCAAGCCTCCATCAATGCTATTACTTATAAGAGTGTGCTCATTGATACCGGGTCTTCAATTAGCATAATTTATACTACCACAATGAACCATATTTGCCTTCCTCCATATCATCTTGCTACACCATCCATGGATATTTTACCCTTTAATAGCTCTATGCATCCCACCGTTGGTACTATTGTCTTGCCCATAAAGGAAGGTGCCAAAACCATTTCCACTCTCTTCCATGTTATCGAAGGTGAGATTCAGTACAATATCCTATTAGGATGACCATGGATTTAGGGCATGTAATGCATCCCTTCCACACTTCATCATTGTATAAAATATGTTTATAACATATTAGTCGATTACATCCCCATCGACGGTGATCCCTTCAAGTTTTGCAATATCATCAGCCTTCCTCCTGGTCCATACTTGACATCTACACAATTTTCTCCCATTCCATGCTGCACGTTAGACCACACCTATCCACAATCATCACAACCACCCCTAAACCCAACCTAAGTAATGTTGCCCCAACTTCCACCATGATCTCCTGCTCCTTATTTTTTCCATACTACTTTTTCAGCCTTCATACCACTGCCATTTACCTTTTCTACTGTGCCAACCCCACCACCATCATAAAACACCACACCTCTCCTACATATGCCACCCCCATCTACTCGCCACTCTATGCCATGATCAACCAGGACACATGTAATATGTCTCTCATTCAATCCCCCTCCTTCCCCTCCAACCCAATTTCCTCATGCCAACCATCCCAGTATCAGATCCCCAGCTAAATGCTATGAGTGGGCATAATGTGCTACCCAACATGATGTCAAGTTAGTCCAATTCACATATACTGATGCACCTACACCACCTTGCATTACAACTCTACCTTTTGCACCATCCACATTGCCACACAAGGGGTCTTCTCCTCCACCCAAGCATCCAAATCCTCCCCATGTTCCTATCCACATGATCGCCCTTGGTCCTAGTGAATATAGCATTATCGATTCTCGCATTTCACCATCCACTTTCTAAACCACCCATGATTCCAACCAAACTCATGATGTGTGCTTGAAAATTGGGGTAGTAGTTCTGCTAGGCCCTCCCAATAATTCCATGAACTTTGTCTATGGAGACCTCGACTCGTTTGTGCTGCCACCAACACCTCCGTTACCACAAACCAAATTTTGTGACAATCTCAATCACATGTCTAATCCTCTTTCTTCCTGGCACTATCTGCATCGCTATAACTAGCATGGGTATGGAATAGAGAGATATGAACAAGGATTTCATTCCTATATTAGTCCTTCCACTCACCTTCCCACTGACCGATCCAAAATTGGCTACAATCTAGACACGATTTACAATCTTGAACATGACTTTAAAAATTTGGATCTAAACCCACCTCATATCCTACTTGACGAGGAATTTGAACCTATTATACCAATGAATATCTCTTCTCCTCATTCCACAATCGATATACCATCCATATTATTTCCACCCTCTCTATCCCATGAGCCTCTTGCCCCACAAGAATTTGACATGCTTGTTTACCAGTTCACCTGTCTCGACATCAATCCATATACACCAATCAATCCTCCTTTACCTACTAATGTACCATTGCCCACCAATCCATCTTCCCCTACCTTTACAACATCCTATTATCCTCCTACTACTCCATTCATCCCCGTTCATACGACCGTTCCATCTTACCATTAGATTTATTTATCACCCTCACCACCCATGGTATTGAATCCTAGTCACCCCCAACCAATTCTTGATTTCTTCCTATCCTCTTCTAATTATTCAAAATATTCTTCATCCACCTAATCCATTTACATCACATAGATTAACATGATTTCCATTGAGCTATACACCCCCATTCGCTACCTTAACTAGCCTGACTACACACCACATCCTATTGATTATTTTGTTGACTTCGATGAAATCTCCTCCACACCAACTATCATTGATTTCATCCCCACACCCCACATGATACGATCTACTAGCACACCATTACATACCATACCACCCCACATTCCTTGGATTCATCATGAAAATATTTACCTAGATGATGACTTCTAGCTTCCTGAGTCCATTGATGACCTCCACCTCATTCCCACACCTACTCAAATTTATGATGATTCTCAAATGCTTGTTGAGTACACCATCAAATTTGACATTGGCAATGATCTAGAACACCCTCACATCATCTACCTCACCACCAGTATATCCGAATAAGAGTGTGTCCTCTATAAAAATTTTATTTAGGCTTATATTAAGGTGTTCACGTGGTCCTACATGGATATGCTTGGCCTTGATCCATCATTGATCATGCACAACATTGTATTGGATGATCATGCCAAACCTGTCCAACAAAATTTGCATCGCATGCATCCCACCATTGTGCTTATTTTTAAGTAGGAGTTATAAAAACTCCTTAATGTTGATTTCATTGTACCTATCGATTACCCTAAGTGGGTTTCAAACATGGTTCCCATCATAAAATCCAAAGGGGGTATCTGAATTTGCACTAATTTTAGGGATCTTAACAAAGCTTGTCCCAAGGATAATTTCCCACTCCCTAATATTGATACTTTTCTCGAAGCTACCATCGGACATGAAATATTGTCCCTCATGGATGGTTTTTTAGGTTATAATCAAATTTGTGTCAATCCCATAGACTAGCACAAGACCTCTTTCATGACCCGCTAGGGGACCTTTTGTTACAAGGTTATGCCGTTTAGCCTAAAATGCTAGGGCAACTTATCAACACACCATGACCTATATATTCCATGATATGATGCACAAAACTATCAAAGACTACAAGGACGACCTGATAGATAAATCCAAAACCCATGGTCAGCATATTGAAGATTTACATCAAATATTTGATTGCCTATTAGAGCATAATGTTCGATTAAATACAAAGAAATGTGTCTTTGGTGTTACCACAGGAAAAATATTGGGTTTTATCATTTCACCAAAAGGCATTGAAGTAGATCCCCCCAAATTCCAATCCATTCTTGACATGCCTTTCCCTACAAACCTCAAGCAATTACATGGCTTACAAGGAAGTATCCAGTCCATCCGATGATTCATTGCCCAACTGTCTGACAAATGCCAACCGTTTAATCATCTTTTACAAAAGGGGGTCCCATTTAAATGGGATCATAAATGCCAAGCTGCATTTGATGCCATAAAATCCTATCTCACATATCCACCTATTCTCATTGCACCTCATTTTGACCACTCATTTCACCTATACATTTCCCCCACTGATATCACCTTGGACACCCTTTTGGCTCAAAATAATGACTGGCACTAGGAGCAAGCTATATATTATATCAATCGAACCTTGATTTATTATGAGACCCAATATTCTTACATGGAAAAACTTTGTTTGCTCATGTTCTTTGCTACATAGAATTTGCGACACTACATGCTTAGTCATACCACCTACGTAGTTGCGCATGATAATCCTCTCTGATACATGATGATCAAGAGCTACCATAATACTCAAATGGCCAAATGGATCATGCTCCTCATGGAATTTGATCTTGAATTCATAATAAAAATATCCATTAAAGGCTAAGTCATTTCTAATCAACTAGTCAATGCTCCATTACCAAGTTATGTGCCCTTGCTTATCCAACTTCCTGATGAGTCCGTATTTCATGTAATCAAAGCCAAATAGCCTGTAGAGCCTAAATCCAATGTTGAATTGACTTTGTTCTTCAATGGATCCCTTTGCACACACACTGGGGGTGCAAGAATAGTCATTTTCACACTATAGGGGGAACCTCTCCCCTTTTCTTTCAAATTTGGCTTTCCTTACACCAATAACAATGCCAAATATGAGGCTCTTATCCTTGGTCTAAAGCAAGCCTTTTCCATGCACATTCTTCGCTTTGACATCTTTGGTGACTCCCTCATCATTATGAATCAAATAAAGGGAGAATAGAAATTTCATTTTCTAGTATTGCAAAAATACAAACAAGTAGCGGAAGACCTATTGGCCCAATTTGAGTAGTATGACATCACCGCTACTCCATGATCCACAAATTAATTTTCTGATACCATGGACTCACTCGGATCCCTCATTCCATAAAACCCACTTTTTGACACAACTCACGTGTCCATCCACACCCTTTTCTACTCTGCCATTTCCACCCATTCACCTTCTCGTGACGATGGCATCAATATCATCGAAGCTTATCCACATGACCCATGGTTTACCCAAGTCAAAGATTACATCAAGCTCAGTATTTTCCTACCTAACCTAAATCATACTCATATATGAGCTTTTAAATTACGTGTCATTCACTACACATTAAACAATTATATTCTCACCTAGACCAGATAGATCCCTACCATCCCTCATACAATTATTGAGAGATGTCTAGCCAACCCTTGGATCCTATGGTGGTTGCCCAACCATACTCTAAACACTTCCCTCTGTCTGTTCTCTCGATATATAAAGAAACTGAAGATCCTATTGAGCATCTTCATATGTTTAGGAAATTTTGTCATGATATCTCATATGATGACTTGTTGTTGCTAAATATATTCTCAAAATGTCTCAAAGGCATGGCATTAGAGTGGTACTATCAGTTGCCTACAAATTCTTTCAGAAACTTTGAAGAGACAGTAGAAACATTTGTCCATCAATTTAGTGCTTACATAGAGAGGAACGTGATCATTAAGTATTTATACAACTTGAAACGGGGAAAATATGAGATCTTTGCTGAATTATTAACTAAGTGGAGATAATTGCTAGGAAAATTGCATTTTGCATTACCTCATCATGAGATGTTCGACAGTTTTAGCGATAATTTTAAATAGCAATTTTCTATACAATAACCACTTTTGATCAAGCTATATATTTAGCAAGGAGGGTTGAATATGCTCTCATTAGAAGATGTCAGTTTAAGAATAAATATGAATATAAGTCTTCTAAAAATCAATACAACAATAAATAAGTGGTAGGTGATGAAGTCACTGACAGTAGAAATACTGCACTTGTCAAAACTATAGAAGCCATGAACAAATTTGTATTGAAAATTCCAGATAAACCTCCAAGAGAGTTTACAAATTTAAATCAACCTTTAACTACAATTTTACCTCAACTGTTGGAACGAGGTTTAATTCAGTTGCCCAACATACGACAACCAGATACAACTGTAGCTAGATTTAGAGTTGATTTGCATTGCAATTTCCATAGAGTTGATGGACATTCAACCAATTCTTTCAAAATATTTAAACATATGATACAATATTTGATTGATAATAACAAAATATTGGTGGAAAATTTCCCACCGAAATAGAATGTTCAAAATAATGCTCAAAATAATACACAACAAAATCAAACTCAGAGTGTAAATCATACCTTGGACATTTTCCAACATCCTTTACCTAAGAAAGGTAAAGAAGTAGTAAATCAAGTTGAAAATTATAATGTTCCTCATCCAACTAGGTATGTGGGAACCATTAGTGGTTTCATACCTAATCAATATTTAGAAACACCATTTGGAACTATAGTATTTGTAGTCACAAGTAGTCCAATGCATAACATATATATTTAATATCCAGATGATACAAAGAGTGAGGCAGAAAGTTATTTGGATGTTACATCCAATAAATCAAATAGATCTGAAGATTAATCAGATTCTATTCTTCCTATAACAGACTTTATGGTCCCGGAAGAACCATTTCCTAGGATGGACACAACACGACCTTCATCACAACAATTATTCTCTAATGAGAAAGCAGTGAATGCTAGACCTTGTACCATCTATGATGGACATAATAATGTTGCAGGTACCATTGGAGCTATTACTAGACAACAAACACAAAATTCTCAAACACAAGATCAAAATCAAAATGATAAATCAACTCCATTTATATTAAAATATCCTACGAAAGGGAATAATATGTCAAGTACACAACCAAAACCTCCTTATGATATTAATGAGTAGCTTGCTAACATTACATCAAGGATTTCTCTCTTGCATATTTTAAGGACTTCTTCTATACATAGATAAGAATTGATGCATACATTGAGTAAAATGATGGTACCGCAAGATATGCAACCTGAGGATGTTATAAATACCGTTATGCCTCATGAAATAGATTGTATTGATTTTTTAGGAATAGATATTCCTCTTCATAGTATGCATAAATATAATCCTTTATATATTACATCATTGATTGGAGATGTAGTAGTCAAAAGAGTTCTAATTGATAATGGTTCATCCCTAAATATTTGCAATTTTTATTTCTACCAAAGATTCAGATTTAGAAGTGATGAAATTAAGAGAACTGATATGATCATCAAATATTTTAATGATGATATGCAAGAGACATTTGGAGTTATATCAATTCCATTGCAGGTTGGTCCAAGAATTTTGGATACAACTATGTTTGTTGTACATTACCCTGCATCGTACAACATACTCATAGGTCATCCCTGGATCAATGCAATGATATTTGTACCTTCCACCTTTCACCAATGTGTTAAATTTGAATTTAAAAATAAATTGGTTACCATTCACGGTGATCTTAGACCATTTGACATGTGTGATTTAGCAAAACCGATTGGGATTCAATTTTTCCTCGCTTTTTCTGCCACTCACTGTAATTTAGTTTCATATTCTAAAGGTGCAAAAATATCACCTCAACCATCATCATCTTCACCTCTATTAATTATATATCCATTTTTATCACCTACATATTTACCACCTCTATCATAAAACCTGCCATCACAACCTACACCTCCATATTCTACACAATCTACACTTCCATCTAGTTCTACATCCACATATTCTGAATCTACATCTTCTTCATCTACATTAACATTTCTTACATCTACATCTACGCAATCATATTTACATCATCTAAAATTGTATAAGACACTCCTACTTCATATTATCTTATATATGAATAGTTTCTCAATTTATCCACAATTCTCACAACATCATAAGAAGAAAAGTTATCCACGCAAGATTCTCTTACCTTAACTAAATTACTGCCATCTCCTTGAAAATTGGGCTTGCCACAACCTATGGGAATCATATACCATGTTGGGAGTTGTGTGTTTATTTATAAGGGATATTATTGGGGTAGAATAAGACCCATGACTATCATAATTGATCATGATGGATTTGCTAGGTGTTATTTTTTTGATAAATATGAAAATAAAAACCTATGATGCTTAAACTAGGATATAAAGGTAAAGGTTTAGGACCTTTACAAAATGGTATAAAAGAACCCTTAGATATAGAAGAATGGCCTACAAAATGTGGAATAGGCATTTTTCCTAGGAAGTTTCAACCATTCCCATTTGAGGATGATGAGCTTTTAATCTCATATCAAGACTACCTAGATCATCAAGGATACCTTAAACCTATGGGTAGGATGTTTTCTTGTAATATGTTATCCATAATTTATCCATAAATGATTTTTGAACCAAATGAACAATTGGAAGGAGATATCTTCCATGACAATTTTGTTGAATAAATATTACATAATAGGTTTTATTTTGATGGACCTATACCATATATAGCCCATCTATATGCTATAACCCCTCAAAACAAATTAGCCAAGTTAACCTTATAATAATTACAAGAAATGAGTGTTTCACCCACTCCACCTAATTTTGAAAGAGATCTAAATATTGAAGTGGAAAAAGTTTTGGAAGTCAATATTGGTACGAAAGAAAACTCTTGCATAGTCAAGATTGGATCAGAATTAAGTGAAGAAAAATAAAAATAGTATATTGCATTTCTCACACAATATAGTGATGTATTTGCTTGGACATATGTGGATATGCATGTCATAGATCCTTTTGTGGTTATGCACCATCTAGTAGTGTGTTCAGATGCGAAACCAGTTAAATAAAAACTTAGAAAGATGCATCCCAAGGTTGCTCTACTAGTTAGAAGTGAGTTGCAAAATCTCTTAGATATCAATATTATCCAAGCCATTGACTATGCTAACTGGATTTCTAATGTTGTTCCAATAACTAAGAAAGAAGCTACTAAGATCAGAGAATGTACTGATTTTAGAGACATAAATGTTGCATGCCCTAAAGATGATTTTCCTCTTCCTAATATGGATTAAATCATTGATTTTACAACTTGGAGTGGAATTTTATCCCTTATCGATGGCTTTTTAGGATATAATCAAATTAGAATATCTCCTGAAGACCAACCTAAAATAGCTTTAATCACCCCTTATGGGAAATTTTTTTGGAAGGTAATGCCTTTTGTTTTAAAGAAGTAGGCGCAACATATCAAAGAGCTATGACATACATCTTTCATGATATGATGTATGATATTCTACATGATTATGTAGATGACATCATAGCTCACTCAACTAAAGAGAATGATCACATAAATAATTTAAGAAAAGTATTTGATCGGTTAAGAGAATACCTTATCCGTTTAAAACCAGCTAATTATGTATTTGGAAGTAAAATATAGGAAATTATTAGTAGTTATTGTTTCTATGCAAGGCATATAGATAGATCCTTTAAAGTGTAGACACTAAAAATTCGCACATTATATCTCTCTCCATATTCACGGTTAATTAATATGCAACACCATTTAAAATTGCATAAATTGACCCAAAAACACTATTCACCACCATTAGCTCCTTTGGGCTAGCTTATCCCCTTCCTACGCTTAACCATAGGTCCTCATGTGACCTCATGCCAACTCAACCAAGGTTGAAACCTTCACCATGGTTAACCACTTTATGGTCAAAAAGTCAAATTTTTGGTCTAATTGTGCTTTATGACTAATCCCTTAATTAATTAAATCTAATATTAATTTAATTAAAACCCTCCACCTCACCTAGTCTACTTTGACTAGCCTAGCCTTCCACCTCACCTAGCCTAGCCTATCCTAGCCTTGCCACCTCTCATCCCTGATATTTCCCCACATCACACACCCCTGGGTCATAAATGCAAGATGAAGACTTTTGCACACAAAAATGATTAGGTAATGCTAATATATTTTCATAAAGGTGAATATTAATGTTAAATTGATATTTATTTCTAATCATCATTACTTTTGGATGGTTGAGGAATTCTCTCACCCAACTTCATTTATGACCTAGGACACCTCAGGGGACACATCTTTGGTGGACACCTCACCATTGCCACCTCGTATGGGACACCTCATCCCCTTTCTCTCACCTTGGACCACTTTATAAATAGGTCATTTTCACCATTTAGAAAACCACAAATTTTGCATACCAAAACTCTGCCAAAATCACCACAACCATTGCAATCAACATACACCCATTTCACATCCATCATACGAATGTCATAATCAGTTTTTCTCTTGCATAACCCTTTTTTGTGAGTGAGATAGGTGGATTTTACCATAATAATTTGTAGTTTAGGAGTTCTACCAGACAAAGTACATCAAAAGAACCATTAAGTAGCATCCAGGGACCGTACCTAAGCAATCCAGCTTCAAAAGGGATATTTTGCACCTCACACATGTGAACCTCCCGGTTTGCACCCCAAGAGTGTGAACCTCTGCAACAGGCATCAGAACCATTTGGATAGGTAAGAATAGCTTAGTTTATGGTTTTATGTTAGTTTTGATAAGTAATTTCATGTTTTAATTAGCTTTAATGAGTATTTTTTTTGTTTAAATACGTTGTTTGACTGAGGCAAACCCCCCAATGCACTAATAGGATTTTGTAGGTTCACAGGTCCAGCAAAGCACAAGGAAACATCAAACAAGTGGTGGCTCAAAAGAATGAATCCCACCTACATAGAAGAACCCACAAAGGACTAATCGTGTTGTCATCATGCCACACCCAAAAGAGCTTCCTTAGGGAAGACTCCATTGTAGCCTTAAGGGCAAGATTGTAAAAGGATATCATCTCTTGTAACCCCATTTTATGATTATCAATACAATTACAGTAGGTTCCATAATATTTGAATGAGGTGTTATGGTATATTTTTGGTAGTTTCATTCTGGCATGCCCGATGGGACATCGACCAAGAATAATATTAATCACCTTATAAAAAAATTATGATATGTTGTGTATGGCAGGTAGTTGTCATCATTGAAGAAAACCACAAAACCAAACTAAAAATACCCTGAAAAACATCTCAGGCCCAAACAAAAAGGTTCACTAGTGTACCGGTGAGCTTGCAAAGAGAGTAGTGAGTACACACTTGGGCATGTGGACTCACCAATATGCCTCAAAGCTACTACTTGATACCTAGGTATTGGTTTGTACACCGAAAACCAATGACAAGTTAATTTAGGGGAGGTTAAAAGCCTCATGTTCCCAAGGATTGTGTGCCCTCATACCTAGACCACAAAATTGTCTCTTACCACGGCGTATGCAAGGTTAAAGTGTCCTTGTATCTTTTAGCACCAAATTAGTAGCTAATTTTGAAGAACACAAGCTTATATTGAGAGGGGGGGTGAACAGTATAAGACTTAACCAATTAATAATTTTAACTTTAGATAGCAGTGGCATCAACACAACATTAATCAAGACATAAAGCATCACACATTGAAGACTCATTTTTAACGTGGTTCACCCAAAATGGTTGGGCTACATCCACAAAAACTTTTCTCTAAAAGTTATCTCAAAGTTCTTTGGGAATCCTTCCCAATTACAATGTTTATGAGCCTCGGCTCAAAGGAGATACCTTCTCCTCTGCTCTAGAAATGATCCCTCAGAAGATCAACTGTCTCTACCTCTTGCCAGCACGTGGAATGCCTTTCCACCAAAGACCTCTTGTCCTCAATGCTTAGCCTAAGAGACCTCTACCTTCTATGATCATGTCCATAGTAGCTCAGCAACCAAATATGTTCTTAGGTTCTTCTCAAAGAACCAATGCACCTCTGTCCTCAAGTTCTCTGATAGAACTATCAAACTTAGTTCACAAGTCCTCTACTCTTTCTGTGCAATCCCAGCTGCACTTGATCGAACTTCAACCTTTGCACCTCTGTGCAATCACAGTGGCATCATCTTTGCACACTCTGCTTCCTTTGCGATCTTTCACACTTAGAATGATTCGATGAAATGCACTTAGCACTCTATGATCGAATTCACACTCTGCTCTCAGCGATCGAACTTCTTGCACTACGCACTATCTCCGAATGTTGCACATCAACAACACATCCATCGACCACACAACCCTCATTTTATATTAAAAATTTCAAGATGAAAACTTTAATCTTAGTCGGCTGTTATACCAAAAACAAACCCTAATCTACATTGACTGCAAGCCCTAATTTTCATCGGCTAAAATTTAACTTTGTCGGCTTCACTGCCTCTGGAACACTTATGTAGCTTCTACCATGAAACTATAGCATGTCACGATATCATGACACCTTTGCAACCGTATACTTTCTTTTGGATTTTGTCATGATATCGTGACACTTTAGCCTTTGTCGACTTCAACTAAGCTCTTGTCGTGATATCGCGACACTTTTGACTTAGTCAGCATCAACTTTGCTTTTATCGCAAAATCATGACACTTTTGTCTTCATAGCCTTCCTCTCTGCTTTTGTCATGAAATCATGACACTTCTCCTATAGAAGGCTTGCATTCTATTTCTATCACAAAATCGTGACACTTTCTCCAACCGAATGCTGCCATCTCAATCTATCACGAAATCACGACACTTTCTCTTCCTTGCACTCTTGTCTGCTTGCACTAGCAAAAATGGAACATATCACGAAATCATGATGCTTTCACCTTTGAGATCTTCCTCCTTAAATTTGTCACAAAATCATGACACTTCTAGCTTTCGTACATTTTCTTTGTAGCCTATCACAAAATCGTGATGGTTTCAACTTCTGTATGACTTCTCTGCAACCTGTCGCGAAATCGTGATAGTTCTCATTTTCAGACTCTTCCCTTTGCTACATGTCGCAAAATTGTGACACTTTATCTTGCTTCCACTTTGTCTTCTGATTTGTCGTGAAATCGTGACACTTTTTCTCCTTAGCGCTTTTCTTTTCTTCGGGTCATGAAAACCTGACATGTCGCGATATTGCGACATTTTTTCTATCGGAATATCTCTTCTGCAACATGTCACGAAATTGCGACACTTTTTCTTTCAGACTCTCTCTCCTGCAACATGTCACGAAATCATGACACTTTTTTGTCCGTTCAACCTTCCTTGCAATATGTCGTGAAATCACGACATTTTTGATTCCAAACATTCTCTCTCCTCTTTGAGTCACGAAATTGTGACATGTCACGATATCACGACACTCTTCTAAAAAGATTTCTCTCGCCTGCTTAAGTCATGAAAATGCGACATGTCGTGATATCGTGAATCTTTTCTAAAAAGCATTTTCTCTCCTGCTTAAGTCACGAAAAATGCTACATGTCGCGATATCGTGACATTTTTCCAACTTTCTTTCGAACCTGTCATGTTGTAACCTTCATCAAAACAAATTATTTTACATCAAATTAAATTCCTTCAAAAGCTTCTTGACATCAATGACAACTTATACACTTGAGCAAAGACAATGTACCCAAGGTACTCAAAATTGCCAACAATCTCCCCCTTTGTCATTGATAGCAAACCTTTACTGAAAACACGTCTCAGAAGCCAAAACTGAAACCAACTGTGCTAACAACTGAGAAACTGTGCCCACAACTGAGAATCTTCCTTTGAAGTTTTTCTCCCCCTGACTTGAAGCTCTCCTCTTCACTTTGAAGCTCTCCCCCTTACTCATATCTCTCCCCCTTTCTCATCAATGGCAAAGGATCACCTTTGGGGTTTGGGACTAAGAAAGAGCCTCTTAGCTTGGTCCCTCCTCCACCTCCTGATGAGGTGATTAATTTTGGGGTGGGAGTACAACTCCCAATTTCTCCCTTAGATACTCAAATGTATCTCTTGGAAGAGGTTTGGTGAAGATATCTACAATATACTCTTTAGTAGACACATGCTCTAGCTTGACCTGCTTGTCTTGCACTTTATCCCCTAGAAAGTGATACTTGATGGAAATATGCTTTGTGCTTGAGTGCATTACCAGATTTTTGGAAATACTTATGGCACTTGTATTATCACAAAGTATGGAGATGGGTTGATCATGCTTGACTTTGAAATCCTCCAAGGTGGTTTTCATCCATAAAACCTATGTACACCCAGCCACTACTCCTATGTATTCAGCCTCTGCTGTAGATAAGGAAACTGAAGGTTGTTTCTTACTTAGCCAAGAAACCAAACTCTTTCCCAGAAAAGAATGCTCCACCACTAGTGCTTTTCTTGTCATCGCATCACCTACCCAATCTACATCCCGTATAGGCCATGAGGGTGAAATCATCTCCTTTGGGATACCAAAGCCCAAGGTCCATAGTGCCCTTTAGATATCTGAATATCCTTTTAACTGCTATAACATGAGAATATTTTGGAGCAGCTTGAAATATTGCTACTAACCCAACTGCTTGCATGATATCTGGTTTGGTAGCTGTAACATATAATAAACTGTCAATCATTGATCTGTACAACTTTTGATCTGCCGCTGGAGATTCATCATCCTTACTCATCTTGCACCCTGTAATCATTGGAGTACATACTGGTTTGCTGTCCATCATCCCAAATTTCTTCAACATTTCTTTGATATACTTCCATTGAGAGAGAAATACACCATATTTTGATTGAGCAATCTGAAGACCTAAAAAGAATTACAACTCTCCAATCATAGACATCTCAAATTCCTTCTGCATGGTGTTAGCAAAATCTTTGCACATATGAGTCTTATTTCCCTCAAAAATAATATCATCAACATAGACAACCATAATCAACATATCATCATCTTCATTATTAATATACAAATTGTTATCTACCATTCCTTTCCTGAAACCTTGGTCATGAAGATAACTATCAAGTCTTGAGTACCAAGCCCTCGATGCTTGCTTTAACCCATACAAGGCCTTTTTTAGTTTACACACATAGTCTGACTGTTCTGAGAGAGACACTCCTTCCGTCTGTTCTATGTAGACTTCTTCTACCAACATGCCATTTAGAAAAGCTGACTTTACATCCATTTGATATACCTTGAATGATTTGAAGCTTGAAAGTGCCAAAAACATTCTGATAGCTTCAAGACGAGCAACAGGAGCAAATATCTCTTCGAAATCAACACCTTCTACTTGAGCATAACCTTTGCAGACTAACCTAGCTTTGTTTCTAAAAATTTTTCCATCCTCATTGAGTTTATTTCTGAATATCCATTTTGTGCCAATGACATTCTTGTCCTTAGGTCTTGGAACCAAATCCCAAGTTTCACTTTTCTCTATTTTATTTAGCTCTTCATCCATTACTTTTACCCAAAACTTATATGCACATGCTTCACTAAAATATTTTGGCTCAATCAGAGATAATAATGAAACATTTGTAGAATCACGTGAAGGAATGACTCTTCTTCTTGTTTGCCTACTATTTGGATCATCAATGATCAAATATTTGGGATGATGTTTCTGAACATATCATGAAGAAGTTTTGGGAAGCAGTTGTTGTCTTTCCTCTTCTTCATCTGAAACCTCTCTGAATTCTTCTTGAAAAATTTCATCACTGAGTTCCTTGACTGGTTCTCTTATCTCTGTCTTTTCATCAACTGTTACATTTATGCTTTCTACAACTATATGAGTTCTTTTGTTGAAGCATTTGTAGGCCTTGCTTCTTCTAGAATATCCAAGAAATATTCCTTCATCACACCTAGGATCAAACTTACCCAAATTCTGATCTTCCCTTCTGATGAAGCACTTACTCCCAAACACTTTGAAGTATTTTCATCGTAGGCGGTCTTCCTTTCCACAACTCATAAGAAGTTTTATAATGATTTACTCTAAGTTGGGCCCTGGTGATAATGTATACTGTCGTACTGATTGCCTCTTTCCAAAAACCATCTGAAAGTTTTGACTCATTTAACATAGCTCTAGCCATATTTTCAATAGTTCTATTTTTCCTTTCAACTACTCCATTTTGTTGAGGAGTTCTTGCTGCTGAATATTCTCTTTAGATTCCTTTTTGCTCACAGTATTCCATAAATTCATTTGAAGTGAACTCTCCTCCTCTATCTGATCTTAAGCATTTGATTCTCTTGTCAGTATCATTTTCAATCATTTCTTTGAAAGCTTTAAATTTTTCAAAAGCTTCAAATTTTTCTTTGAGAAAAGTAACCCAAGTCATTCTAGAATAATCATCTATAAACAGCATGAAGTAGCTTTCTCCCTGAATGCTCTAAGTTCTGGTTGGGACACATAAATTAGTA
>JAQPPZ010004738.1:0-20861 GCA_028583015.1 Wollemia nobilis | reverse complement strand
TTAAGATATGAAATATTATTCTAACATCATAAACATCATTACCATCCTCGTCATCACTATCTACTCAACAACTTTCCCAAGCCAATTCAATGCCATCACCTAATGTTTCACAAGTTGAATTGATAGATTGTGAGATATCTCCATCTTCACCATTTCCCAATCCCTCATCCAACCATAGTCCTTCCATGTCATCCCAAGTTGAGGTCCACCTCACTAATCCTTGTATTGGTGAATACGTGGTCCAAGACATCATTGTCATGCCCCTCACCATCCCTGGTGCTAAGGATTTCGGTCACCCATGTGACCCACCTTTAGCAATAGGAGTAGTCTATAACATGGGTTCAACTCCAAATAACATAAATTTTGTATATGGGGGGATTGAATCTTCATCAAGTACATCTCCCATAGAAGAACCCAAAGAACCAAAACTTGCCAATATTCTGAACATGACGAGATTTCCATCTCGATATTTCCACATAGTCAATTGGCAAGGTCATGGCCTAGGATTACATGAACATGGAGTACATCAACTTATCAATGTTCCATATCAAGATATGCACGACCATTTAGGTCTAGGTTACCACCCACTTTCTACCACCTCTTCTCTTGAACAAGCCTTCCAAAGGCTTAATCTCAATTAAGAAGAAGAAGACCTCTATATCGATAATTCTAATGATGAAATCTATTAAGAATTTGAACTTATGTCGATAATTTTGGATGAATCTGAATAAGAATCGAAGCCCATTATTCTCCATTCTAAACAAGATGAGTTTTATCTCAACATGTTCCCCATCCATGAGCCTATATTTCACTTACTTCTTCCACAAGAGTGAGCCACCCTTACCAGTGAACCGCCATCTCTATTACATTAAGCCATTCCATAAACCAAACTTGTAACATATGTACATAACACAAAAATAGTGGTTTTCACCACTACCAAAAAAAATAAAAAATCAATCAAAAATCAACAAAAACATTTTATTTCTTGGTATTGAATATGTACATATCATTTAGATAAATGCATTTATTTGTGTTGCTTGTTACTTTTCAAGTTAACCAAACCGCTAGGCATTGATTCTTAAGTTCCATCCATTCCATCCACCCTTATCCACCTTTGCCCATAAGTCAACATGAATCTTGTTGATTTATTCACCCCGCTCTGTAATCCATATGATCTGGGAAAGCCAATTCCAATTGACATAAGTCTCATCAATATGGATTGGATTTCCTCACCTTCATCCTTTGCTAAATTTATCTTTTCTAAGGAATTATTGAGAGCTTCTACCAACTATATTCCTCCATACCCTCTACTTTCGACTTCATCCTCACCTTTGGATCCCGAGGTTTTCTAGGTAGAAATATATGAGGATAACACAAAAGAGTTTGATGACATATTAGATGACATTCACTTAATCCCTACACCCCATCAGCTTGAGTAAGGTTCAAGATACCATTGATGTGGATCTTATTTCAGATAAATAAAATCCCCAGATTGTTAAGCTTGGCAAAATTTTATCACCAGATGAACAAGAGCAATTTATTACTCTCCTCAAGAGGAAGAAAGGCATATTTGCATGGTCCTATAAGGATATACCTAGTCTTGATCCTATTTTGGTTATCCACAACCTCACCTTATAGCCTGATGCTAAGCCAATTAAACAAAAAATTAGGAGAATACATCCTACAATGGCCCTCTTAGTAAAAACAGAGCTTAAAAAACTCTTAGACGTGAACTTCATAGTTCCTATCAACTATCTTGAGTGGATTTCAAATATGGTACCCATTCGTAAGCCTAAGGGGGTGATACATGTGTGCACTGACTTTCGAGATCTTAACAAAGCGTATCCTAAGGATGATTTCCCTCTCCCAAATATTGATACTCTTGTCGATACCTACGCTGGCCATGAAATACTTTAACTCATGGACGGTTTTTCAGGATACAATCAAATTCGAATAAATCCTGATGACCAATACAAAATAACATTCAATACATCTTGGGGAACTTTTTGTTACAAGGTGATGCCCTTTAGCCTCAAAAATGTAGGTGCCACTTCTCAACGCACCATGACATATATTTTCCATGAATATATGCATAAGATTATCAAAGACAATGTGGATGATCTCTTGGTTAAATCCAAAACTTGACAAGAACATATTGGTGTACTGGAGAAAGTTTCTGATCGACTATTAGAGCATAATGTAAGGTTGAATCCCAAGAAATATATCTTTGGTGTTACCTCGGGAAAAATTCTAGGATTCATTATCTCTAAAAGAGGCATCGAGTTAGACACTAACAAGGTCAAGGCTATCTTGGAGATGCCTCCCCCAACTAATTTAAAGGAATTGTGTAGTTTACAAGGAAATATTCAATCAATCCATCATTTCATTGCACAACTTTTCAATAAATTTAGGTCATTTAATAACCTACTACAAAAGGGGGTGCCATTCTCTTGCACAAATGAATGTCAAAAAGCCTTCGATGACATTAAGAAATACCTAGCTTCTTCGCTAGTCTTAGCTCCTCCTCATCTAGGGATCCCATTTTATATTTATATCTCAGCAATAGACTTTGCATTAGGGATAATTCTTGCACAAAATAATGAACAAAATTGAGAGCAAGATGTCTACTACATTAGTCGAACATTGGCAAGCTATGAGATAAAATATGCTTATGTAGAAAAACTGTGCTTAGCAATGGTTTTTTCCACTAATAAACTTCAACATTACATGCTTAGCCATATAACATACATCATAACTAGAGAAAATCCTCTACGTTATATGATGTCCCACACTTACAACAACACTCGTACCGCTAAATGGATAATGCTCCTCACTGAATTCGACTTGGAATTCATTAGCCAAAAATCCATTAAAGGTCAGGTAATAGTTGATCAACTTGCATAAGCTCCACTACCTAGTGATCATCCTTTGATTATTGATCTCCTATATGATTCAGTATTTTCTATCACTAAGCAAGAAGAAGATGTAATTTCAGAGGAAGACGTCGATACCACACTATTATTTGATGGCTCTAAGTGTGCGAAAGGACAAGGTGTTGGATTCATGTTCCATACACCACAAGGGGTACCTATCCCCTTATCATTAAAACTCAAATTTCAATGCATAAACAACACTACATAGTATGAAGCCTTAATCCTAGGTCTTCAATCAGCTATAGCTATGAGCATTAAGCATATTAGGATATTTGGTGATTCTCAACTTGTCATCAAATAAATCAATGGAGAATACCAATGCAAAGATCCTACCATTAAGCTTTATCATGAAGTAGCAATGAAGTTGCTCTCCAAGTTTGATTGGTATGAAATCAATAGTTTACCACGTTCGACTAATATATTTGTAGATGTTATGGCCTCCCTTGGATCATTGATTCTAAAAGACTCATTTGGAGAGGTACAACCCCTCATAATTTTAATAGTCTCTAAATCCACTATTTTTTGTGCTTAGTCAAAATATGAAAAAGATGTTTGCTTTATCCAATCGGATCCATATGAACCTTGGTCGAGCCAAATAGTAGCCTTTCTCAAGTCTAGAACACTCCCATCTAACATGTCTCAAACCATCAAACACACATTCAAGTAAAAGGAAGCTCATTTCATTCTCTTCATGGATGTGTTGTATAATCATGGTTATGATGGAGTCCTCCTTCGTTTTCTCGAGGCTAGTGAGGCTCAAAGAGCCACAGTTGAATCCCATGATGGTACTTGTGGTGGTCATTTTAGTGGAATGACCATCACAAAGCGTATTTTACGTATGGGTTATTATTGGCCCATAATAGAATGTGATTGTTGCACATATTTTAAACATTGTAAAAATATTCAAGAACATGCTAATTTAACTCATGTACCCTCACAAGCTTTGTAGCCCATTCAAAGCCTTTGGCCCTTTTCATAATGGGGTCTAGATATAATTGGCAAAATTTCACCTCCTTCCTCGGGATAACATACATTCATTATCATAGCCATTGAATACTTCACAAAATGGGTTGATGCAATTCCTCTAACCAACATGACATGACCTAGAATCGTGGAGTTGATACTTCATCATATCATTATTCATTTTGGTATACTGTCAAAAATCATTTCAAACAATGGCAAGTCTTTCAAAAACAAGTGTTTTTGATAACTTTGTGAGAAATGTAACATTCAACATAGTTTCTCAACTTCTTATTATCCATAAACAAATGGACAAGCTGAGGCTTTCAACAAGACTTTAATTACTATTCTTAAGAAACTTATCAAAGAAAATCATAGAGATTGGCATACACAAATTCCCTTGGCATTATGGGCTTATTGAACAAGCATCTAGATACCTATAGGGGCAACACCATTTTCATTGGTCTATGGATCCATAGTAATCATACCTCTTGAGCTCGAGATCCTATATTTGCAAATTATACTTCTCCTGGTGAGGTGCAATAATTTGGCTCAAAAAAGAAATTGGCTTTTCATATCCATCTTCTTGCTTCTATGTGAGAACTACAGTATAACTCTCTTGCTCACCCACTACATAGATAATGAAGTCCTTAGAATAATCTAGGTTGATTAATACTAGCAGTTGAGTGATTATTTCCTTGATCTTGCGAAAATCTTGTCTCCTTGCCTCGGTCCATTTGAAATCGACATTCGTTTCCAGGAGTTCAGTCATGGGTTTTACTACCTGAGCAAAATTGGCAATGAACTTTTGAATGAAATTTATCTGATCGAATAAATATTGCATGTTTTTCTTGTTAGTTGGTAGTGGTAGTTTCAAGAGTGCCTCGGCCCTTGTGGGATCAATTGCCAGTCCTTCTTGTGAGATCACATGACCTAATAATTTCCCTTATTTGACAACAAATATAGACTTTTTTGAGTTGATGGAAATCCCAAACTCCTAACATTTTTTGAAAACATGCCTCAAATGAGAAATGTGCTCTTCATTGCTATGTGAAAACACAGTCATGTCATCAAGGTAAATTACAATAAATATGTTTAACAACTCATCGAAAGCAATGTCCATGGCCATCTTAAAGGTAGTGCCAACATTTGAAAGACCGCATGACATTATTTGATAGGTGAACATGCCCCACTTGGTAGTGAACATCATCTTGTGATGGTCGTCATATTTTACCCAGATCTGGTTGTAACTAGAGAAACCATCTATCAATGAAAATATTTATGCTCTGACAACCACATGAAGGATTTGATCAATATACGATAGAGGGTAATGATATTTTAGTGACGCCTAGTTCAGGTTCCAAAAATCTACACACAGACAGATATCTCCATTATTTTTTTGAACTGGTACCAGGATATTTAATAATTTTGCCTTCATGAGTACCTTGATTTTGGGATTGACAGGCCATTGTCTCTGTCAAAATGATTGTACTCCCTCTTGCAATTCAATGGTATGCTGGATGAATTTTTTTTCATATCCCTTCAAATCATATAGCTCCATGCAACAATGTCGAGGAACTCATAACACAAGCTTTTGATATCTTCTAATTCTACTGAAGAATAGTCGGTTTTGATTTTTATGATCTTCTTAAGCTCCAACTGCAACTCCTTATACTCCTTTGCATCTACCTTGATCTTATGCTTCTTGACCCTATAATTTTGGTCGAATATACTTTACAGCAAGATCAATCCCTTGGGAATGTGATTATTCTTTAGTTGAATCATCCCTTCCATTTCCTCTTCGATAAGGATTCTATCATATGCGCTTACAAATTCCTTAATAAAAAAATTAACTATTTGTTCATCATTGTCGAACACTTGCCAATAGAGATTCTTATAATGTATTGAGGGTCTATACATTACTCTGGTAGTCTTGGGTTTTTTGACTACTTATTCCACAAGAGAGTAATTTCCACCAAGAGAGGCTAAAATATCAGCATGTTTGTTTTGCTCTCACAAGATCACCTGAATATTCAAGGCTATAAAGCACTCAAACAAATCCTATACCTTATTACAATAGGTTTTCAAGTAGTACTACTTTAAAAAACACTTAATTGTAGTCTGGTTTACAATGAGCTCATAGTATACAAATATTTACAGTTGTTTTATGTCCAAATTTTTAGTCTTTTTCAATCCAAGGCACAATGCTTAGTATTCGGATGCATTATTCGTGCAACTCCAAGTTAGTATATACGAATAGGTCTTCTACAACCCTATAGGAGAAACCAAGATAATAACATCCCCTATGCCATTCTTGCACCTTGTGCCATCAAAATATAGATTCCTTAACTGATCTGCAATAGGGTCTGGGGAATCAGGGACCTTTTATTTGATCTGGTCGAGGTTTGTTATAGTATAACAACCAATGTTAGTTTCAACCATCACATTGAAATCAATGAGTGAGAATTTATCCTCAATATGGATTTCACCAAGTGCTTCTTCCATCAAGTCAGCTTCCTATAATTCTTCAATCATCATGTTGACTGTACCTATAGATTTTTCTTCTTCTTCCAATTTCTCTATATGGAATGTGGATGGATTTTCATTATAAATATGGATTATTTTTCCTTTGAACGAAATCTCCAAATGCGAATATTCCAAGGAAAGGTATCCTCCCAGTTTCACTGTGAACTCCCTTGAAAGACACATACTGAAGTATGGCTTCAGGTCAACCACCACTACTTCTTGAATAATAGTGATCTATGGTATTCTATGTAGAATAATAGGAATATCCTTGATTACTCCCACTATTTTGACTGGGGTATCATCTAACTACAATACTCCTAGGCTACTTCTTGTATATTCCATTCCCATGACTTCACATACTACCTTTGGCATGACAGTAGTTGCAACACCGAAATTGATCATATAGTTATGCACAATCCACCCCTCCATTCTAAGCTACAAATAGAATGAGAATGGCCTATTATTTCCAGTGGTAGAAGTTAGAAACGTCTACACCAACACTATCTGAGAATGACTTTTATTTTACTCTTTTGTAGTCTTAAGAGACTCTTGTAGTAGGTCAACTTTCCCAGGTAACTGCAATGCTTTATATAAACTTATTTTTGTAGGGATATTATTCATTTCTTCTACGATGTTATAATCAGACACCCTAGGAGCCTTTTCTTCTATCACCTGATCATACTTGTCCCAGTACTATTGAGTAGCTTCCATCATTTTTTTCTTATTCAATGATGGGTAGCAAAGGCATTCCTTGGCCTATTCTTTTACCTCATTTTATTTTGGAGCAGCTGCAGGCTATGAAGATGACACTTTTTTCTACGACTTCTCTTGATCTTGCTTGGGTAGTATATCTTTCAACATGATAGAATCCTGCTACTTCAACATTGCACCAGGCACTTTTGTTGGTGGTTGTACTTTTTCATGATGCACCTTTGGTTCTGCAAGAATATTCAAAGGCTCGAACTCCATTGCATCTACAGTCACCGACTTATTTCCAGATCTCGTGAGAACTAAAACTTACTCCAAAGAGGGTACCATAAAAGTATGACCAACTTCCATTATCATATTAACTTGGTTGCTAGTAGAAATTTTTGCTAAATTATGTACATAATTCAAATGCACCATACATGTGTCTTCTCCATGAGGATCATTGCAAGTTGAGCACCAGTACACCTTTTATTATGTGCTAGTTTCTTCATTCGCTAACACCGTTGTGCTCCTCTCAGGACCCTTGCTATTAGATGCTTGCTCTCAGGTAATTTCTTGTGTTTGAAATCTCCTCAACTAAAAATCAACTTCATCTTGCTTCTTCCTTACTGATGTGAGTTTGTTTGACATTGTTATTATGGTTGAATTAGAATATTACACCTCTTGTAACAATTTCATATAAGGATCAGTATTTGAGGGCATAGGAGGTGTTGGTAAAGGTAGAGTTATCGATGGGGCATGAAACTACAATGAAACAAGTGGTGGTAGTAGCATCGAGAAAGGAACAGGTGCTGGTAACTATGGCGTAATCAAATTCCTGAAGAGTAAGAAGCCCATGGAGAGTTTGAAGATTTGACATGTGCCATATCATATTTGTATAATGATGTGTATGTTAAATGACTTTGCGATGATAAAATTTTAGAGGCCAATGTTATTCATTATCAACTGGGAATATTTACCCAATTAACACAGAGAATTACATGTATTTATCGTCAGTGCATTTAACAAAAGACTGTTATTTTTATAGATAATTTTATTTATATTGGGATGAAATAGTATGAAATACCTATTTGTTTCAGAGGCATGAACTTGTAACAGATGCAATCAAGAGTGTCGTAAATCATATTTTCTTAGTTGATATGATACCTACCTATACTCAAAGTCTTGAAAAATACACATGCCGAACCACTCGAGTATGGGGCTCCAAATTCCAGCACATCGTGAATAACAAAACTTTGCCCAGCCATCCCATAAACGAAGCTAGATTTTGTAGAAACCAACCAATAAGGGCGTAAACGGAGCTAGCTTTTGTAGAAACCAACCAGTAAAGGCGAGAAGAGGTATTGTTTTCAGCCATTTAGAATAGATGTTGCAAATGTGCATCCACACGCGAAACAAGACCACACATATATGGCAACGAACACACTGTTTGTAATTATAGATGCATCAAAATTCTGTAATATAGTACAACAAATATAAGAATGTCGAAGGCTTTCGATGGCAAGACTAAAGATACGAAGAGAAATGTGAAATTAATATCACATTGGGTGAGGTGCAGTAAGTCATGAAATGCACTATGAAATCTCCACGTTTAGATGAATATGATATAGCTCACTAGAAAATGAATGGTAGCGAATGATGCAAAAGGCTTGCGGAGGGAGTGTCATTTCAATTTTTTGAAAGCAATGGGTCACTTAGCATAAGCAAAGAAGGTGCATTATTTCTAGCCGATTACATTAGCTAATCCATAATTCAATAAATCATTGCACACCAAGGAGACGGTTCATTGAATTATTACATATGTAATCCGAGCACCAACACACACACATATGCCTTCCAGATTAATTGCAGATATAGGGAAGGAGACGGTTCAGCCTGTGCAGATTAATATAGTAATGGCAGAAGATGCTTACATGTTATTGTACTCAAGATGAATGTAAATATTTATTTATTTATATTATTGATCTTCTCCATGACCACCATAGGTTCCAAATACTAGAAACATCGGTGTCAATTAATTCATATGAAGCAGTTGTTAGCAGTATAAACATAAGTGATAGCAGAAGACTTGCACGTATCATCGCCAACATGGCGATCACAACACTTGGCCCGATGTGGATTAAAGCGGACTGCAACCACTCTAATTCGTTATATATCTCTACATGGAATGTTGAACACAAGATTTTCTCCCACTCCATCCATTCTTGCTGAGGCTCATATTTCTTACCCTCCTCCATCATCATATTGTAGATGTGCTTTCTCAGATATATATCATATTGGCATCCACAACGCTCGGGCCATATGAAATAAACACAACGAAAAATAATGCCATCTTATTAGATTCGTTGAAGTCATCGATGAAATAAACTTCACGATAAGAAAGTTGCACTTTGTAATGAAATACCTGAACTGAATTTATAGTTACCTGAGTCTCCAATCCTAGCAACAATTTGGGTGGGAACTGATCATTTCTTCTTCTGATGGAACAATGGTAGAGTGTGAGTAAAGTATCTTTATGTGCGTGGAGTTGTAGAAACCCCCATAAAATTGAGATGCAGCACAAGTCACTCTTGTCATTGGAATAAAAAGGTAGGAACTAGGAAGTGTTGAATCCAAAGTCATCAGTGTGGTATATCCTCTAGCAAAAGTTATCTTTAACACAAATATTTCATCAGCATAATTTAGTTGCCACCGAAGGAAATGCATGAGACCAATTTGGCTTTAGTCTACCAAAATAATTTTAAAGGTAAATCATTCGCATATCTACAAGGGCATTACTGTATCCTATGTCACTTGGAGGAAATACTGCAATTTCTACGTCATGTTACCACGAGTAACAAGCAATAGTCACAAGTGAAGACATTTGTTTTCAATGAGAAAATCTCGAGTGATATCCAACCGAGTGATAAGAACATGATGACCACCGATTATGAAATCATTGCACAGCTATGAATTTGCAACATTTACAATAATAACTTTAGGAAATAATTTGGTTTTATCTCAAGGGCTTAGCCTCTAATAACTATTTTACACCCTTGCCTAGCTATGACAATCGAGGAATGAAATTTGACGTTTGACATAAGGAATTGGACGTCATCGATTATTACGTTAATGGATGGTGACTTCTCTTCATAGTGAACTGCATAGTATTTCAAGTCTATGTATGGCATAAATTTCATATACGACATTAACAAAGCTTAATAAAAGAAAAGTGAAGTTACCAATGCATGAGAGGGGACAGATTATAATTGCAGTAAGCATTAGTCTCATAAGCTAAAGTACCATCCACACAAAATAAAACCAACCACGAGCGTTTCAATATGTGTGCATATAATACAAGCCATCATAGTTGAAACCATTACCTATACATTAATCTGAAAATAAATGAGAGATGAGAGACATGGTTACTTTATGATTCGCCCAATCATAATTTGTACCTTCTAAGAATGTGTGGAGTGTTGATGGCAGTAAGGTTACTCTATCCGGTGTGGACACAGACGGGTTCAAACAAGATAAACCTATTCAATCCAACATTAAAAATTGGCCCAACATACTGTAATTTTTGCACAACAATTATTGTCAACTTTTGATACGATGATTTTTGCAGTAATTTATAGTGACGATTTTTGCAGTAATTTGTTGCGATGACTTTTGGCGACGATTTTTGCAGCAAGTTGTTGTGATGACATTTTCAATGATCTTTGCAAAAAATAAAATAAAATTCTCAATTCTCGCTTTGAGGACAAAGCTCTTTTTAAGAGGGGTGGAATGTTAGGATCCTATCCTAACTTTCATTATTAATGATATTCATATAAAAAAATTATATATTAAAGTTAGTATAGTAATAATATAATAATTAATTATTATATCATTAGGATTAGGGTTAAACATAATAATTAAATATATTTAATTATTATGAATGGTAGTGATGAAATGATGTAACATTAGGGTTAGATAGATATAAAATGTTGTACAATAAATCATTGGAGGGGCATCCATGAAATATTAAAAACATATATTCAAACCATTGGAGGGACCCCCCTATCAGTGCAAAAGCGATTCAATCCTAAAGGCGATTCTTTTTTATGTTATTTTATTTATTTTTTATTAAAAACTAAGTTAGAACCTTCAGGGTCCTAACAGACAACGATGATGAGGGGACACAGGGCAGTTGCCAGCAGGCACGGGGATCCACCGGTAAGTGTCCTTTGTCTTTGTTTTTATTTTGTTTTGTTTTTCCTAAGAAATATGAATGAGGCGGGGGAGGTTTTTGTCTCGTTTTTTAAAAATTTAGTAATTTTTAATTAAAATTTGAACACGTAATGATAAACAAGCCAAATGGGTAACAAAAAAGGTGATATGTTCTGGGATTGGACTTGTTTTAGCATTTATTTGACTGGGTGAAGGGTAGAGTAGGTATGAATTTTGACCATGTATTTTTGGAGTAACGGTGTACTATTTTTGATATGTTATATTTTTTGCTTTCGTTTGATGTGATTTCAGAATTTGTTGTTTTTAGGTGTAAGGTAGTGAACTTTGACTGTTAAATTTACCACCTTAGGGATAATATTTGTGGAAACCGATGAAACTTTCACCCTAGAAGGGCAAAATGGGTATCCAAAAATATTGATTGTTTTTGTTTATGATTATGTTTGACTTACCTTTGATTTGCATGCCAAGGTGTGGGTAGTGTGAAATTGAAAATGAGCTTATAGGGAGCCCGATTTAGACTTTTTTTCACATATGTTTGAACTTTCACCACAAAGTGGGCAAATGGGTGTTCAAAAATGTGACTGTTAATTTTGAATTATGTCTTCTGATGTGTTTTCAGTTTTGGTGTATTTACGGTAAAGTTGACTTTGAACTCTGTGTTGATTTGTACATTGTTTTTGAATTTTGTCAAATGTTTTACCGCAAAGTGGGCAAATGGGTATTCAAAAGTGTATTTTGTTTTTGTATGTCAGATGGGTGGACTCATTTTTGAATTTTGTGCCATAGTGGGTATGTGGGTGAACTTATATTTGACTTTTGGGAGCCAAATATGTACTATTTTTCACATTTGTTTGAACTTTTGCCATAAAATGACAAAATGGGTATCCAAATATGCAACTGTTTTGTCAATGTATTTTGTCATGTGATTTGTGCACTATTTTGTCTCAAAGTGCATGTCAAATTAAGTGGTTTTATTTTGTAAATTTTGTATCATGAAATTTTATTTGATTGCATCATTATGTGGATGTCTAACGTGTGTTTTGTTATGGATGAACAGGTGAAGATGCTCGAACCCCATCATTGGGTGTGATAGATGAAGAGTGCTTTTGACAAGGTGATGAATCAACCGAATGAGTTGAAGTGGTTAGATGATATATGGTTTCGAGGTGTGTGGGAGTGTACCAGTATACACACCAACAGGGCATATGTGTTTGCACTATGTGAGCGGTGGGATGCTAACAGAAACACATTTCATTTTCCCATTGGGAAAATGACTATCACTTTAGAGGATATTTATCGGATCTATAGGTTATCGATTGAGGGTGTTCCAGTGAGAGGGACTGCTGATGAGAGCAAGGAGGTTGTGTTGGAGGAGTTATTTGGGGTGGAGTGGAGGGCCATTGATATCTCTAAGATGGATTATGATTGGTTGTGGTTGTAGAAGAAGATATCTGATCGACAGTGTGTAGCCATGATGATGATCTCTACTTATGCGTTGCTTGACACTTTGGGGTTTCAGTTCACCTGGAATATACTAGACTTGGTGAGTGACATGGTCAAGCATAGGGTAGTGTTTACTTGGGCACCTACTCTATTGACCCAAGTGTATCGGGAGTTGCACGATGTAGTTCATGGTAGGAGGATAGGATTGAGTGTGATTCCCTTGCTACAGGTATGGGCATGGGAGCACATAGTTATTGAGAGGCCATATTTATTGCCTAACCCTATGCATGTAACGAGTAAGGAGTATTTGCCCTATGCGTTGAAGTGGAGTATAAAGGCTAAGCAGGGTATGAAGATGCCACATGAGGGTGATTCTTTGTTATGGAGGGGTAAGTTTGGAGACCTGAATCCTGGGGATATCAGATGGAGGCCTTGGTTAGGAGGTGTGATGTGGGATAAGGATAACAAGTAGTTGCACACAATTCAATAGGGTATATGGATAGTAGGGAGATATGAAGAACACAAGCTTATACTGAGAGGGGGGGTGAATAGTATAAGACCTCTTTTTAGTTTTTCCTTTATACCTCAAAATAGTAAAGCAATATACCCAAAGCAATATCAAAGCAATGCACAATATTATCCACAAAGTGACACCAATTTTAACGTGGTTCACCCAAAATTGCTGGGCTACGTCCACAAAACTTTTCTCTAAAAGTTTTCTCAAAGTTATTTTGGAATCCTTCCCAATTACAATATTTATGAGCCTCGACCCAAAGGAGATACCTTCCCCTAATCAGAATTTATGAGCCTCTACTCAAAGGATATACCTTCCCCTCTACTCTAGAAATGATCCTTCAGAAGATCAACTACCTCTACCTCTTGCCAACACATGGAACTCCTTTCCACCGAAGACCTCCTGTCCTCAATGCTTATCCTAAGAGACCTCTACCTTCTATGATCATGTCCACAGCAGCTCAGCAAACTATACCAAACATAGTCAGTTGATCTAGTACAAGTCTTCCTCTATCTATCAAATCTGTCCAACTCTTGAACAAATCAATCCTCTGCACACAAGCCTTCTCAAAGACTTGCCAAATCTATCCTCAGGTTCTTCTCAAAGAACCAGTGCACCTCTGTCTTCAAGTTCTCTGATAGAACTATCAAACTTAGCTCATAAGTCCTCTGCTAGGACCTGTCCAAATATGTTCACAAGTCCCCATCAAAACCTGTCCAAAACTACTCACAAGTCCCCATTGAAACCTGCCCAAAACTCAGCAAGCTCATCAAGAAAAAAAAATTCTTAGTAGGAAATCACAAGGTGAATTGTTAGAGACCCAATGTGATTTTTCAAACTCATAGAAGCATAAAGAGAATTTTTAGAGACTCAATATGTTCTATACTCAACTCCCAATCTCAAAACTCAACTCAAATCAACTCAACTCAAACTCAATCTCAAATCTGAAAACTCAACTCAATATCTGAAATGGATAGGATAGAATGCTTTCTTTCAATAACATGAAACCCCAACAATTGCCAACTATGCAAAGAATCACATAACAATGATACTCATGTTCTTTTCACCATCAATTAGGGCTTCAACAAAAATGCTCATCAAACAAGGTTCAATCACCACCATTCAGCTCAAAACACAACCTTGAAGCATTTCACAATCATTAGAAAATGAAACAAGTAGAACTCCTTTTCTCTCCAATATTGTTTGAACAAAAAGCATCCACCAACTCAAATCACAATAGCATAAAACAACTTTTCAAATCATCAACAAAGGAGTAAGCCCAACACTTTAACCAAGTAAAGAATAGCTTGATTATTACCAATTTAATGAAAGCAAATGTCAATCTCAAAGCTGCCCACTTAAGGTTTCACAACTTCACACAAGAAGCAATTTTAACCTTAAAACATCATGCTTTCATTTCCATAATCAACCAAAAACACTCTCAACATTACAAGAAAATTTTATCCCTTATACACCTTATTTCTCCCTTATAGTCTTATCAAAAATAAAATTTATTTCTCATAAGAATGCAATAAGATATTTCAAACAACACCTTCAAAAGAATATTTTATCAAAATAAAACAAGCTTTAAACTCCTTATAACTCCTAAGCTATTTTTCCCTCTAATAAACTTCCTCCATCCGCAAAATACACTTAGCAAAAATTAATTTCGAAAATACCTTGGCCAACATAAAAAATTGCGCTATGGAGAAATTACGCACAAATTCTAACAACACCCGTTGCGTCCACTTCATGATGAAAAACACTTTCACGTTATTCGAACGTGGAACCTCCCGTTAGGGTAGCGCGCCAACAACCTAGCCACTACCGATGTGCCAAAGGCACCCGATGAGGTTTAAACCTCACGCTGTTAGCCTTGTTCCTTCTGTGCTAGGGATTAAATAAAACAATAGTGCCTCCCTTTCTTCTAACGTGAACATGAAGACGAAAACCTTACGACGGATTTACGACAAACGGCGAGTACAAAAAAAATGAACAGCGGATTCACGAAAATGGTGAAGACACAGTCAAACAGTAGATCACGAATTCACAACGAGCAACTCTTTTCCAAATGCGGATGGGATAATTCTTGATTTTCATTGAGGGATATTTATATGCATTTTTACCATAATCTCTTGACGTCGGCGAGGAGTTTAACACGTCGGCGGAGGTCTTGGCTAGCGCCCACAATCTTAAAATATAGCGCCCACATAGTTAAGACATTTGTGCCATGGGTGAGGAGAACCCATTGCAAACAATAATTTAATATTTATTAAAAATAATTAAAGGGAACCTTAACAAGGTTTTTAATTATTTAAGTAAATACTTCCTCCTGGAACCAAATGCATTAAACTAATGCATCCACCTGTAATCTTTAAACCTGCCAACTTGTGGTTTACAAAAAACCTTTGAAACTGTCATGTCGTAACCTTCATCAAAACAAATTATTTGATATCAAATCAAATTCCTTCAAGAGCTTCTTGACATAAATGACAACTTATACACTTGAGCAAAGGCAATGTACCCAAAGTATCCAAAATTGCCAACAATCTCCCCCTTTGTCATTGATGGCAAACCTTTATTGAAAACACTTCTCAAGAGCCAAAACTGAAACCAATTGTGCTAACAACTGACCAACTGTGCCCACAACTGAGAATATTCCTTTGAAGTTTTTCTCCCCCTGACTTGAAGCTCTCCTCTTCACTTTGAAGCTCTACCCCTTACTCATATCTCTCCCCCTTTGTCATCAATGGCAAAGGGTCACCTTTGGGGCTTGGGACTAAGAATGAGCCTCTTAGCTTAGTCCCTCCCCCACCTCCTAATGAGGTGATTAATTCTGGTGTGGAAGTAAAACTCCCATTAGGCACTGATCATTATCAGCATCTATAACTTCCTTGTCGGGCCTTCTCTTGAACTCTTTGTCCATATTCCTGTTCTTGTCACTGTTCTTGTTCTTTTTCTCATCCTTGTTCTTGTCCATGCCTTGATCCTTATACTTGATCATGCCACTGTTCCTGTTCCTGTATTCTGGAATTTCATCTCTACACTGTCTGATTATGTGACCTTCATTGTTGCACTTGAAACACTTGACGATGTTGTTTCTCTAAGGTAAACCTGATCTTTGAATCCACCAATTTTGACCAAACCTGTTCCTGTTATTTGCCTTGCAATAAACTGCCTTGTGCCCAAACTATTGACAAGAGTAGCAATACCCTTGAAAGAAACTAGCACTTTTTAAATTGTCATTTACCTTCTTCACTTAAGCAATGCAATGTGAAGCCATGTGACCAAACCTGTGACAAGCAAAACATCTGCCTTGAAACTTTCCTTTATTTGACCTCTTAGGTTCTGAAAACTTCTTCTCATTCTGAATTCTGTTTTCTATTTTTGTGCATCTATCATTCAAGGACTCCTTTTCTGAAATACTTTCCTCATTAGAACTCTCTAACTTTTGGAGTCTCTTACTGGACTCTCCAACTTGTTCCTTGTGTGACTTAACAAAACCAAGGCCTGTTTTATCTGTTGTCTTTCTTTGACCTTTGATGAGTGACTTAACCTTTTTGGAGCTATCTTGAAACTTGTAAAGCTTATCCTTGTACTCTTTAGTTTCCTCTTTCAAAGAAGCCATTTTCTGTTCTAACTCACTATACTCAAGAACCTTAGACTCTAACTCATCCTTGAGTTCTTGTGTCTTAGCTATAGAGAATTCAAGACTTTCTATAAGATCATCTCTCTCCATACAACATTCATCTAACTTATCCTTGAGTCTAGAATTCTTCTTTCTTTCATTTTTCAAAGCACTAAGAGCACTAATAAGTTCATCTTCAAGATCTACTTCACCTTCCTCTATATCTTCCTCTATTTTTTTGCTTTTTGAATCATCAAAGCCTTTTTCAGATTTCTTATCACTAGAGGTGCTACCATTTTCAAAAACCATACATGCATCTTCCTTATAGTTTTCTGAAGCATCCTCATACATACTAGAAAAAAAATCATTATTTGTGCAATCATCCTCAAGGTGACCAAATTTTCCACATCTAAGACATTTCATGATAATGAATCTATGTTTTGGTTCTTTCTCTTTTTCAGATATGAACATCTCATTTTCATTATCACTTGAAGAACTTTCACTATCACTACTAGAATACTTACTTGCTTTGTCTAGGTAGAAACTCTTCTTATGCTTGTGAGAATACCTCTTTCCTTGATTGGTGTGCTCATATTTGTTCTTCCTGTGATGCTTGTGCTTTTCATAATCCTTGCTCTTAGAATTCTATTTATATTCATCACTTTCATTCTTGGGAATAGTATAGTCAGTAGCATAATGACCAAACTTTCCACAATTGAAACATCTTATATTTTTCATACTTTTGTGCTTTCTAGAGAACTTGCCTTTCTTGTTGTAATATGCCTCTTCATTACTAGAAGACTCATCACTATCTTGAAGTTGTTTACCCTTGGATTTCTTGGTAGCCTTGAAAGTTGCCTCTTTCTTGACATCAACCTTCACTTGAGTTCTCAACTCAAATGCTGCAAGTATACTATGGAGCTCATCCTTTTTCAACTTATCCAAATCTTTAGCTTCCTCAATAGCAGACATATTTTCACTAAATATATTAGGAAGAGATCTTAAAATCTTATCACAAACATCATTTTCAGCAAGCTCAAGACCTAATTCTTTCATGGAGTTAACAACCTCATCCATACGAAGCATGTAGTCACTAATATTTTCATCATCATTCATCTTGAGTTGTTCAAACATACCTTTTAAGTGTCTCAACTTGGCCTTTCTGACATTTGTATCACCTGTATGAACCACCTTCAATTGTTTCCACATTTCACTAGTTGTCTTGCAGTGAATCACCTTGGTGAGATCTCCTTTCTGTAAGCCTTTCAAGATTGCATTCATTGCCTTTGAATTGCTGTGATGTAGGAGCCTTTCTTCCTTAGTAATAGGACCATGTACAAGAATAGTGTACTCATCTTCAATAACTTCCCAAACCTCATTACCAAGTGCCATTAGATGAACCTTCATCCTTGCACTCCAAAGACCAAAATCTGACCCATCAATAATAGGTGTTGCATTGCCACTTGAATGATCCATTGTGTTCTTTACTAGATTTTCCTTCAAGCTGTTAAACTTTTTGAAGGCACATGCTTTGATACCAATTGAAGAACACAAGCTTATACTGAGAGGGGGGGTGAATAGTATAAGACCTCTTTTTACTTTTTCATTTATACCTCAAAACAGTAAAGCAATATACCCAAAGCAATATCAAAGCAATGCACAATATCATCCACAAAGTGACACCAATTTTAACATGGTTCACCCAAAATGGCTGGGCTATGTCCACAAAAATTTTCTCTAAAAGTTATCTCAAAGTTCTTTGGGAATCCTTCCCAATTACAATATTTATGAGCCTCGACCTAAAGGAGATACCTTCCCCTAATAAGAATTTATGAGCCTCTGCTCAAAGGAGATACCTTCCCCTCTGCTCTAGAAATGATCCTTAAGAAGATCAACTGCCTCTACCTCTTGCTAGCACATGGAACTCCTTTCCACCGAAGACCTCCTGTCCTCAATGCTTATCCTAAGAGACCTCTACATTCTATGATCACGTCCATAGTAGCTCAGCAACCTGTACCAAACACAATCAGTCAGTCTAGTACAAGTCTTCCTCTCGTCTATCGGATCTTTCCAACTCTTGAACAAATCAATCCTCTCGCACACAAGCCTTCTCAAAGACTTGCCAAATCTATCCTCTGGTTCTCCTCAAAGAACCAATGCACCTTTGTCCTCAAGTCCTCTGATAGAACTATCAAACTCAGCTCACAAGTCCTCTCGCTAGGACCTGTCCAAATCTACTCACAAGTCCCCACCGGAACCTGTCCAAAACTGCTCACAAGTCCCCATCGAAACCTGTCCAAAACTCAGCAAGCTCACCAAGAAAAAAAAACTTTCTTAGTAGGAAATCACAAGGTGAATTTTTAGAGACCCAATGTGATTTTTCAAACTCATATAAGCATAAAGAGAATTGTTAGAGACTCAATATATTCTATACTCAACTCCTAATCTCAAAACTCAACTCAAATCAACTCAGCTCAAACTCAATATCAAATCTGAAAATTCAACTCAATATCTGAAATGGATAGGATAGAATGCTTTCTTTCAATAACATGAAACCCCAACAATTGCCAACTATGCAAAGAATCACATAACAATGATACACATGTTATTTTCACCATCAATTAGGGCTTCAACAACAATTCTCATCAAACAAGGTTCAATCACCACCATTCAGCTCAAAACACAACCTTGAAGCATTTCACAATCATTAGAAAATGAAACAAGTAGAACTCCTTTTCTCTCCAATGTTGTTTGAACAAAAATCATCCACCAACTCAAATCACAATAGCACAAAACAATTTTTCAAATCATCAACAAAGGAGTAAGCCCAACACTTTAACCAAGTAAAGAATAGCTTGATTATTACCAATTTAATGAAAGCAAATGTCAATCTCAAAGCTACCCACTTAAGGTTTCACAACTTCACACAAGAAGCAATTTTAACCTTAAAACATCATGCTTTCATTTCCATAATCAACCAAAAACACTCTCAACATTACAAGAAAAATTTATCCCTTATACACCTTATTTCTCCCTTATAGTCTTATCAAAAATAAAATTTATTTCTCATAAGAATGCAATAAAATATTTCAAACAACACCTTCAAAAGAATATTTTATCAAAATAAAACAAGCTTTAAACTCCTTATAACTCCTAAGCTGTTTTTCCCTCTAATAAACTTCCTCCATCCGCAAAATACACTTAGCAAAAATTAATTTCAAAAATACCTTGGCCAACATTAAAAATCACGCTATGGAGAAATTGCGCATGAATTCTAACACCACCCACTGCGTCCACTTCACGATGAAAAACCCTTTCACGTTATTCAAACGTGGAACCTCCCATTCGGGTAGCGTGCCAACAACCTAGCTGCTACCAGTGCGCCAAAGGCACCCGATGAGGTTTAAACCTCACACTGTTCGCCTTGTTCCTTCTGCACCAGGGATTAAATAAAACAATAGTGCCTCCCTTTCTTCTGACGCGAACATGAAGATGAAAACCTTACGACGAATTTACGACAAACGACGAGTACAAAAAAAATGAACACCGAATTCATGAAAACGACGAAGACACAGTCGAACAGTAGATCACGAATTCACAACGAGCAACTCTTTTCCAAATGTGGATGGGATAATTCTTGATTTTCATCAAGGGATATTTATATGCATTTTTACCATAAGCTCTTGACGTTGGCGAGGAGTTTAACACGTCGGTGGAGGTCTTGGCTAGCGCCCACAATCTTAAAACATAGCACCCACATAGTTAAGACATTTGCGCCATGGGTTAGGAGAACCCATTGCAAACAATAATTTAATATTTATTAAAAATAATTAAAGGGAACCTTAACAAGGTTTTTAATTATTTAAATAAATACTTCCTCCTAGACCCAAATGCATTAAACTAATGCATCCACTTGTAATATTTAAACTCGCCAACT
>JAQPPZ010004737.1:0-22638 GCA_028583015.1 Wollemia nobilis | reverse complement strand
GATATGAGAATTTAGAACAATCAAAATTTCCTTCTCCCAAAGATTTTCCTTGGAAGAATGTTTGGTCATAAGAGGCTCTCCCTAAGGTCTCAACATTTCTTTGGTTAGCAGTTCAAAGTAAGATTCTTTCAGGAGAGAGTCTACAAAGAAAAGGATATTATGGACCATGTAGATGTGCCTTGTGTGAGAAGGATTTAGAAACATCAGACCATTTACTCCTTCATTGTCCATTTGCTCACACTATTTGGGGTTACTTTTTCAAAAATATAAAATTATATTGGGTATCTCCATCAACATTGAAAGAGTTGATAGAATGTTGGATAAATTATTTTAAAGCTAAAGCATTATATATTCTTTGGAGGATTAGCCCTGCTAGTACTTGTTGAAATTTATGGCTTGAAAGGAATAATAGAATTTTTAATAATAAATATCAAAATCATGCCCAATTTTGGAACCGTATCAGTGCCTCTCTTGCAGATTGTCTACAAATATGGTGCTCATCATGGAAAGTCTAAATTGCAGAAAAAGAAGTGCTAATAATTTGGCTGCAGGATTTGAACATACATGGAAGAGTCATCTACGACAAAAGAATTAAAACAAAGGATCTACTTCGATCTATGGTAAAATAAAAATATCCAAAAATTGGGTTTATCAAAATTAATTTTGATGTTGCTTCTAAAGGAAATATAGGAAAAGCTGGTGGAGGTGGTGTTTTAAGAAATAGTGAAGGAAAAATTCTCCTCACTTATTCAGAATCATATGGAACTTCAACTAACAACTATACAGAGGCTAGGGCACTTCTTACTGGGATTAAAATTGTAGCAAAAAAGGGATGAAAATATATTTCAATTGAGGGGGACTCACAAATTATCATCAATGCTATTAACAAAAATGGATGTGGAGACTGGATAAAAAATAATATTATTGTTGATGTTCATCATCTATTACTAGAGGTAATCTCCTGGCAGTGTGAGCATATTTATAGAGAAGGAAATCGAGTAGCAAATAAATTAGCGAATTATGGTGTTGATCTACATCCCCATGAAATTCAAATTTTAGAAGACAACTGGCCAAGTGAGATTTTATGTCTTAATAAAAATGATCTCAAAGAGTTGATTGTGGAAACATAGCACTTTAAAAAAGTTGAAGAATATATTTAAGAGAAAAAAGAAAAGAAAAAATAGTGATAAAATGTTTGCTACAACAAATGTAATATTTTGGTATTTTGATGGGAGTGGCCCCCAATAGAAGCCACATATAACCTATTAAAAAAAATACATAAATATAAATATTTATATATTTTAAATAATACACTCATTGTTGCTTGGTGGGGGATTCACTCATTTAATAAACAATTCAATTTTTTTAATAGGTAAACTATCTTCAATAATAAAATACACAAAATATAAATATTTATATATTTTAAATAATACATTCAGTTTGCTTGGTCCTGGATTCACTCATTGTTCAAGCCCTTTTAGATAGTAGACGATATTTTTTGGAGATTACAGTTGTTGGCCTGCCTTTATTGCTGCTCTATGGAATTTCTTTCGTGCTATTATTTTGTTTCAACTTTGGAAAGCTAGGAATGCTGTTGTCTATTCTGGAGATTCAATTTCTAGTCAGTTTTCCTTACATAAAAAGATTACAGTATTTTTTGTTGTTACTATTCAACTCCATTCACAGGCTTCCAAAATGACTCGTGAGTTGGTGTATTTGATAAATCTTGTCAGGTTCTAGCGCGAGGCTCCATGCACTATCAACATGGCTTCGCCTAACCTGCTTCCGTCTTAAAGTTCCTCCGTTTCTTTGAGGCCTCAACATAATAGGTTGAGGTGGTAACATTTTCTAGCATGAGGTTGTTCTATTAGTGCCTACAGTAAGACTTGGTCTCCTCTCGGAGTGACTCTTTGTTTAGTTATTTTATTTATTCACCCTTTATGTTTGCCTGCTCAGTAAGACTTGGCCTTGGATCTCTATGATGTTGATTGTTTAGGTGACCTTGCACCATGTGATTTTTTTAACTTTTTTTATTATAACCTCTCTAATTTTTTTATTGAATATAATTGTTGGTTCCAATAAAAATAAAAATAAAAATAATACAAGATATATAAAATAAATTTATTTTTTTATAATTATGTGTTGAAGGATGAACAACTAAATATCACAATAACTACCGCCTTTATATTATTAAATATAATAATTCTTATTAAAAATGTGCGGCCTAAATATGGAATGAGAACTATCAAATATTACACCATTAAAATTTTATAAATTCTATTCTTAATATTATTAAAATCCAGATTGAAAATCCATTTAAAAAAAACTTAACCAAATAAAAAGATTATAACTGTTAAATAAAAACTAAGTCAAAGAAATCTTAACAAAATCAAAGAAATCCTAAACCACAAAAACTTGACAGCCACCCACCAGCTAAAAGGTTATTCTCTACAGTTGACATGGAAAACAATGGAAGTACAGCAGGAGGAGCAGGAAACTTAGAGGAATTGATATTTTTTTTGGTTTTTTTCTTAGAGCAAATCTTTTCTACTGTGTTCATTTTGTCATTGTTTTAATATAGATATTTCAAGAAATTGTCTCTGAATCGATACAAAGATTACAATGAGACTACCCTTTCAATTTTAACTGTTTAATTTTTTTATTGGAAGTTTACCCATCTTTTATTGTTAACGTTGTTATTGCAGAGCAAATGAGAAGCGTCAGCGGGAAAATCGAACGACAATTACAGGAGATGATGTGCTATGGGCATTGGAAGAGCTTGAGTATGATAATTACGTCAGACATCTCACTCCTTATATTGACAAGATCTATTTGTATTGTTACCAACATAAACAATAAAATAATTTATTGTTTTTCTTTTTCAAAAGCATTAGCAATTCTACAATCTTGTTTCTACATTATGATATCAATTATCAAACTTGCTGCTGAAATCAAGTATTGTTCCTGAAAAGAAAAATTGGAAGAAAGTCTTTGAATTTTTATTTAATATAAAAAGTGATGTTTGAATTTTGGTTTCTAAAGAAAGGTTAAATTTTTTATAATTTAAATTTATTATATCTCACAGAAACATATATGGCTTTCCATTCTTTAAATGAATATGATCATATAGTCGTAACAGTTGATATATTTTAAAATAAATTCATTGTTTCTCTTGCTAATGGTCTATATGAAGAGGCCTCTTTCTATGTAATAGACTTGAAAGATGCATATATCATTTGCATGAACCCAAAAGCAGGTAATTGGGCGTCATATATTTAGTACAAGAAAATACCAGGAAAAAGTATAATATTAAAAGATTAAAAGTTGTATTAGTTTTAAGTTTATAGTAAGGGTAAGAGTTGTTTTTTGTTTTTTTGAAGGTTCAAATTTTATTAAGAGAGGGAAATCTTGTAAACTCGTTAAAAAAAACTTGCATGATGATGCATAAGCTTCTATTTTAATTATAAATTAAGGATATTTGGATCCCTGGTAAAAGTTTGTGTAAACTCATTAAAAAAAAATAAAAGCAGTGTAAACTTAATAAAAAAATAAGAGATGTGTGATGACCTTAATTTAAGCGGATTGATATTTCTTGTGTTTTTATGTAAACTCTTAAAAAAAAAAGTGCATAAGGTAAAAGATTTTATTTTAATTATAAATTAAAAGATCTTTTGTAACAATCTGTGTAAACTCATTTAAAAAATAAGAACTGTATGATGATTATGAAGCTTTTATTTTATTTTATTTTATATATATATTTATATTTTAATTATAAATAAAGTAGGTCGTAAACTCATTAAAAAATAAGAGTTAGTAAATTTTTTTATTTTAATTATAAATTAAAGAAACTACCTTCGTATAAAAATCGTGTAAAGGAAAAAAAAACTGCATGATTACGATTTTAATCATTAAACCACATGTGTAAACTCATAAAAGAAAAAGAGTTGCATGATTTTTATTTTTATTATTTTATTTACATGGTGGATGTCCATGATTCCAGCACCCTCTGGGGTTGTAGGCCTTGCAGTCATGAAGCTTTTATTTTAATTATAAATTAAGTAAACTCATTAAGAACTTCATCATTAGGTATAAGTTTTTATTATAAATTAAGTAAACTTATTAAGAACTTCATAATTAGCATAAGTTTTTATTTTAATTATAATTTAAGAGGACTACCCTCATAAATGAACTCATTAAAAAAAATAAGAACATGCAAAAGCTTTTATTTTAATTATAAAAAATTATAGTGAATTTTTATTTAAATGCAAGTTATATATAATTAAAAAAGTATTTAAAAATAATTTTATATTTTTAATTTGTAATTATATTTATAAATATAAATTTTATTAGTTAGTTTATTTTTTTTGAATAAGTTATGTGTGGCTTTTAGTGGGGTCACTCTATTACAAAAACAAAATTATACATTGTTCTCATTACATTTCTAAAAAATTAATTTAAGTATACCTATCTTTGTTTTTCTATCAAAGATATTTTCTATCTTCCTCAAAATGCTAAGGTTCATATTCATTTTTTTTTTGAAGGAACTAACAACAAGAACAACTTTTCCATGACACATAACTCCAGAAGATAGAAGAAAACAAACATAACAATCATCCATCAAAGAGGAAATTGTTTTGATTATTTTTCTTCTATAGCAGAGACTCTTCCTCCTCTAGACTGACAAGATATAAGAAATGTATTTTTGCACTTCAAGCTCCTGAGATAATATCTAGTTGTACCACATTTTGTAGGATATTCACTTTTAAAAAACTCACCATCATTAATTGTTTCATAATTAGCTTTGAGTATACCATCTAAGGTGCTAATATTTTCCATGGAATTGTCTAGATGGTCTTTAGTAACCATTTGGATTTTCTCAATGATCTGATTTAAATTCTCCTTTTGGGGTTGAGTATTATGTTACTCGCATTATTTTTGTTGAACAATTGGTCCATCTGGAGGATGAGCTTCTTCTTTAGTAACCATTTGGATTTTCTTAATGATCTGATTAAAATTCTCCTTTTAGATTGAGTATTCTGTTGCTCGCATGATTCTTGTTGGACAATTTGTGCATCTAGAGGATGAGCTTCTTTCTTTTGAATTGGGACATTTGAAGGTTTCAAATCATTCACTTTCATACTTTTCTCCACCAAGTAGAAATCAATGTATGATCGGATGTTCGGGCATCTCTTCTTCAAGTGGCCATATTGCTGACAACCATAATATCTTAAGAAGAAGTTTTCATATTCAATATTTTGGAGCCATTTCTCTTTGCTCAAGGAGATAGTAATGGATTGAGGCCCAACATTCATCCAAACAACCAATCTTGCTTTACTCATATTAATTTTACTAAACAAATTTTCCTCAGTTTGGGCATCCATATACTGGAATGAACCAATGGTATTACCGATTTTGGTAAATTTGTTCTCTCCAAAAACTCCACATGGAGAGCATAAAGATTCAACCATACTGAAAAGTAATTAACTTCTTCTATAAAGGGGTTGAAATTAGGAGTCCAAGGTCTTATATAGACACCCATTTATCCGAAAAACCAATTATATTTATGATCCATTACTTTATATTTATCCTCTAAATCAAAAAAGAAAATAGAAAAGAAATTTTTAGGTAAGAGAGTTACTTGAAAATCTAAACTCCACCAATATTTAATGTATCCTTTGAGCTCCTCTAGGCCTGGTATTTTGCCTTTGAGTTTGCAAATAATTGTTCGGGCTTCATGATCAATCAGATCCAACCCAAATTCATCCTTTGAAATCTTGATAGAGGGCATGGGTTCATCCACCTGTGAACCCAAATATCCTTAAGAAATATTTCTTCTGATCAAAGAAGCTTTCTCACAGACTGAAGAGACAATTTGCGAACAACCCTCTTGACTGCACCTAGGGTTTGTATATCTTTTGTGAATACTGTAGCCAAATTTATTTTTTTGTTCCATCGTTTGACTGCACCTAAGGTTTGTATCTCTTTTATGAATACTGCACCCAAGTTTATTGCTTTTTTCCATTGCTTGAATGCACCTAAGGTTTACATCCTTTTGCAATGAGAAGTGTTTTCGTTGTTGTTGGTGCTTTGGTTCCCCATGGGTTTCACCCTCACCTGCTTGCACATCACCTCGGAAGCTCTGCTGCCCATGTCCATCCTCATCTCAACCTTCTCATCATCGTGCACTCGCCGCAGCCTCCACGCTCGCCATCTCACGCTCGTTGTAGCCTCCATGCTTGCCATCGCATGCTCGTCGTAGCCTTCATGCATGCTATCGCATGCTCGTCACAGCCTCCACCATGCCATCCCATGCTCACTTTTTGGTTCATTTACTTTTATTTTATATATATATATTTTATTTAAAAAATTTATCGATGATTTTTATTTAAATGTAAGTTATTTATATAATTAAAATAAAAGTATTTTAAAATAATTCTATATTTTTTACTTGTAATTATATTTTAAAACATAATTTTTATTAGTTGATTACTTTTATTTTAATTTTATTAGTTTGATTATTTTTATTTTATAATTTTATTATTATTTGCATTTAAGTTCCATTGAAAAAGAGTTTGAAATCTTTATTTTTTTTTAAAAGAAAAGTTGAACTTTTATATTATGTATAATTATAATTTTTAAGTTTTTATTTTTATTTTAAAAATTTATAGTTGAAGTTTTTACATTTAAAAAAATTATAGTTGATTTTTTATTTAAATGTAAGTTATTTATATAATTAAAATAAAAGTATTTTTTTTTAATTTACATGGTGGAATCGGTAGCTACCACGAATCTAGGCATGATGTCTGGATTTTATGGCCGTCACAACATTCTACGCTGTTCATACCGAAAGCCACCACATAGTTCTTCGCGCTGTCTGCTTCTATAACCACCATGCCATACTCATTTTAAACCTTTTACGCTGCTGAAAGCATCAGAAAAATTTAAAAATAATTTTATTTTTTACTTGTAATATATTTAAAAATATAAATTTGAGTAGTTTATTTTTTTTGGTGAATAATAAGGGGTTGTATTTGGGTCCTCCACTTTTGAAAAATTAGAACTCTCTTATTTAGATTTTGAGAGTTTATAAATAGATACACTTCTCATCTCAATTGAGATGCAATGGCTAGAAACTTACGTAATTTTACATAAAATATTTGAAATCTAGATTTTCACTTTATGGATCTTTTCAATTTTTTGTATGAATACAAATACTCCAAAATTTAGCATCCTTATTCACATTTTCTATAGCAATTTCCATTGTTAGATTTTGATGTAGTGGGCAATGGGAGATAGCAATCACAAAATATAAAATAATATGAAAGAAAGTAAATCTGCGAGATGACTAAAATATGCTATAAATAGAAATGATGAAAATAAATACAATGTAGCTATGGAGAAAATGGACACTCCATGAATAAAGCTATTGGACTACATTGCATCCATCACCAATATATGATGATCTACACAACACTATGCTATTACCTACGAATATACTATGAGCTTGTATATCCTACTTGTTACCATGAGGCCCTTTTTATATAGGAAGATAGATTCCTTGGCCAACACTCTACCTAGCTGTGCAAGGGACACCTTACACATATACAACTTGTATATTGATACTTGTGCATTTATTACATTGCTTGAAGTAACTAGATAACCTTCCCCTAAAGTAATCTAATGTCCTAATTATGTACCTAGGAAGGTACATTTACATGACCCAAATGATGTAATATAATCTATTTTTAACACCCCCTATATTATATTATTTGGGTATTGAAGACTTTAGTCTTCAATATGGATCTTCTTACATTGAATGATCATTGGCTTGTTCAGGTTCATCATCCTTATCTTCTATCCAGCCACCTTTATTATTATCTTTATGAGTATCTTCATTTGGTTATGAATGTTGATGGTTGAGTAGAGCATGGTGTAATTATCCTCTCATCTTCTTGATTTTTATTCTTCTATGCTTGCCTTTGTGATGTACTGGTTCTTCATTTTCTCCAACCCATTCCTCTAAAAATATGTTAGCATCATTTTGAAACACCATAATATCTTGTGATATTTTCATTGAGTCTAGGATATATGTATTTCCATGGATTGATCCTGTTGCTTTTATTTCACCTTGATTCATGATGATACATGTATTGATTTCATCTATATATCCAAAATTGATGATATAGTTGTCTTCTACTAACTTGCTTACTGAAATGAGATTGAATGTTAATCCAGAAACATACAATACTTTTTGTAGTAGAAGATTTGAAAATGATTTGCTAGGTGTTACACATCCATATCCATGTATAGGATAAATTTGGCTATTTGAAATTCTTAGTATATAGCCTTTAGAACCTTCAAGGTAGTCAAACCATTGTATATTTCCAATCATATGATGACTGGCTCCTGATTCAATGTACCATATATTTTCATGTTTTGTAGACTAGTTCCTATTGGAGAAAATTTCATATTCATTGTATGACATTCCTTTTCCCATTTAAAGAATTATAATTGAATAAATAAGATGGTATTTTCTTTGTAGTCTACCTTATGACTCCCTATATTAGGATATATGATCCCTAATTGAAGTATATAAGCTTTATTTGATAAAACCTTTATTAATCATTAGGTTAGTAGGCTTCCTTATGTCTCCCTAGTAATGAGAGTATATACACCTAATAGAATTTTAGGTTTTGTAGAAAGATTATATCTGACCAATGGATTTATAACTTGATAATATTTGATAAATCTTGATATTACCAAGTTTTGTAGAATACCTTATGACTCCCTAGTGATTTTGGAATATGATATAGTGCTTTTGTAAATTTTAGTTCAATTTTGGGTTGATTTTGTAAAGTTTTGTAGATGTCAAAATCAAATTTTCTAACACATTATTACTCCTATTGAACTAAGCACTTTTTCAATTTTGAAGAGATTTTAATGTTGGATTTCTTTTATCCCTATTTGAGAAAATTTGAGACAATGATATTATAAATTTCCAACCTTAGCAAAAACCTTAATATCCTCTTTTAATATCCTTTTAGGATTTAATTTTAGTGTATTTAATTTCTAATAAATTAATTTGATGTAGTAACCCTTATAATTCCTAAATTTTGGAAAAATTGACCACAATAATATTTGCAAATATTTTAAAAATAGTTTCTAGTAGAAACCCTTATTACTCCTAAGTTTAATATTGCAAATATTATATTGATTTGATAAATTATTCCCTTTGAGGTATGTATTTCAATATGGTTAAATTATTCTAAGTTTAACCTTGATTTATCAACCTTATAAATCGCTAAAAATGAAAGCACATTTAAAATGGGAATAAATATTACCTTGCACTATACAAAGATCATAATAATCGTGCTAATTTTGGGTGTGCAAGGGCTGCAATATTAATGTCTCTGCTTTGGCTATTACCTCCAATAGAATTATTGGAATCCTCCTTTGATTTAATTCTTCAATATGGTTCCTTTAATATCTTCCTTTGACCTCCTTTGACTAGAGAATTAAAGGCTCTTCGACCTTGCTTCTATGCTATAAACTAGACTTGTGTGCGAAGACTACAGAGTGTTGAATGTGGATGCATGAATGCTTCTAAATGCTTGGTCTTTTATTCCCTTAAAATAGAGGAGAATCTTGTATTAAGCACCAAGTGGAACACTCGTTTTCTTCTTGAGTGCTTGAGGAGTAGAAGGCACTGGAAAACACTTGTATCTTCCTTTGAGTAATGTATGAACGTTACATTATTTAGTGGAGCGCTTGATCTCTTTGATGACAAGTGTCTCTCATATTCGTAATGCACCAACCTGTTGTTAGTAACTCCTTTCTTTGTCAAGATGAGCACTCATGTGAGGAGCGTTAGGATTTTGCCTCAAGTGACAAGTGTCACTCCCTACTTGTGCATGGATGCCTTCTTTAACACTTCTTCAATGTAACCTTTGGAGTTTCTTTAAACCTTGTAAAATTTCTAGAGCCTCCTTCATTCAATGGCACTTGCTTATGGGTTGTTTTCAATTGGGATGAGGAGCAACAATTTAAAGGCTTGAGCATCGATTTTGAGCAATGCAAATGTGGATTTTGAAACACTCCAATGGTGCCTTTATATTCTTCTTTTCACACCTGTTATATGTCCTTTTGTATACAATGTTGCTCTTGAATATAATATTGTTTTTCCCTTTGTTTTGTACCTTGTATTTTGTAGGTTTAGTTATCCAAGATATGAGGAGTGTGAGCCCTTAGAGTGGCCCATTTTGCTATGCTTGGAGAGTGCAAGTGTTCAACCATATTTGGCTGGTTTACCCTATAGATATTGTACCTTTGAGGCACCTTAAAATCTGCCCTCTTTCTTGTATAAACCAGATTAGGATAGTGCAATACAATGTAACAAATTTGTGTATAAAATACCCTTTATTGCACTCCTTTTTTTTAGGTCTAAATTTTTGATTTTGTGGTAGAATATTTGAATGCAATGTAGGGGTTTTGAGGTTGTCTCTTGTATTAGACACCTTACCATTTTTAATTGGATACTTTGATGACAAATCCAAGCTTAGATAGAAGCTCCTTATTTGATGTGATTTTCTACACTTTTCTCCTTAAAAATAATCTTGTAATGCTTTGGATTTAAGACTCACCAAGTCTCAATATTTGAAGCTTCTATTTTTTATTTCAGTTAGTTGTCTTCTTCTCCAAGTTTTGGAGGATTCTAACCTATGTTGGTAGCTTCACTTGGCCACTATATGCTGTAATTTTTTCGTGCACTAATAGTGTCTTTAGACACTTTGTCAAATTTTGATTTTGTGCCTTTCTCAAGAAAACAAACAATAATATTTTTGAGAGCAATAGCGCAAATGAATATAATAATATTTTACTTTTAATACACTAAAAATTTCACCTTATCACTCCAATAAACTCTCAAAATAATGCACTTAATCAATTTACTACAACTAGTCAAGAATAACCTGAAATGAATCTTCAAGAGTTATTATACAATTTCCTTAAAAATAAAGTTGTAGGGGTTGGTCTTATTTTGCTTTCCAAAGTAGATGATAGGTAGTTTATAGATAGTTGTAATTCAAAAATATAATCAAATCCTAATGTATAAATGAACCTTAAACGAAACTTTTCGCTTTTGCAATTTTGAAGACTGTAATTCAATTTTCCTCTTTTGCAACTCTAATCCAAATTAAGGTGCTTTAACAAATCTGATAAGTAATCCACTTAATGAATCTACTTGTACCAATAGTTTATTACCTTTTTATGAAATATTTTGTAGAGAATGTAGATTTTGTAGAGGATGTAGATCTTCGTGTCTAATATCACCAAGTTTTTTCCTTGAGTAAGATATTGTAGCTCTTTGTAGGTTATTCTAAACAACTCCTTCTTCACCAAAAGATGGTCTCAAACTTTATTTTATGAGCCTAGAATTTTGTGGCTTGTTATCTTCTTGTAGTCTCCTCATTTTTGCTATAAATGCTTTTAAATTCTTTATCTCAGCAAATAATGCCTTCTTGCTATCAAAGGTAATCTTCAAGTCTCCCAGATTTGGCAAGCTTCTTCTGTCTTCAAGTCTTCATGTCAAATTATAATTTCAAGCATGATATTTTTCTCAAGATTATGAATAGATATTCTAGGATTTGATGCTCCTTGCCAAATTATTCTTCTTATTTTGGGCTTGTTGCTGGATGGCGATAATTGTCCCAAATATTTCACTATCTTTTTTAGTGAATTTATCCAATGATTTCTCCTTTGATGATTTATTCAGTAAGGATCTCTGAGCCTTTTACTAGATGCTCGTTAAGACCTCCACAAGGTCTTTGATATTGTAGCTTCTTTTGGTCTTCCTTAAGACATTTTATTCAATATTTTGCTCTTGGAAGTTTTGGTGGTCATCCTTCTAGATTCGAGTAGGACTCTCCTAGTCCTTCTTCTTTCAAGACTGGAATTTCTTCAATGATATCTTCTCCTGATCTCTTTACCTTCAATTTTGATTTAGTTGCTTGATTGATTCTAAATAAAATACTCTTCCTAACTTTATTGTAGGAAGTTTCCCAACTCACTGAATCTTATTTCCCTACAACAAAGTATTAGTACTAAAATATTAATCTACTTCTGAATTAGATACACTCTTCTGGAGTATTTTTCAAGATCAAGGATTTTGTGGCCCTTTTTTTTAGTATCAAGGATTCTATGGCCTTTTCTTCAGTATCAAGGCTTATGTGGCCTTTTCTTCAATATCAAGTCTTCTGTGGCCTTTTCTTCAATATCAAGGCTTTTGTAGATTTTTCTTTAATATCAAGGCTTCTGTGGTATTTTCTTCTGGATCAAGGCTTCTATGACATTTTCTTCTAGAACAAGGCTTATATGGCCTTTTCTTCTAGATCAAAGCTTCTATGGCCTTTTATTCTACTGTGAAGTTCTCAATCTAGCAATGGAGATTTCTAGTCTCCTAACATCACCATTACTCTTATCTAGAAATCTTCTTCCATCATATTATTTTCTTGCATATGAAACTAATCTCTGCACTACAAAGGCATGCCAACCTTCAGGAAATGAAGTTGAAGTCTCCTAGATTTCTATTTTAGGAGGTGTCCCAATCATCTAAGAATTAATTTTTTGCAACAAAAGAAACTTTGGAAAATAGTTAACAAATTCCATATATCCTAAATAATATTCACTAGATGATTTTTCAATCTAGTGGATTGAATGTTGAGTCCTAGTATTCATGAGTTTTTCTTGTAACTCTATGGAAAGACTCTAGCCAAATGTAATCTCAATATTTCTAGAACTGAGATTTCTTTTAGCCCTCACTTGTGGCTCTCCCTAATTATACCACATAGGCTCTTATAATTTTTTTTTACAATGGCTAGTCTAGCAGTGCGTCAGGTTGATAAAAAACTCAGGCTCAATTATAATGATGGTTTTTCTATTGATCTACTATGTCTAGATATAATGTGGCTCTAATACAACTATTAGATTTTGATGCAGTGGGTAATGGGAGATAACAATCACAAGATGCAAAATAATATGATAGAAAGTAAATTTTTGAGATGACTAAAATATATTGTATATAGAATGATGAAAATGAATACAATGTAGCTATGAAAGAAATGGACACTCCTTGAATAAAGCTACTGGACTACATTGCATCCATCACAAATATATGGTGATCTACACAACATTATGCTACTACCTATGCATATGCTCTGAGCTTGTATATCCTACTTTTTACAATGAGACATTTTTTATATAGGAAGATAGATTCCTTGGCCAACACTCTACATTGACACTTGTGCATTTATTACATTGCATGAAGTAACTAGATAACTTCCTCCTAAAGTAATCTAATGTCTTAAGTGTGTACCTAGGAAGGTACATTTAAATGATCCAAATGATGTAATATAATCTATTTCTCACATCCACAATACCAAAACTTCACCTCTACTATCTATGCCTTGCATATTAGTAGAATAATTTTTCCAAAATATTGCATTATCATAGTCTGCTTTACCAAATTTGGATTGCTAGTTTCCTTCCTAAAACACAAGTGCTACCACTAAAATTATAATAAATAGTCTATATGAAAACATATTACTATTACAAAATAAAGTAGATATTACCAATGGAAAACATTAAAGTAAAACTTAATCATTTATTGATTCAAGCAATCAACATTTTCTTGTCGGCTTCAACTGAACTTACTACTTCATATAACCATCAAAAAGAGAATTTAACTTCATGATCCTTAATCAAAACTCCTCTATTGGCTAGCCTATCTACACATTTTTTACCTTTCCTTAATGTGTGTGTAAACTTGATTTCTTCAAACTCTTTAGCAAGATCTTGAATTTCCACAATTATCTCTTGTATGTTCCATGGAGTCTTTTCTTTCCTTAAAATTATATTTATTAATATGAGAGAATAACCTTCCATCCATACTCTATTCCATTTCATTTTTTTGCATATTTTTAACCCTTCTAAAGTTGTCCAAACTTCAACTTTATTATTTGTATTAAATCCACTATTGAAAGTGTAATGAGATAAAATTTCTCTTATATTATTTCTAATTATTTCTCCTCTTCCTATTGGTATTGGATTTCCTTTAGAAGCTCCATAAAAATTTAATTTAACCCACTTCACATCTGATTGTTTCCACTATATATTCTTTGCCTTCTTTTTGCTTCTCTTGTACCCAACATCATAATTCTATTTAATGACTTGACTTCATATATCAAGGCTCTCTACTTTCAAATTAGGGACTGGGTGAGTTGATAGGGTTGGTTTAGACTCCTCTATGGCTAAACATATCTTCCTTTTTATTACCTCTAAATTTCTTTCATTTCCTTTAAATATTCTTCTATTCCTTTCTAGCCATACAATACAAAGTATTGTATCTTTTGATATATCCCATATTGTTTGTAAAGCCTCACTTTTATAAGTGCTATCCTATTGCTTTAACCAATATTTATTTTTTCTATTTATTACCATGCATTTATCAAACATATAAAGAATCCATTGCCATAGATTCTAGACTATTGAGCAATGTCCCAAGAGATGATCTATACTCTCCTCATTTTTATAAAAAATACATTGAGAGGGGCCATGAAAACCTCTTTTCATAAGGTTATCCCAGGATAAAAATCTTCTATGACCTACTATCCAAAAAAATATTTTAACTTTAGGAATGCTTGGGCTATACCAAATATCTCTCCATATTCTAGTGATATTATTATATTATTGATTTTGTACATTATAGCCACTTATTTTTGTGTATTTTACTTCATTTATTGGCATTCATAGTATTAGTTTCATTACAGTTGTTTTCATTATGCTAATAGCCTCATCCGGGGAGGCAATCTCGAACATCTAAGTGTGTGTTGTTGTTTCATTGATTACATGACTACAGGTTCATCAAAAAAATCTACAACATATGAAAGCAAGGGGATCCCTCTAGGAATCATACCTAGAGAAGGAGGCATCTGTAAGCCCTCATACAGTTTCGTGTGCATCATCGGGAAGCCTAGAAAAGTGAATCTCCTTTTGCAAGGGGATATTTTATACATCTGCTACCCTCTTTGTGTAAAATCATGTATCAAATAAAGGGTATCCCGTAAAGGGATTTATATGTAACCAGATATTGGAAATATCAATACAAAGCATTCATTTGTTTATTTATTCATATTTCGGCTATACCTTTATTTTATGCTTTTTCATTTAATGCATGTTAAACGTTAAAATATTTAATAATAATAATCGTAAATAGAGTGAGTGGATGGTGCGTCGCTTCCTCGGGATCGCTACACAATTTAGATTCAATTTTGAAACCTTGGATGAGATCACTTCAAGATAAATATGGCAATTGGATTTCAAACATTTTGTACAAAGGTCAGGAAGGAAGATACAAATGGAAAGAATATTTTTTTATGAGTATACAATACATTGATGCTAGGAGACATTTGAGTAGAAAGATAACAACTATGGTTATTTCAAGGGGAACCAGGGATAAATTAATTTGGGAGTTGAATAGCTTAGGATATCTTATGCTAATGATATGAAAATATGAAGAAAGCAGAATAAAAGAAACTTACACCTAAACCCTAGACTAGGTCGTGGGCCACTGTCCAGGACAACGACCACTAAGGTGAAATCTGTTTCTATTATCCAAAGGCTATGGGCTTAATTATGATACTAATGTTTAATGATTAATGTATATGCATGGATGATTACCTCTGATTTTAGCTAGTACTTCATTGTTCCTCAAGGGTGCTCAGATTCACTCTTCAATCCGATAGAGCTTCACTATAAAAATGATCTCCAATGGAAACTCTCCAAGTATGTGATGTTCTCTCTCTTGATTCCCAAAAGAAGGTCCAAGAAGAAGATCCCCTAGTGCTTTTAGGTTTACTCCTTGTAAAGTGTTTGAAACCCTAGGATTGCTTTTTTGCATGCACAATGGACGTTGGCATGAGAAAATTTTTCCTTTGTTTTCCCTTGAGGAGCAGTTAACTGATGTCTAAATTTGGACTTGAGTCTTTCATGTAGACTGGTTGTGAGGAGGAATGTAAAGTTATCCCTGCTTAGTATTATTACATGCAGACTGCCACTTCCACCCAATATTAGGCTAGATTAGCAACAAAATGCATTTAAAGTTTAGCCACTATTGTCTGCAGTGGCTAAGGTTTGACCACTCTAAGATTCAACGACCAGAATCCAGCCGCTCTAGTCCATAGCAGACAGGCTTGTATGGGCTGAAAAATGTCCCAAATAAGTGGTAAAACCACTTTTGATACTTGGAAAGTCCCAAGGTTTAGTCACATGACCTATGAGTGTGCCTATGTGAGTAGTCTTCCTAAACATGACATGTTTTAGGTGTCTATAGATTCCCATTTTTGCAATGCGCTAAGCAGAAAATACAACACAAAATAAAAACGTAGACTGCTATGTTTACAGGGTGTATGATGATCATTGATATGATCAACGTTGGATGGACCAATCATGCAAGATGACACACATCCTTGAATCATTGCTTCAACCTAATTGAAGGCTTAATTTAGCATAGGGCTTGCACATGTCCACTTGCACTCATTCCTCAAACACAATCAGGTAGCTTTATGATGCTACAACCGAACCGATCGAAGGAGAGCTAAAAATTGAAGATGTCATATTTGCTTATTAACCCAGCAAATGGGGGAAAGTTTTGTAAGATTTGTATGCAATGATTTGTATGATGAATACTATTTTAATATGATCGAGTGATCTTTGGTTGAGTTTGATTATGATTTATTTGAATATTTGAACTACCCCCTCACACAAATGAATTGGTGAGGGAAAGGCAATGAATGAAGCGACAAGTCGGTTGACTAGTTTTGGTTCCTTTCTAGTTTGCTCTTTTAATAGGCAAACCCCCATCCAAGTGTGATTCCAATTGTTTATTATGATCTTTCATACCTATCCCAGGGAGCAGTATGACCACAAATAGCCTTCTTAGGGAGTTAGGAGATGAGTGATTCTATTTATGCTTGTATTGCATCACTTGGCTCAGTGTTTTTGGTGTCATAAGAGAATTAGGATGATTCCATTGCAACCATGGAGTAGTTTGACCATCTTGATCTTCTTCGGGGTTGAGGTGATGCATCGTAATTCCAAAATCAATAATTTGTCCCAAGTAGCTCTATGGTAACTTACTCATTTGACCAAGTTGCATGGAGTGCAAATCGCTACAACCGCTGAGTTGATAGAGTAAGTAACTGAATACGAAACTTACTCGAGATTTGTTTTTTATGTAATTTGTTTGTTATTTTGATTATCATGATGATCAGGGACCATAAAAATGTGCTTATTTGATTTTTTTTCTATTCCTTCTGGAAGGAATCTTCTTGATTTTTCTTGTGCACCTAGTTGCTGTCAGATCCAATGGTCGTTAAGTCCTTTCCTGTGGCCACTCTCACCCTGAGTGGCCACAAAGTTTGGGCCACTGATGTCAGCAATGGTAGAAGCACGACTTGAGGAGTACAAAAGGAATCTAGGGTTTTGACTTTTTATTTTCTAGCTGGCAATTTTGCTTTCTAGAGATCTGACGAGAAAGAAACATTTGTGACTTGAAGTGTTGTTGCGTTGGATATTATGGCTATGCAGGGAGAGACATCAGCAAGAGGAGGAGCCAAAAATTCTCGGGTATTCTCTCAAACCTTAACCTTGCTTTATTTTTGGGTAAAACTGAACCTCATTAAGTAACCTGGTAAATGAACCTAACTAAACTTGTTGGCAATGAACCGAATCCATAGATAAGTTTAGGTTATGCTTTGTTTTGGTGGGTTTGCCCCCATTTGTCAATTTTTTCCAAATTTTATATCATTTTTGGCCTAGGGTATATATGTTTGTCGTGTCGCCCATCAGCCGTTGCTGCTCAGAGCAGCCTTCTTGACCTGTAATTTTGCCTCTGTCACTCAGAACGGCTAGCTTTGAATCCCAAAGGTTAGAAATTTGATCGTTGGGGTTTGGCCACTGCTAGCTTCAGCGACCAATTTTGGTCACCATAGGCGACACCAGCTAGGATACATAGGCAAATTTTATAATTTTTATGGATTTTGTGAGATGATTTATCTGATTTTTTTTTTTAAATTTGAGCTGCTTTTTTTATTATGTTGCATGATTAGGTGCATTTTTTCCTCTTTCACTTAGACTTGGGATAGTTTATCCTTATGTGCACCATTTTTCATGTTTTATTTGTGATTCATGCCTTAGATGCATTGTAGTTATACCTTAGATTTTTGCTCTTAGATTCTCATTGCTCGAGCTTGGGACTCGAAGCTCCTTAATGATATTCTCCCACTCCTGGATGATATGGACTGGACATGGCTTAAGGCCTATGAACTACAGTATGTCACTCGACTACCCTAGATTATGTCGGATCAGGCCTACCTCACTACCCTGGTTCACCAATGAGATCCTCGGACTAACACCTTTCATATTCCTATCGATGATATGACTATCACACCGAAGGATGTATATAGGATTTTCCAGATCCCCTTTGATTAAATGGTCATTATCTCTTAGGCCACTAATGATTGTGATGCAATTTTTCTTCGGGTGTTTGGGGAGCACATGGTGTATGCCTTAAAGGATACCAATTCTAGAGGTGTATCTATTATATGTTGGTATAGGGAGCATGTCTTCATGGAAAAACATGCGGTGTTGTAGATGGTCATTAAAAACATTTTGATCCCAGATTGCTTAGGCTTGAGTTTCCTGTGGAACCTCCTTGCTATGGTTTAGGATTTTTTGGAAAGTGAGGAGGCCATCATATATGCATGGGGGAGGTCCCTGCTAGCAAAGTGTTATGACGAGCTATATTACATCCGCCAGTGAGGCCACACTATTATTGGTTGCAGCTTTCTCCTCCAGGAATGGAGATGGGAGTACATCAGTGTGGATCATCCTATAGGACTCCCCATTAAGATTACAATCATTGATGCTAGGATGTAGTGCTATGCTACCAGGTGGGCTCGAGAGCGTGAGGAGTGCAAGAGCCATCCTAATTTGGGGGAACTCCCCTATTATACTACTACTCTCACTGGGATACAGGTCGAAGTTGTCATGTGGCACCCATATTATGAGTTCCCAACTTGGGATGATCTAGCCAACTTTACAGCTAGGACATGGCGTGAGTGATGACTCATTGGCTGCAAGATCAAAATTAGGGAGTATTTATTCTACTCCTAAGTTCTTTGTCAATATGAGTTACAATAGGATTTGCCACTTATCCCATTCTTGTACATGCACATCATAGTAGAGAGAGACCTCTCTCCCCCACATATTATAGAGTTGGTTGATGAGGAGGATACCTAGTAGTTGATCCATGAGTTTTTGGATGAGTCAAAAATATATTTGTGCAGTGGTGGGGTGATCAGATGTGGTATGGCAATGGTAGTCTAGGTTGTGAGGGTGATGACGGAGATTGTGTAGATCCAATAGGGTACAAAGTCTGAGATAGGACTGAGGTATGGGTCCAGCCTACAGAGTAGGTGTAAGTGGAGGAGCAAGAGGCTCCTGAGGATGAGGATGAGAAGTTGGATTTCGAGAAGAGAGATTCTCCTTTGAGAGTACAATTGCATGACATAGAGGTTGAGCTCTAGTCGGCCAAGATCCAGGTACAGTAGTGTGATACTATCATTGCCTAGCGAGATGCTACTATAGTACAATAGGATGCTACTATAGAGCAGATCATGACTTAGATACAGGCTTTGCATGCTGCTTGCTATCAGGGGCAGTGCTACCAGGATACAGGTTGTTGTTGATCCTTCCATACCTCAGGGCTCTATAGGTACAGATCTAAGGGCAGAGATCAGGTGGATGTAGATTATGTTGGATGAGTATGAGGTAGATATTACTAGTCATGTAGGCCATATTTCTTCTATCAAGATGTAGATTAGGAGGTTAGGAGCCACTCCTAGGGAGAGGGTAGGTGTAGGTGGATCACAGGATAGTGGACACTCTACTTCAAGATAGTCTTCTATCCGGCCTAGTCAGAGGACCTGGACTTGCACAGAGAGGCCTGCGGGCTCACACCTCTCCACCCATGATCCATCCACAAGGGGTGGTGTTGTAGGGGGTACAGGCCTAATTTTTGACTGATGATGCATTAAACTCTTATTTTTGAGGTCATCTGACCTATATGACTATAGCCTTTGGGTATTTTTGTATATCTATGCACTTTGAGATACATATTTTGAGACACTTTTGAGACAACATATTTATGAGATCTTTACATTATGCTTCATTATGTATGCCATTTATGGCTTATGTTTTTGTTTTACTTATGTGATGTGCTGATGGCATTATGATGAGTTGATATATGTGTTTAGATGATAGGTTATATGTAGGATGATATGGATTCAAGATGGATGCTTATGTATATGTTTATGTAGATGCTTATATGATTTGATTATTATGACATGATGTGATGTATCATGAATTGATTTGATGATGGACTTATGATTCTATATATGGGTGGATGCAATTATGCGATGTTAGATATGAATGGATGATTTATGACATTATGTATTTATGGATGCAATTTTTTCATTAGATGCATGTTTAATTTTGATTTAAATGTATGCATCTAACTTGTGTTATGATATGGTAGAGGTAATGTGTCATGCACTATTTATATGATATTTATGAACTTGTATGCTTTTGTAGACACCAAAATCCAGCCACTTGCAAGTCATCTATACCTTCCTGTCAGCCACGTGTCGGTCATCCACCTTCCCGCCATTATTTGGCCCAAATCCACACTTTCCTGCCATTATTTGGCCCAATTTCACCTTTCCCGCCATTTTTCATCCCCAAATTTATTTAAATTAATATTTATATATATATTTTAATATTTTAATATATATATTTAAATAATAGTTTAAGTGATTTAATCTGAGCCGTCCATCCTTCATTTAATCTCATCCGTCCATCCATCTTAATCCATTTCACAACCTAAATTTATTCTCTACCCTTAGATCCACTTTAATCTTAGCCACACGTTTAAAGTGTCATTAAAACCCTAAAGTGTGCCCTAAGAGTGGATTATAAATAGGGCCACATTGATGGCTCAAACCCGATCTCCTATGCGCTATATCTGATTCTAATTCTTCTACTGCTATCTCCTCTATCTCTCTTCTGCTACCCTTTCACCGCATCCATCGCCACTTCTATCGCCGCTTTCACCGCCATCTCTTCTACAGCATTCTACAGAATCCCCCATTCTTGTCGCAAGTGCCCGCGAGCGTTTACCCCTTTACCAAGTGCCCACGGGCATTTACCAAGTGCCCATGGGCATTTACAAAGTGCTCGCGGGCGTATACCCACAGCCACAGACTCAGACCGGCGTCTGAAACCTTAATCCAGAAGCACGCGGGCGTTCAGTGAGTGCACTAGGGCGCCTTCTGCAGTCGATTTGATAGCCACATTACTTCCAGGTGTCGCCTGGTCTAGATGCGTTAACAGAGAACAGGTATAAATTAGTTTAAAGCAAGTAACTTCTTTTCTTCTATTTGATCTGTTATTGAATTCCTGCATTTCATTTTTTTAGGGTTTTAGATTGTTTTCGAGGGCTCACACAGTGGAGCCCTCTTATTAATTTCTAACTCCTTGATAGTGTTAATGTGTGCAAATTTTTGACAGCAGATCCAGTTTATTGATGGCAGCTGATTAAGCTGGAGTGGTCCAAGCAAGGGATACAACAAAGCCCACTCACTCTGTTGGGATTGAAGATACATTCTTCGGAGACGCCACCATTTGTGCCAGCTAGGGTTTCGGAGAACCCTAGCACGAATTGTAATCTTGTATCACAAATAAAGGGTTACAGGCCCAATTGTATTCAAAAAGGAGTTTTTAAACTCCATCGATTAATAGAAATCGTTTGTTTTGTGCAACTATTCTGTACTCTGTCATTGTGATTTTATTTATTTTTGTTTGGCATGTATTTTTAATCTACAAATGGCGAGGCGGAGTACATACTACACGCCAAACAAAAATAAATAAAATCACAATGACAAAGTACAGAATAGTTGCACAAAACAAACGATTTCTATTAATCGATGGAGTTTAAAAACTCCTTTTTGAATACAACTGGGCCTGTAACCCTTTATTTGTGATACAAGATTACAATTTGTGCTAAGGTTCTCCGAAACCCTAGCTGGCACAAATGGTGGCGTCTCCGAAGAATGTATCTTCAATCCCAACAGAGTGAGTGGGCTTTGTTGTATCCCTTGCTTGGACCACTCCAGCTTAATCAACTGCCATCAATAAATCGGATCTGCTGTCCAAAATCTGCACACATTAACACTATCAAGGAGTTAGAAATTAATAAGAGGGCTCCACTGTGTGAGCCCTCAGAAACAATCTAAAACCCTAGAAAAATGAAATGCAGGAATTCAATAACAGATAAAATAGAAGAAAAGAAGTTACTTGCTTTAAACTAATTTATACCTATTCTTTGTTAACACAGCTAGACCAGGTGACACCTGGAAGTAATGTGGCTGTCAAATCGACTGTGGAAGGCTCCCTGGTGCACTCATTGAACGCCCACGTGATTCTGGATTAAGGTTTTAGACGTCGGTATGAGTCTGTGGCTATGGG
>JAQPPZ010004736.1:0-24539 GCA_028583015.1 Wollemia nobilis | reverse complement strand
GGAAATAAAATGTGGAAATAAAATGCGAGGAAATAAACACACACAACTGAAATTAAATAAAGTAGTAAACTAATCTACATAAATCAAATGCACAAATTAAACAGGGGGAGGACTACTGTAGGGAGTGGGCCCAAGCTCCCGCATATAGTCCGCCCGGCTAGCTATGTAGAGCTTGCTCAAATAAGAGGAGTTGCACTCTTAATTAATTAAACAATAAAATAAAATAAGTTATGTATAAAATTAATCATTCATCCCCATTGTTCATCTGGCCTGCGTCTTTATATAACGCACATCCAGATCTCATTACAATGACAAATCAGTCTATTTTAATCACTAATGTGATTTAGTTACAATTGATTCTACACATATTTTATTATTCTATTTTAAAGTATGTTCATTCACCAGAAGGATAAATATAAACATCCTTAGGTGTACATAACAACAAATCCTAAACTAATGCATCCTAAAAATAATAATATGCTTTAAGAGCTTTACAAGGTCAACCGACCAATCGATTGATAATAATAACAAGCACTTTATTCTATTTAATAAATGCATGATTAAAATATATCTCTTTTGTCCTCACGTGCAACCTCATCCATAGCCCTTGGTCAACCAGTCAAAGTTGACTTGGTAAATCTTGCAAAGTATGAAGGCATGGAGGCGCCTTCTTTATAAGGAAGGTGCCTACTTTTGTTGGGCACCTTCTTTGAAGAGGAAGGAACCTACTCCTACTGTGGCACCTTCCTTATAAGGAAGGCACCTACTTCTGCTGGGCGCATTCCTCTTTAAGGAAAGCACCAACTTTTGCTTGGTACGTTCCTTGAAGAGGAAGGCGCATACTTCTGTTGGGTACCTTCCTTGAAGAGGAAGGCACCTGCTCTCATGCCTTAGTCTCTAAAAGAAAAAGTATGTCAGGTCCAAGTGGATGTAGAATGGAAAACACCATATTAGTAATAAAGCATGCATTTATACAAATTACCCACTAAAAACACAAATCAAGAATAATACCGAATTTTCTATCAATTATATGCATAAGTTATATAAAATACATCTCATATGCTAATTGAACCAATGATAATTCTCCTTAATCGTATATATAAAATGAGCATTTTTGGTGCTCATCATTCATGACGATCGGTTACAAGCATACCGATTAATTATAGCCATGTCGATCGATTACAACCATGATGATCGATTGTAGCCACGACAATCGGTTGTAATCATGATGATCGGTTGTAGTCATATTGATTGATTGTAGCCATGCCAATCGGTTGTAGCCATGATGATCGGTTGTAGCCACATCAATCGGTTGTAGCCACACCGATCAGTTGTAGCCATATCGATCAGTTGCAACCATGTTGATTGGTTGTAGCCATGTTGATCGATTGCAACCATGTTGATCAGTTGTAGATATGATGATCAGGTGCAGCCATGACGATTGGTTACAACCATACTGATTGGTTGTAGTCATGACAGTTAATTGTAGCCATTACGATCGGTTTCATCCATACCAATCGATTATAGCCATGACGATCGATTGCAACCATACCAATCAGTTGCAACCATACTGATTAGTTGTAGCCATACCGATCAATTGTAACCATGATGATCGGTTGTAGTCATTCCGATGTGTTACAATAGTTGAGTTCCCATTGGTAGAAGTGGTGCTCTGTACCACGTGTCATCCATACATTAAATGATTGCATGTAGAGGCCACCTGTCATCCATCCGTTAAACGATTGCATGCAAAAAAGTCTATATAAAGGGAATTAACAGTTATTTTTTCTCTCATTTTTTAGCTTTCGTAACCCTTTTTCTCTTGTTTTAATGTTTTCTTACACCTTTTTTTTTTTTTTTTAACATGATCTAAACCATCTTCCTCCACTTTTATCTTAGTTTTTACAATTTACCTTAATTTTTAAGCAATTTTTAACCATTTTTCTCTCGTTTGAAACTTTTTCCATTGTATTTTCTTATCCATACCCATACACCCTATGGCGTCCCCTACAACCCCTATAATGTTTAAAGTTAATTATAAGAACCTGTTTTGCCCATTGATTTCAGAAATTTTATCAACATCGGGTTACGACATGTCTTGGGTCACAAAATCTGGTCTTCGGGGTCTTGTTTCAATGCCCCATTTCGATACAGACGTTAAATTGGTGGAGAGGATCATTACAACTTATGATATGGATTCGAGCAAGGTAAATCTTGTCACTGATAACAAAAATATCATTTTTTCTTTCTAAGCCATTGATGTCACCAGATTGACAACATTGCCCCACGCTGGTGTTGAGCTTGTCACTTCCAAATACCAGTTAACTAATGATGACAAACTCTACTTGGAGACCAACTTCAAAGTGCAATCAGAATATTTTCAAGGTATAACTATTTTTTTATTTAATTAATTTTAAATTCTTATCAGTGATTGAATGTATAATTACTAATTTTAGTTTTTTTACAGTTAATTCCACCAAGTCCAGAAGGGGTTTGACCGTACCATAAATTGAAAATAAATTTCTTTGGGCATGTTGCGAATTCTTCCTTGCCAGAATTTTTCTGCAAGGAAGGCCGACATAAATTCTAATGTGGGTCTTAGCGTATTTGTTTCATTGTATAAGACACCAGAAATTCGACTGGTGCACCTATGTCTCAAATCGGATCATTTGGAAATAGAGAACATGAAAAGCCACGCTTCACCCTCGTCGAAAGTTAGCACATGTAATTATATATATATATATATATATTATGAATCTTTTCATAATTTGTAGAACACTCCAGTACCAACATCTTGGCATTCAATCCTTGTCAATTTAGCCATGACAAAACAACAGATTTAGGTGATTTTTTTAATATTTAAGTAATTTTTATTATTTTTTCATTGTTTGTCTTTTTGTAATTTTGATATTTTATACCAAACATAGAAAAGGGTATCCTCTTCCTCTTCAAAGAGGGATGCTGCTGTCAGAGGTTATAATCTAGAGGAATCAGGAGACTCTGAAACACCTGCTGAGGAAGAAACACCACTGATAAGGAAAAGATCATAAAAAAACGTAGATCTGTTTCTCCTATTTTTCGACGATCTCCACATGTTGTTGCACGTCTGTTGCCAATGGGAGTAGTTACGCATGAGGTTTCATCTTCTGGGAGTAAGTTTTAATTACTATCGAAACAATTTTTTTACAATATTTTTACTGTTTTTAATTAATTTTTTTTTCAGATATACAGCATGATCACATTCCATTTGCAGCAGCATCTATGCAAGATGTTTTTTATTCTGTCGATAAGTTTTATAACAATGTTTGCAACTAATTTTCATAATGTAATTTTATTACTAGTTTTTATTTTCTACCTTCACAAAAATTTTAATTAATTTTTATTTTTATGTTTTAAGGTCCCTCGCAACAATGTCGTCAACAAAATCAAAAAACGTCGCCCCCTCCTCCACAACGCCCAAATAAAATGCATGCTTCCCAGTTAGAAAATAATTTCTTCCATCTAGGCCACAGAGAGAAGCAACACAACAAATTTCAAAGAGAGAAGCATAAAAGACTTTTTCCAATTTCGGTCGTATATCTGTTAATAATTTTACTTTTAAGGATATATCAAAAGCTTCTGGTACTGGGTTGGCTGATGTTCCACTTGATAAAGATTACTTTTATCAAGATAACATACGCACTCAATTTCAACTATTAGAATTGGTTCAAGATAAGTAAATGAAAGTGCATAATGTTCGAGCAAATCTCCTCCAAGGGAAAGAAGTATCCGTCAGACTCCTCCTCGACAAGAGGATGATATAATAAATTTTTTAGAAAAATATTTGGTTTTTGATAACGTTGAATCTACAATTAAAGATTTGCTACTTCTAGATATAACATAAATGAAAAAATTGGAGTATTGGGCTAAGGTGTTGATAAAGGAAATTAATGCCCAATACAATAATTTTTCAAAAAGAGAAAGAAATTTTTTTATTGTTGAAAATGAACCAAAAAATATGGAGGCTCTACTATAGCAAGTAAAATCTAGCATGTTTAAGTTGAATACATCATACACAGATGAAATTTTAAATTTTATAATGAATATATTGGAGAATATAAATGGTGAGGCCAAAGCTTATTACAATGAATTGGAAAATGATAATAAACATGTTGTTGTTGTTGTAGCTGCAAAGAATGTTGTTGAGGTTTGACTCAATCACTTTTGTGTTAAAAAAATTATTCTCTTTTTTTAAATGTAATTATTTTTTCATGTTGATTAACTTTTTTCCCTTTTGTAGGTAAAGTATGAAAATCTCAAGAAGTAGGTTCAAAACCTACAAGACTATCTCAAGATGGCAAAGGAGTTCTTAAACGCTTCCATGGAAATGAAAAAAATATCACAAGAATGAGTTCGACAAAATAACATTTTACGGAAAATCATTATCCACAATGGATTGGATACTGATGTTCTTCTTAAGGAGAAGGGTAAAGAAGTTCAAGGACCAACATCTAAAGATGTTGGCAAAGAAGAAAAAACCATTCTCGATGGAATACAAAATGTTGAGATGATCCTTGTCAATTCTAGAGAAATTGATAGTACTATTACCTAGACCGAGAAAAGAGTTGTCGAAATGCAAGATGTGGTAATCATGGAAGTAGTGGATGTGGAAAAAGGAATTTAACAAGGGAAAGATGAGGGAGGGGCCGCTGCTATGGATACTACAAAAGCCGATGAGAAGGTAAAATTAGTGGAGGAAGGAGGAAAAGATTCTGAGGGGAAAAATGAATTTTAAAAACAATTGTAAGACATTTCATATGTTTTCATTGGAAAACAAGATACTTGCTTTTATTATTTTACTATTACACTATTTACATTTATAATTGTGTGTTATTTTCATATCTTAAGTATTATGGTGTTTCAACTTTCAAATATGTTTGAGTTTACGTAAAATATATACATAGGTATAGATTTACATGTTATTCAATGTTATTCATGTTGTGATATAAAAATGAGTTTTGTCTTGTGGATTTTGTTATGATGTTTTTATATTTTCAATATTCAAATGAGTTTGAATTTTTAGTTTATTAAAAGTCATTCTTGTTGTTGTATATAAATGTGTTTTGTCTTTTTATTGTGCTATATTGTTTCATATTGTTGCATGTGTTTAAATTTTAGTTTATTCATATTTATTCTTGTTGTAGTATAAAAGTGAGTAATTTCATTTCTATTTTACGATATTGTTTTTATATTTCAAGTGAATATGGTCATTTGTATTATAGTTGTATATATCTACACATGGGTTTCCATGTTGATCAGTTGCAGCCATGTCGATCGACTATAGACATACCAATTGGCTGTAGATATGTTGATCTGTTGTTGACATGCCGATCGACTGCAGACATACCAATCGACTGCAGACATGTACATCAGCTACAGACATGTCGATTGACTACAGGTATGTCGATCAGTTGCAAATATACTGATCGGATGTAGACATGTCGATCGGTTGCAGGCATAGCACTGTATCTGTGCCACATGTCAACCATATATGAAACAATTACATTCAGAGGCCATGTGTCAACCCTCTATGAAATGATTGCATGCAGAGGCCATGTGTCACCCATCCAGAAGTTGATTGTATGTAGAGAATTCTATATAAAGGGATTATCAGTAATTTTTTCATCTATTATATCATAGTCTTAATTTTTTTCTTCCCTTTTCTTCCATATTTATCTTAGTTTTAACCTTTTACCATAAGTTTTAAGCAAATTTAAACCCTTTTCCTCCATTTTGAATCCTTTTCTATCAAGTGTCATGTACCATTATTTGTATCTTCTTGTAGAGACCCTGGGAATGCATGCACCGACCTCTTTTTAACCCTAATTGCAATGTTATTAAAATACCAAATATGAAATGGAAAGACAAGAGGAAAAATCAAATAACATAAAATAACAAATACGAATCTCTTTATTGATACTGAAGCTCGGTTACATGTCGGTCCCTCTTAGGGATACCGATTTCGATACTATAAATTACAAATAGGCAAGGAGTGTCCCTTCTGAGAAGAGGTGGTGCACTTATAAAAGCTTCCCGGTTCTGCACACGAAAATGTATGAAGGCTTACAGATGCCTCCTTCTCTAGGTATATTTCCTAGAGGGATCCCTTTTTTCTCTCGTATGTTGTAATGGGTACAACAACTGATGTCTTTTCTTTTGTCTGTGTAAAATTGAACCTCACTTAAGTAATGGGTACAATAAACCTCACTAAAACTATTGGCAAAGAAAAAACTCCACAATTAGGCTTAGGTTCCCCTTTGCTATGGTGGGTTAGTCCCTAATTTTTGCTTTCTGCTAGTCGCTTCAGCCTAGGATTTTTTAATTCTTCAGTTATTCACCTGCTACCGCCATTTTGGGTATTCTTAACTTAGCCTAGTTTTGATGCTTGGGTGGGAAATTTTTCTTTCCAATTTGTTTATTTTCCCTTCCTATGTTATTTTATTATTTTGTTAATTTTGCAATTTGTTTTATTTTCTAGCCAAGGTTTTATGGGTTTGCCATGACGTCCCTTGGCCGTTGTCGCTAAGAGCGGCCGGTCCTAAGCCATTGTTGCTTAGGGCGACAAAGCTTGAAGACCAAAGATCAAAAAGTTGACTGTTGGGTCTTTGCTACTGCTGCCTCCAACGGCCAGGTTTCGATCGCTTTAGGTGACATTGGCTAAAGATTTAACCTTGTTTTATTGTATTTTGTTGAAATTTTATGATAGTTTTTTTGGTATTTTTAAATTTTGCTTTGCTTGATTAGGTGCAATATTATCCTTCTTTGGCTTAGACTTAGAATAGTTCATTCTCTTTTGCACTATTTTCATGTTTTTTGTGAATTATGCATTAGATGCACTATAGTTATGTTTTGTTTTTCTTCTGCTTTACTTAGATCCTTACTGCTCGAGCTTGGGACCCAAAGCTCCTGCTTGAATTACTTCCTATCTTTAATGATATGGACTGGGCATGGTTCAAAGCCCATGGGTTGTAGTATGTCATCAGGCTATCTTACATCATGGTAGATTAGGCTTACCTTAAAAATTTGGCCCATCGCTATGACCCACGGACTAATACCTTCCACCTCTCGACTGACAAGATGACCATTACACCAGAGGACATATATAGGATCTTTCATATTCCATTCAACGAGTGGCCATTGTCTCTTTAGCCACTAATGATCAAATTTTTGTATTCACTCGGGTGTTTAGAGAGCATTCTACAGATGATCTCAAGGACACCAAGTCTGAAGGAGTGTGCATCAATCACTGGCATGGGGAGGGTATCTTTACGGTGAGGCATGTCATATTGCTGATGATGATCAACAATGTTCTTATTCTAGACTACTCAAGATTGAGGTTCCCATGGAACCTTCTCACGATGGTGCAGGACCTATTGGATAGTGAGGAGCCTATCATCTATGCATGGGGTAGATCGCTATTGGCTCAGTGATATGATGAGTTGTATCACATTCGTCGGTGAGAACACGTCAGCATTGCTTGTAGTTTACTCCTACAGGTTTGGGAATAGGATCACATTGTGGTAGATCACCCTAAGGGGCTCCCAACCGATATTACATTTGTTGATGCTCAAACACAATGCTATATCACTAGATGGTCTCGAGAGCACAAGGAGCATAAGAGGTGCACTTTCACAATGGAGTTATCCAACTATACTAATGCTTTTACCAGACTGTTGGTCAAAGATGTCATGTGGTAGCCTTACTATGAGTGTCCTTCTTGGGACGATCTAGCTAGCTTTAATGCCAAGACACAACACGAGTGATGGATCGTTGGCTATAATATTTTCATCCAAGAGTATTTATTTTACTCTCATCTTCTTCATATGTATGGATTGTAGTAGGATGTACCCTTGATATCATTCTTGTACAAGCACCTCTCAGTAGAAAAGGACATACCTCCATGATAGATTATCGAGCTCTCATATGAGGAGGATGTCATAGATACTAACCCTACAGTGGCTATGGGAGTTACAGAGGCCTACACTCAGTGGTGGGGTGATCGAATGTGGCTAGGGTATGAGGATGATGGTGGGGGTGATGGTTTAGATCCGACATGACATAGAGTCTGAGCCAATAATGAGGTATGGGGCCAGCCAAAAAAGTAGGTGGTAGTAGAGGATCCTGATGTTCCTGAGGAGGAGGAGGAGTTAGAGCCTAAGGAGATAGACTCTCCTCTGAGAGCAAAGCTACATGAGGTCAAGGTTGAGCTTTAGGCCACTAATATCCAGGTACAATGGTGATATGTTATGATTGAGCATCTCACAACACATATAGGCTCTATAGGCTACTATTGGGGCTGGTGATGTCAGGATGCAGTTTGTTGTTCCTCCTACACCATAGGAGGCTCCAACGGTAGGTTCAGGGACAAATATGGGACATATCTAGTCTCTAATGTATGAGCATGAGGCACAGATATAGGGACTTATGGATCATGTTACCCTTATTCAGATGCATCTTAGGAGGTAAAAGATTGTACCTAAGGATATAGCAGGTGTAGGTGGTTTGCAGGTCAGTGGGTGCTCTACCTTGGGGTAGTCTTCCGCCTATCCTAGCCAGAGGACCCGAACTTGTATAGAGATACCAACAGGATAACATCACTCGACTCACGACACTATCATAGGGGGAGGTTGTACTGGAGGAGGTGATGCAAGGGGCTTATATGTCAAGTATCCAGATTCTGATTGCGGCTGTTATCTCGCCTTTTCTGTTGAATCTTGTGTTAAAGAAAATTTTCTCGGTACAAAAAATGCATTCAAAAAAATACATGAAAATCAAAACTTTCCATTTTGCAAAGTCCATATCGTGACACTTCCTTTTGGAAATGTGCGAAATCCGATGGGGTTTCAAGAAAATCGCTAAGTCAGAAAAGCGTAGCGAAATGCACACTTTCCATTTTGGAAATGTGAAATTCCGAATCCTACGGGCTTGGAGAGACAAAACACGGCAACTTCACTCGTCCAAAACAGCGCGATTTCGCGACATGTCACAAGCCAAAGGCATGACCGCAACCGGCCGGACAGCGCAATGGACACCAGCCAACAAAAGCAAAACAGCAGCGAAAGGAACTCTGGGGCTCTGTTACGTTTAGGGCGGGCTCACAGCCAATCACATGTCGCATTTTGTGTCTAGCGAAGACGAACGCGAGGCACGGCAGAAAGCGCCGGGAGAACGAAAAAAAAAAAAAAAAAAAAAAGAAAAAAAAAAAAGGGGAAAAAAAAAATAGAAAAAGAAAGAAAAAACCACGACAAAAAAAAAAAAAAAAAAAGAGGAAGGAGAAAAAAAAAAAAAAAAAAAAAAAAATGAAGATGAAAGAAGACAAAAAGAGAAAAGAGCACGAAAAAAAAAAAAAGAAAAAAAAAAAAAAAAAAAAAGAAAAAAAAAAAAAAAAAAAAGGAAAAAGAAAGAGAGGAGAAAGAAAAACAGAAAGAGAGCCTGCTGACTATAAACCTAAAGAGAAAAAGAGAAAGAAATAAAGTAGAACAACTGCAAACTGACAAAGGCAAAGACAGGAGGCGAGGCTGGAGGGAAGAACCAGAGCCAGCGTGGAAAGCCCGGACCGACAAAGAAAAGAAACTAAGGACACAAGAAAACTGGACAGCAGGCAGAGCGCAGGAAAAAAGAAAGCAAGGCAAAGGCACGGGAGCATCTGGGGAAAACAAGGACCACAGAACGAAGCCATCTCTCCAGCCACAAGAAAGGACAGAAAGGACAAACGAAGGGAGGAAAAAGAAAGGAAGAAAAGGAAACTCAAAAACCGGACAGAAACAAGCAAAGAGAACAAGAAAAAGAAAAAGAGGACAAAAAGGAACCAAAGAGAAACCCGGAAAGAACGAGAAGCACGAAAACTAGAAACAAAAGAGGAGCACACAAACCACCCGAACAGACACAAGGGGGCAAAGAGAGGCGGACGCCCGGGGGAGGAAAAAAAGCGGAGAAGAGGGAGCACGGAGGACGAGGAGGGAACAAGCAAAGGCCCCCACCAAAAGGGGCCACAGAGACAACACAACAAAAAAGCAAAGAGCAACGAGAAAGGAACAAAAAAAAAAAAAACAAAAAAAGAAACAAGAAAGAAAAAAAAAAAACAAAGAAGCGAAAAAAAAAAGAAGGAGGAGAGCGCCCAAGAGGACGGAGGAAACAAAGCGGAAACGCTAGAGAAAGAAAAGAGAAAACCGAGGAAAAAAAAAAAAAAAAAAAAGAACAGGAAAGGAGAAAAAAAAATAAAAAAAGAAAAAAAAAAAGAGGACCACGAAAGAAAAAAACAAGGAGAAAAGGAGACAAAAGGAAAAGGCAGAACAAAACAAAAAAAAAAAAAAGAGAGGAAGGAAAAAAAAAAAGAAAAAAAGGGGAAAAGGAGGAGAAGAAAAAAGAAAAAGGAAGAAGGACCAGACAAGAGAGAGGACTGGGCGGAAGAGAAGAAGAAGGAAGGAAAAAAAGAAAAAAAAAAAAAAAAGAAAAGAGAAAAAAAGAAAAAAAAAAAAGGAAAAAAAAAAAAAAAGAAAAAAAAAAAAAAAAAAAAAAAAAGGAGAGAGAGGGGAAGAGAAAAAAAAAAAAAAAGGAAAAAAAAAAGGAAAGAAGAAAAGAAGAGAGGAGGAAGAAAAAAAAAAAAAAAAAAAAAAAAAAAAAAAAAAGAAAAAAAAAAAGGGTAAATGGACACGTGTCATGATTTTCGACACGTGTCAAGACAAAGCACATGATTAGAGCCACTACAGTGAACTTTAGGGCTTCATTTTAATATTTAAGCTTTTGATTTAATAATTTTAAAATGCTAATCCTTGTTTGTCTTTCATGCGGAAGCCATCTGTCACTTACATGATAGCGGAGAAATGACGATATAGGTAAATTCGAGTGCAAATTAATCAAAGACAACCGTATTGAAAGAAAGATCGAGAATTGTTGTTTCATCCATTTTTATCCAAAGAGACTTTACGTGACTATGCCCTTTTAATTGGTATGTCAATTGGCCTAAAAATGGAAATATCTACTCCTTACTTTTTTGCCTTGAATGCATTTAATGATTATTTATGGCATATTAATGGCTTCGACATTTTCAACTCGATGCTCTCCGAGATGAAATGTTAGAGTAGTGACTCATCCAGATTACCGAGGGAATTAATGAGGGCATTTACTCACTTCGTGAATGCAAGTGGCATTCGAATTCTATCTTCTCCATTTATGGCAAGTGATCTGATTGCTGAATGGTTAAGTTTTATCAAGACTTTGTTTTAAATGGCTTTATATTGTAAAACTCAGTCCTAGGGTTTAAGATGATAAGATTTACCGTTTGAGAAGAAGATATTTCTAAAATATCATGTCTTCCTGAGTCTATAAATACTTCTTCTAAATGTAATCGCAAAAGGGTGGAGACTTAGAAATAAAAGGCTATTGAAGCAATTTATTGCAAATCTTGTTAAAGGCTTTATTTCTGGATTTGGAGTTGATGTGCTTTTGTTTTCTGTGATAGCATGGCTAGGAGCCTAATCTTTTTCAGATTATGATAAGTTCATTTTCTTTTGTTATCAATTTCTTTAAAGTTTATTAAATATATTTGTAAATCTGTTATCAAGATTAAATATTTTGTTAGGCTTCATTTGTTCTATTGTATCTAGGGAAAATTATAGATTTAAGGTTCAAGTTTGTTCTAATTGCTCTGTCCTCCGTGTGAGCTATTCTTGAGAAATACCAATTTTATCCGACTTCCCTTCTTTATGATTTTCTTTCGATCTGTTCCATCTCTCCTTATGCTCTTAGTAGAAAGTGATCTTAGAAATCGGACACTTTATTCTTTGATTTGTTCTGTGATGATAGTATAAATGAAATTGGTAGTTTAGGTTTTATAGCTAAGTTTGATAAACTTCTCTTTCTGCCTTACCCTACCCTCTTTGTTTTACCGTGAAATGATCCATTTTTATTTTCTTTAATTTGTCTTTTATTTAAATCTGCTGACCCATAAGAGCTAGATCAAGAAACTAATTTTAAATCTGATTGTCAACAAGTGACAACTCTTAAACATTATTGAGCAAGTTCAGAGTCCGTTGTAAGGTAACAGACAGTCCACATTGAAGACTATTCCAGAAGTGGAAAATAGTGAATTGACATTCGACCCGACTCCGTAACTCACACCTTGGATAACCAGCTAGATCCTAAAGTTAGTGGGATTTATCTCGTATAAGTGTTATCAGAGTTTCATGCTCATTCTTCACAGGGTGTGTATGAAAGTCGAACCAACAGGGCTCAGGCCCAACATTTTATTGATGCTCTACTTGGTTCTTGATCCATTTTTGAGGTTGACTAACCTATATGACTGTAGCCCACAGGCATTTTTATATATCCAGAGACTCGACACACATACTTTTATGATAGATTTGCATTATGTATTATTATGTGTATTGTTTATTGCTCATGTTTTTGTTATTATTTTATTTTATGATATGATGCGATGATGGTATTATGATGATTTGATGGATATGTTAGATGATAGATGATACTTGAAGATGCTTAGATGTATGTGTAGATGCTTATATGATTTGATGATATGATGCGATGTATTTTGATGATGAATGATGAATTTATAATTTATTATGCAAATGGATATTGCCTATGTGTTTTATGATGTGCTTTATGGATTTAATGACTTGTTTTTGTGGATGTGATGTTATTGCTACAATGCATGTTTTAACTTTGCTTTAATTTTATGCATCTAACTTATGTGGTGGAATGGTATAAATGAACCTGTATGCTCTAATCACTTTAAAACATATAGAATGCATATGACATTTTGTAGCGACCCCGAGAATGCACGCACCGACCCTTTTTAACCCTACTTGCAATGTTATTAAAATACCGAATATGAAATGGAAAGACAAGAGGAAAAAGCATATAACATGAAATAACAAAGACAGATATCTTTATTGATACTGAAGCTCGGTTACATGTTGGTCTCTCTTAGGGATACCCATTTCAATACTATAAATTACAAACAGGCAAGGAGTGCCCTTTCCGTGAAGAGGTGGTGTGCTTATAAAAGCTTCCCAGTTCCGCACACAAAAATGTATGAGGTCTTACAAATGCCTTCTTCTCCAGGTCTATTTCCTAGAGGGATCCCCTTTTGCTCTCGTATGTTGCAAACTTCGTTCGATGTACCTATGGCCCTACAAGCAATGAAACAATAACACATGTTTAGGTGTCCGAGATTGCCTCCCCTAATGAGGTTATTAGTAATCAAATAATGTAACAAAAATATGGTAAAACTATGCCATGAAATCATGTAAATCTATGCTAATGATATGAAAACATAAATAAACAAAGTAAAAGAAGCTATGTCTAAAACCTAAGCTAAGTATGTGGGCCACTGTCCAAGACAACGGTCGCTAAAGTAAACCTTGCTCTCTTTTCCCCAAAGCGATTGGTCAAAGCCTGTATCTGATGTTGAAATAATAGTTGTTATGCTCTTCAATCCATCAGTGCTTCACCGTACACGTGATCTCAAAGAGAACTCTTCAATTCTTGAAAGCTCTCCTCAAAAATATTTCTCTCTTTTATTCTCTCTCATATGATTTTGTGCTCTTAGGCTTACACCTTTTATAGTTTGAAACCCTAGGTCTATGTACAATCCATAGGAATGAATTTCTCATGCGTAGTGCAAGTTAGCATGAGAAGATTTTGTCCATTGCTGTTAAGGTGTACGTCTACCCCGATCTTCTAGCAAAATGGTTGTAGAATGAAAACTTGCCTTTTTTGCTTGGGGTCGTCTAGCTAAACAAACTCAAGCATGGGAATGCAAAGTTACTTCCACTCACCTTTATTGCATGTAGACTGCCACTTCTGCCTGTAATTAGGCCTACTTGTCGATAAATTTCTTCTTATAGCTTAGTTGTTGTCTTCTACAATGGCTAATATCTAGTCACTATCATCTATAGTGGCTAAGGTCTGGTTTCTCTAGGCTTGAGCAGCTAGGATCTAGCCACTCTTGGTTTGAGCGGCCAAGCTTGAATGGCTTGAAAAGGCCCCAAATGAGTGGTGAGAACCACTATTGATGCTTGGAAAGTCTAAGATTATGTCTTATGATCTTATGAGTGTGTCTATGTGAGAAGCTCCCCTAATAATGACATGATTTAGGTGTCTATAGATGTCCCTTTTTGCAATGCGCTATGTGGAAAACACAACGTTGAGCAAAAACGTAGACTAATCTTCTTGTAGGGTGTATGATGATCAATGGTCTCATCAACTCTAGATGGCCCAATAATGCAAGATGGCACGTATCCCTTGAATTATTGCCTCAACATTTAGAGGACTTAGCTCAGTGGCTTTTGCATGTTAAATTGTACTTGTTCCTAAAACTCAATCGTGTAGCTTCAGCTGCTACAACAATTTTGAACGGTAGGAGAGCTACAATTGAATATGTCATGTCTGCTTATGTCCTCAACAAAAAAGGGAAATTTGTGATTGTTTTATGCAATGATTCGTAGGATGAACATGATTTTCTTATGAGTGAGTGATATTTTACTGATTTTTATTATGATTAAGTTGAATATTTGAACTACTTCCTCACACAATGAATCGATGAAGAAATGACAATGAATGAAGTGACAAGTTGCTTGACCAATATGACTAATCTGGTTCCTTTCTAGCATTTGTTGCTTTTAATGGGCAATCCCACATCCAAGTGTGATTCCAAGTGTGATTCCAATTGTTTATGATAACCATCCATCCTTATCCCGAGGAGCAGTCCGACTATCAATAGCCTTCTTAGGGAGTTAGGATGAGTGATTCTATTTATGCCTAGATTGTATCATTTTGACTTAATGTTTTTGATGTCATAGGAAATTAGGATGATCCTTTCACACCCATGGAGCAGTCCTACCATCTTGGTATTCTTCGGTATTGAAGGGTGGCACATCATAATTCCAAAAATGAGTTGTTTTTGCCTCAAGTGGCCTTATGGTTGTCTACTCATCTCATCAAAATACATGGAGTGCAAATCATTGTAATCGTTGAGTGGATAGAGTAGGTAACTGGATACGGGGCCTACCTAAGATTGTGATTTTATGTGATTTTTTTGCTATTTTGAACATTCTGATGATTTGAAACCACCAAAGTGTGTTTATTTGATGTTTTTGTGGGATACCTCAAGGAGAAAATCCTTTATTCCGCTCTGTGGATCTGGCCGCTATCAGGTCCAGTGGTCTCTGAGTTTCTGCCTATGGTTGTTCTCGCCTTAAGTGACCAAGAAGTTTGGGTTGCTGATGTCAGCAATGACCAAGGCATAATTAAGAAAATATGAAAATTTGTATTTCTAGGGTTTGACCTGTCACTTTCACTATTGAAGATTTATTTTGGGAGCTCTGGTGTGACGGCTATGGGTGCGACTTTGAAACTTGTTGGTGCTGAGGACATGGATTCACAGGGTGAGACATCAGCTATTGGAGGAGCCAAAGCTTCTCAAGTATTTCTCTCTTAAAAAACCTAGCTCTCTTTTCTTTTGTCTATGTAAAACTGAACCTCACTTAAGTAATGGGCACAACGAACCTCATTAAACCTGTTGGCAATGAACAAAATCTGCAATTAGGCTTAGGTTCCCTTTGCTATGGTGGGTTAGTCCCAATTTTTTGCTTTTTTCTAGTGGATTTAGCCTAGGGTTTTTGAATTCTTCATTTATTCACCTGCTATTGCCATTTTGGGCATTCTAAACTTACCCTAGTTTTAATGCTTGGGTGGGAAATTTTGCTTCCCAATTTATTTGTTTTCTCTCCCTATGTTGGTTTATTATTTTGTCAATTTTGTAATTTTTTTGATTTTTTGGCCAAGGGTTCATGGGTTTGCCATGACGTACCTTGGCCACTATCGTTCAGAGCGGTCAGCTCTGAGCCACTGTCGCTTAGAGGGACCAAGCTTGAATCTCAATGGTCAAAAATTTTACCATTAGGTCTTGGTCGTTGCTGCCTCTAGTATCCAGGTTTCGGTCGCTATAGGCGACAGTGACTAAAGCTTTAACCTTGTTTTCTTGTATTTTGTTGAATTTTTATGATATTTTTTTTGGAATTTTGGAATTTTGCTTTGCTTTATTAGGTGCAATCTTATCCTTATTTTGCTTAGACTTAGAATAGTCCATCCTCTTTTGCACCATTTTCATGTTTTTTTTGAATTATGCCTTAGATGCACTATAGTTATATTTTTTTTCTTTTGCTTTGCTTAGATCCTTATTGCTTGAGCTCGAGACCCGAAGCTCTTGCTTGACTTACTTCCTAGCTTTAATGATACGAACTGGGCATGGTTCAAAGCCCACGGGTTGCAGTATGTCATCAGGCTATCTTACATCATGGTAGATCAGGCTTACCTTATGGCTTTGGACCATCACTGGGACCCATGGACTAATACCTTCCACCTCCTGATCGACGAGATGACCATTATGCCGGAGGACATATATAGTATCTTTTGGATTCCATTCAATGGGGTGGCCATTGTCTCTTCGACCACTAATGATCATGTGGTTGTCTTCACTTGAGTGTTTAGAGAGCATTCTACAGACGCTCTCAAGGACACCAAGTCTAGAGGAGTGTCCATTAGTTACTGGCATGGGGATGGCATATTTACGATGAGGCATCTCGTATTGTTGATGGTGATCAACAATGTTCTTATCCTGGACTACTCGATTTTGAGGTTCTCGTGGAACCTTATGGCGATGGTGCAGGACCTATTGGATAGTGAGGAACCTATCATCTATGAATGGGGTCGATCGCTATTGTCTTAATGCTATGATGAGTTCTATCACATCCACCGGTGAGGACACATAAACATTGCTTGTAGTTTACTCCTATAGGTTTGGGGATGGGAGCACATTATGGTAGATCACCCTAAGGGGATCCCATCTGAGATTATAGCTATTGATGCTCAAAAATAATGCTATACCACCAGATGGGCTCGAGAGCATGAGGAGCATAAGAGTCACACTTTCATAGGGGAGTTGTCCCACTATACTGATGCTTTTACCATACTATTGGTTGGAGATGTCGTGTGGTGGTCTTACTATGAGTGTCTTTCTTGGGACGATCTAGTTAGCTTTACTACCAGGACACAACATGAGTGATGGCTCGTTGGCTGTAATATTACCATCTGAGAGTATTTCTTCTACTCTTGGGTTCTTTGTTAGCACATATTGGTGTAGGATGTACCCTTGATACTGTTCTTATACAGGAATCTCACATCAGAGAAGGACCTACCTCTATGATAGATTACCAAGCTCTCAAATGAGGAGGATGCCCTAGATATTGACCCTACAATGGTTGGGGGAGTTATAGAGACCTACACTCATTGGTGGGGTGATCATATTTGGTATGGCATCAGCAGCCTAGGATATGAGGATGATGGCGGGGATGATGGTTTAGATATAATAAGACATAGAGTCCAATCCAGGACCAAGGTATGGGGCCAGCCAGTAGAGTAGATGGCAGTAGAGGATCCTGATGTTCCTGAGGAGGAGGAGGAGTTATAACCCAAGGAGAGAGACTCTCCTCTAAGATCATAGCTACATGAGGTCGAGGTTGAGCTTCAGGCCACTAAGATCTAGGTATAATGATGAGATGTTATGATTGAGTAGCTCACATCATAGATATAGGCTCTATAGGCTACTATTTGGGATGGCGATGTTAGGATGCAATTTGTTGTTCCTCATTCTACACCACAGGATGCTCCAGCAATAGGTTCAGGGGTAGATGTGGGACATCTCTAGTCTATACTAGATGAGCATGAGGTGCATATGTGAGGACTTATGGATCATGTTACCCTTATTTAGATTCATCTCATGAGGTACGAGATTGTCCCTAAGGATCCAATAGGTGCAGGTGGTTCGCACATCAGTGGGAACTCTACCTCGAGGTAGTCTTTAGCCCGTCCTAGCCATAGGACCCAGAATCAGATAGAGAGACCGATACGCTTGCATCACTTGACTCATGACACCACCACAAGGGGAGATGGTACTGGAGGAGGTGATGTAGAGGGATCAAGCCTGACATTTGATTGATGCTATACTTGGTTCTTGATCCATTTTTGAGGTCGACTAACCTATATGACTATAGCCCATGGGTATTTTTTTATATCCATGGACTTGACACACATGCTTTTATGATAGCTTTGCATTATGTCTTATTACGTGTATTGTTTATTGCTCATGTTTTTGTTATTATTTTGTTTTATGATATGATGTGATGATGGTATTATGATGATTTGATGGATATGTTAGATGATAGATGACACTTGAAGATGCTTAGATGGATGTTTAGATGCTTATATGATTTGATGATATGATGCGATGTATTTTGATGATGAATGATGAATTTATGATTTTGTATGCAAATGGATATTGCCTATGTGTTTTATGATGTGCTTTATGGATTTAATGACTTGTTTTTGTGGATGTGATGTTATTGCTACAATGCATGTTTTAACTTTGCTTTAATTTTATGCATCTAACTTATGTGGTGGAATGGTATAAATGAACCTATATGCTCTAATCACTTTAAAACATACGAAATGCATATAAAATTGACAATCTTAATGGGTGATACCACAGAAAGTAACAAAATAATCATGAATTTAAGTAATCACTCTTATCATAAGAATTGATTAAGTATTCATATATGAGATGTAATGGTGTGTAATGTATTTTATTAGTAAGTTTCTATAAATTAATAGATATAAAGTAGTCAGTGGATGTCTATATACTATTTCTAATATATATGCGATATCTATTTTACTATGTTGATACCCCCTAATTTATAGAATCTTATAAAGAAAGTGATGGTTTGAATGATGTTATGATTTGTTACTATGTAAGTAGTTTTTGGGATTTTCGGATGTTCAAACACTCTAGTTACCCTATCAATAGTTGTCTACTTACCACTTAGACTTTTGAGAAGTAAGGCTTTTACCATGGACTTGGTTTTCATGATCCCTGTGTGTGCAAGTGATTTTATATGCTGATGTAGAACTCAAGCATTTCCTCCAATATCAGGCAGGATTCTTTCAGCTCATTTCTAAGATCAGGGATCCTCAAGTGTTCATCTCATCCTTATGTTGGACTTAGTTGGACTATACCACTAGGCAATATTGGGTTACCTAAGCTAGCTCATCCACATTCAAACATTGGTCTACACAAATGCATGAAGCAATTATAATAGACATATCGTCATGCGTAAGGATTTCTCCTTCCAGTTTTGTACAATGTTGAGAATTCCAGGGATTCAAGATTTATTCCCTTCTTTTTGGATTCTTTTTGGCTTTGGATATTTGCTCATATGTAGTGATGAAAATCATTGTTTATTTTTATTTTATTTTTATTTGAGAAAAGATTTTTAGTAGTGATGATAATCACTATTTATTTTGCTCATATGTAGTGATAAAAATCATTGTTTATTTTGATTGATTTTTTTCGAGCTTGATTTTGTTTTTAATTTTTGAATATATGATTTGTGTATTGGATTATTGCTTTAAAATATTGATTGTATGCTTGGCCTTTTGAATATGTACTTTGCTTTGGAATTTTGCTTATTTTGATTTAAGCAAGGGATTTGGATAGGGTAAAGCTTGTCCTTTTGCCAATTCTCAGCACATTTAAATCGGTTGCACAAGGGGATAAGTAAGGAAGATCCTTTTTGCTTAAGGTAATCTAGACCACTTTGTAGCTTTCATATTTTCCTTGTACCATCTAAGATTTTAGTGTTTCAATTAGTTACGAGATATTGAATATCCAAGGCTTTATCATAGCTAGACCTTACCTTCTATTAATCAAATTTGTTTTCCACAAAATTTGATAAGATCACTAGGTGTGGTTGATTAAACGAAAAACCTTAGAATATTATTTATAGCAACAATAATGGTTGTGTTGAAAAACACAATTACACACTGATGTGGATGGAGGTATGGATATGAATGACTTGTGAAACAAACTGTGGTATCACTTTTAAGGCTCTCATAACATATACAATTGTAATGGATGTGAAAATGCAATGCAATGATGTAGATGCAAAATGTGAAGTGCAATTGTTTTTGTATTTTTGATTAATTTTTACCAAAGGGCTTATTATGCCTTTGGGGTTTTTTTTAATGATTTTGACCAAGCGATTTTAATTGCCCTTGGAGCTTTTGATTTGATGGGATTTGACCAAGTGGTTTGAATTACCCTTGGAGCCTTTTTGAATTGATTTTGACCAAGCGGTATGAACTACCCTTGGAGCCTTTGATTGATTTTTTTTGACCAAGCGGTATGAATTACCCTTGGAGCCTTTGATTTTTTTGTTTTTGACCAAGCGGTATGAATTACCCTTGGACCCTTTGATTGTATTTTGACCAAACGACTTGAATTACTCTTGGGGCCTTTGATTTGATGTTTAACCAAGCAGTATGAATTACCCTTGGAGCCTTTGATTGAAATTTTATGTTATTATGTTTTTTTTTGTGTTTTTGACATATTTGAATGTTTTTGAATTTTTTTGGAATATTTGAATGTTTTTGAATTTTATGAAATATTTGAATGTTTTTGTGTTTTATGAAATATTTGAATGTTTTTGTGTTTTATGAAATATTTGAATGTTTTTGAATTTTATGAAATATTTGAATGTTTTTGTGTTTTATGTGTAAAATGCCTTTAAGTGAATGATATTGAGAGGTTTAGGCTCTTCAACACCATCTAATGATATAAGGCGATATGCTCCAGGTCCAACTCTCTATGAAATAATATATGGACCTATCTAGTTTACCGCAAAATTATCTCACAGATGCGATGACATATTCAAATTATGCTGGTTTTCTTTGAGCACGAGATCTCCAATATTGAATTATCTTAGGTGGACTTTACTATTGTAAGCTCCAGCGAAGCGATCTTGATAAACATGAAGATGCTCTAAGGAATTGACAACTGATCAAGGTGGCCTTGTCGTGCAGCTTCATCATCTATGAAATATTTTAATGTTATGCGTAGAGTAAGAATTTCTAACTCTAGTGGCATGATAGCCTCAATGCCATATACTAGTGAAAATGGTGTTGCCCCAATGGGCAGAAGTATACTAGTCCTGTATGCCCATAATGCAAGAGGCAACTACATGTGCTAATATTTGTGAATTTATTGCACTGTCTTCCTCAAAATAAAGACTATTATTTTGTTTGAGGCTTCTGCTTATCCGTTTGCTTGTGGATAATAAGGCATTGAAAAATTGTATTGAATATGGTATTCATTCATTAAAGCATGCACATTTTTATTCTTGAAATATGGCCCATTATTCGATATTATCTTAGAAGGGACCCCAAAATGACTTATGATATTATGGAGTATAAACTCCGTAATCCTTGGTCCAGTTGTTGATGTTAATGGGATCACTTCTACCCATTTAGTGAAGTATTTTGTGGCTATTATGATGAATGTGTGGCGGCCTAATGATGGGGGTGAGATCTTCCCAATAAATTCTAGTCCCCATTACAAGAATGGCCATGCTACCTGGATGGGTTGTAAATCTTGCGATGGTAAGTGCGTTAGATTTGCATGATGCTGGCACTTATTGCATTTCTTGACATACTCGCAATAGTCCTTTTCCATTGTGGGCCAATAGTAACCCATTCTCAAGATGCACTTAATGATGGCCATGCCACTAAAATGGCCTCCACATTTTCCATATTGAGCTTGCAAAATTGCCCAAGATGCTTCCTGGGGCTCAAGACAATGGAGTAATACTCCATCATATCCTCGTCCATAGAGGATTTCTCCTAGAAATATGTATCATGTTGCTTTCTATTTGAATATTCACTTTTTAGTATGCGACAAACCTTGAGGTACTATTCCAAGCTTTGGGAAGTACCATAGTTGGGAAATCCAATCCTGATAAGCCACAAATTCTATAGAAAAGACAACTTGCTCTTCCTGCATTTCCTAGGTAGAAAACACGGATTGAGGAACAAATCTATGGTATATGGTTGCACCACACTCCATAGGTCCTTGGGAGATCAAAGACCCCCAAGAGGCTATTTGTAAGAAATATCAGGTTGTGAAGGACCAATCCTAGTTTGCCTCAATGTTGATCATGTTGATTGATTCTTGATTGTCAAAAGCTTTACGACGTATTACTGAGTACGAAAGCACTTTCACATGAATGGTTGTAAAATCACTAGAGAGATTCTAAGGGATTAAGGATCCCAAAGAGGCCATGGTTTCTACAAATCTATTCGATGTACGAGGGATTTCCTCTATGTCATACCATTCCAACCGGGCTAGGTAGGTTTCAACAAGTTCCTTGTAATTTTTAGGATTGGGCACCTACTTTGGAATAGTCCTTTGACCTGGTTTATTATGAGTAAGGAGTCACCAAAGATATTCAATCTTTTAATGCACATTGTTATAGCTATTTGGAGTCCCAGGATCAATGCTTCATATTATGTATTGTTGTTTGTGCATGGGAAGTCTAGTTTGAATGATAAGGGCAATGGAGCGCCCTATGGTGTGATAAAGACAATCCCTGCTTTGCCTCCTTGTTCACACCTTGAATTGTTGAAGAACAATGATATGTCTCTTTCTTTCTTAGGTTCTTCAATTTCTGGAAGATATGATAATGCAAAGACCACATCATCAAGAAATTCTATAGTGAAAGGCTTGTTATCCTAAAGAGGTGCCTTTGTTAATTGATCTGCTATGACTTGTTTCTTGATGGACTTTTAGCTTATGAACTTGTTGAGTGGTATTTTAAACCAGTTATGAAAGTACACTCTCCTTTAGGATTTGGGTTTCAAATCCCCTCTTGCAAAGAAGTTAAACAAACAACTTCTCCAAGGTCTTCATTGTATTAGCATTTGCACATGTGTATTAGTAATCTCAAATAAAGATATTCAATTTAAATGCTTGGAACACCTTAGTGATTGCAAGTAACTATAAACAAGGGGCAATGTTGGTTTATTTCATCATGAAACTTTAGTGATTGTTCATTGTTTTTTTTTGGATTTTGAATTTTTTAAATGTTTGTTTAATGCCTGAAAATAAGTTAAAATTTTTGGAAAAAATAAAATGCAGAAAATGAAAATGAAATGCAAAAAACTAAAAATAAAATGCACTCAATATGATGCTATCTTGTTTTGAAAAAACCGAAGATGTGAGGTCTCCATGCATGCAACCTAACCTATTGGACTTGAAAAACAAGCACAATCCCCATAGACTAAGTGTTGGTTCCTAGGGTACGAAATAAAATTCAAATTTCAAATATTTGCCTAATATAACTAAAAAAAAATGGCATTAACATTATCTATTTATTCGAAATCTAAAAAATGAAAGAATAAACATTAAATCCATAGCATGCAAAGAAAATATCCTTCTTTATTGCCCACAAGATGCAAATTTTTGAAAACTTCTACATTAAAAATATGTCATTTTACAATAGCAAAATTTTTGGTTTTCCCAAACCAGTCTGTGGAAGAAAAAACAATTCAAACAGGTCCAGAATGGCCTTCTCGCATTTAAATCTGCAACTCTGTTTGCAGCAATTTCCAACCCCTTCTGGCCAATTTGAATGGCGTATTTAAACTTCTAAAAAAAATTGCTTCTCCTTCCATGACGGTTCGTTTCGTTTTTTGATGGTTGCTTGTTTCACCTTCCCTGACTATGTGTGCTTTGGTTTCCATTTTGTGGCCCTTCGTTGCATTTTCTCCACATGGGCTTGCGTCCGTTTCCCTCCATGTATAATGACCATCTTAAATGATTTCAAATCATTAAATATTCCTTATGTAATGCTTTGTCTTGTTCATTGGATTTTGTCCTTATGTCCACGTCACTATGCAGGTCCGTTACCTTGGCAAAAATGGAACATGTCACGATATCACAACACTTTTGCCTCCTTGCTCTCTTTTGTTTCTTTTAGCCACTAAAATGGAAAGTGTCGCTATATCGCGACACTTTTCTTTCTAGTTCTTTCTTTCCTCATTTGGTCATGAAAATGAAACATGTCGTGATATCGCGACACTTTTTCTCGTTTGGCCATGAAAACGCAACATGTTGCGATATCGTGACACTTTTCTATTTTGGCCATGAAAACACAACATGTCATGATATCGTGACACTTTTCTTGTTTGGCCATGAAAATGCAACATGCCACGATATCGCGACACTTTTTCTTGTTTGGCCATGAAAACACAACATGTCGTGATATCGCGACATGTTGTACCATCGTGGCCAAAAGAGATAAAGTGTTGCGATATCATGACATGTTTCCATTTTCGTGGCTAAAATCAACAAAAGAGAGAAAGGAGGTAAAAGTGTCGTGATATCGCGACATGTTCCATTTTTGCCAAGGTAACGAACCTACATAGTGACGTGGACATAAGGACAAAATCCAATGAACTAGTCAATGTGTTACATACGAAATCTTTAATGATTTGAAATCATTTAAGATGGTCATTATACACGGAGGGAAATAGACGTGAGCCCATGTGGAGAAAACATAGCAAAGGGCCACAAAATGGAAACCAAAGCACAC
>JAQPPZ010004735.1:0-21866 GCA_028583015.1 Wollemia nobilis | reverse complement strand
AAAATTATAACTATACTTTAACTATATTTTTTAACTATATTTTTAAATATCATATTATTATAACTAATTTTATTATATTTAAATTATTAGTTTTCTTCTTAAATATAAATACAACCATAAAAATTATAATAAATTATTTATATTTAAAATATAAGAGGTTTAATGTATAATAGTTTTAATTTTTTTAATATAATATTTAAAATATATTTTTGGTGGAGTTCTGAAGCATTTGTTTTAAAAGTATCAAAAAGGTAAAGAAATTTTTTAATAAAATATTTAAGAAGTCACAAACACTACAAATCTTGTTGTAGGTAGCCTTGAAAATAATATCCCAAGGTTCCAAGGAGGGCTGAAAGAAATACATTTATCAGAAATTTATAGACGAGAAGCAGCTAGCCCCTCTCCTGGCACCATCCAAAAGCTGCACGAAGTTGAGATTGCGATTTTTCAACTTGCTGATTATGGTGACCTCTGAAACCTCTTAAATGTAATGTATTCCTTTCGCCCCTGCTTGGAACCTTGGGATATTTTTTTGACGGCTATGACCTCGTAGATGCAGCGCAGGATTTGTCTGTAAACGCCACCGAAACATTTGTACACAAGCTGCCTATGGCTTACAGTTTCAAAACTAAAACTATGAATGCCACATGTTTTCTTAAGAAAGCCACAAACAGCGTTGAAAAGGAGCAGCACTAAGAGGTGCAGTATAAATATCTATTTTTATTTTTTTAATGTTATTTTCCTTTTTATAATGATGGTGGTTCTTCTAATTTTGTTGTTTGTTTTTATTCAATAATACAATTATGATGAACATTATAGATTATAGATATTGTAATTTTTTATATAATTATTATATTATTTTTTTATATATGATTTACACATTCATCTTCCATGTATAGTTAGTTAACAAAAGTTAAACTTATGTTATAATTCTCAAAGTTTTATATATAAAGTGTTGTACTCATCCATAATGTTATTCACATTTTGTAGTAATTTTTTTCCCGAAGAAACTAATATTCACCCTATTATACCCTATTGTCCAAAGGTTTCATTAATATAATATGTTTTTTTTTTTTTTTTTTTTTTTTTTTTTTTTTTTTTTTTTTTTTTTTTTTTTTTTTTTTTTTTTCTCTTGTTTTTTTGTTTTTTTTTTTTTTTTTTTTTTTTTTTTTTTTTTTTTTTTTTTTTTTTTTTTTTTTTTTTTTTTTTTTTTTTTTTTTTTTTTTGGTGTTTTTTTTTTTTTTTTTTTTTTTTTTTTTTTTTTTTTTTGTGGTTTTTTTTTTTTTTTTTGTAGCTTGTCTTTGAAAGCTATTAGTAAATTAATATTAAATATGTAAGTTTTGACCTCTTTGGTATTTTTCTTTTTATTTGATATACATGAGTTTTTTCACCTGCTCCATCTCAGTAAGTATTTACTCCAGTGATGGGGGTGTGGTGGGACTCAGGATTGGAATGGTTAACCTCAATATGGCAAACATTCAATGGAAAATGGATTTGTCTACAACCTCCACCTTCTATGGTTTTTTTTTTATATACATGCATTTTTTTTTCACCTGCTCTATTTCAGTAAATATTTTCTCCAATGAGGAGAAAGTGGTTTCAGTAAATCTTTTCTCCAATGAGGAGGACGTGGTTTCAGTAAATATTTTCTCCAATGAGGAGGACGTGGTGGGACTCGGGATTGGAATGGTCAACCTCAAGCTGGTAAACATTCAATGGAAAATGGATCGATCTACAACCTCCACCTTCTATGGCTCAAATGTTATAGTACAAAGTATTTACTCCAATGAGGGGGGCATGGTGGGACTCGGGATTGGAATGGTTAACCTCAAGTTGGTAAACATTCAATGGAAGATGGATCGATCTACAATCTCCACCTTCTATGGCTCAAATGTTATAGTACAAAGTATTTACTCCAATGAAGGGGCCGTGGTCGGACTCGAGATTGAAATGGTTAACCTCAAGCTGGTAAACATTCAATGGAAAATGGATCTGTCTACAACCTTCACCTTCTATGACCACTTTAATATTTTTGACATACGTGAGTTTTTTTACCTGCTCTATTTCAGTAAATATTTTCTCCAATGACGAGGATGTGGTGGGACTCGACTATGCAGTTGTTACTGCCCACCCCCACCCTCACATACATTGCAGTTGTTACTGGGCAGTAACAACTGCAATGTATGTGAGGGTGAGGGTGGGCAGTAACAACTTCACATATGAGGGTGGGGTTAGGCAATAACAACTGTACTGTATGTTAGGGTGGGGGTGGGTAGTAAAAATTGCACATATGAGGGTGGGGTTGGGAAGTAACAATTGTACTATATGTGAGGGTGGGGGTGGGCAGTAACAACTACACAACTATATTGTATGTGAGGGTGGGGGTGGGTAGTAATAATTGCACTGTATGTGAGGGTAGGGATGGTCAGCAACAACTGCTGGGCAGTAACAACTACACATATGAGGGTGGGGGTGGGCAGTAACAATTGCACTGTATGTGAGGGTGGGGGTGGATAGTAACAATTGCATGTGCAGTTGTTACTGACCACCCCTACCCTCATCTCATATGTGAGTGTAGTTGTTACTGCCCACCCCCACCCTCACATACAGTGTAGTTGTTACTACCCACCCCTACCCTCACATACATTATAGTTGTTACTATCCACCTCTGTACAGTTGTTACTGCCCATCCCCACCCTCATCTCATATGTGAGGGTGGGAGTGGGCAGTAACAACTGCACAGTGCAATTGTTACTAACCAAGTTGTTACTGCCCACCTCCACCCTCACATACAACGCAGTTGTTACTGCCCACCCCTACCCTCACATACAGTGTATTTTTACTGCCTATCCCTATGCAATTTTTACTATCCACCCCCATCCTCATCTCATATGTGAATGCAGTTGTTACTGCCCATCCCCACCCTCACATACAATGCAGTTGTTACCGCCCACCCTTGTGTAGTTGTTATTGCCCACCCCCACCCTCACATACAGTGCAGTTGTTACCACCCACCCCTATACAGTTGTTACTGCCCACCCCCACCCTCACATATGATGGTGGGGGTGGGCAGTAACAACTGTACAGGGGTGGGTAGTAATAACTGCACTGTATGTGAGGGTGGGGGTGGGCAATAACTGCACTGACCCTCACATATGAGGGTGGGGGTGGGCAGTAACAACTATATTGTATGTGATGGTAGGAATTGGAATGGTCAACCTCAAGCTGACAAACATTCAATGGAAAATGGATCGATCTACAACCTCCACCTTCTATGGCTCAAATGTTATAGTACAAAGCAATACAAAATAGAGAGGAATTATGTGGGGGTAGGGGATATAAATTATAAATATTAAAAATGTAAATTATAAAGAATATATACTATTCTTTGGATGTCTGTAAATGTGGAAAGGAACATATAAATATTTAAGTATATAACTTGTATGTTATAATTTAAGAAATAACATATATTTCTCTCTTTATATGCTAAATACTATATTTTGATATATTACAAATTTTTAACCCGTATTGTATGTTGGAAGGATAATTTATATGAAAAATGTTCTAGTTCTAATATATAGTTACTATAATTTTTTATACCTTAATGTTTAGCTTAGTTAGACAACAAAATTGATAATATTAGGATTCAACCTTAATGTTTAATATGACTACACATTTAGTAATTAGTTGTCTATTGTTTCATTAGAAGGATAATTTATATGAAAAATGTTCTAGTTCTAATATATAGTTAATATAATTTTTTATACCTTGATGTTTAGATTAGTTAGACAACAAGATTGATAATATTAGGGTTCAACCTTAATGTTTAATATGACTACACATTTAGTAATTAGTTGTCTATTGTTTCATTAGTTAATTGCCTTGTGATGCTTATAAGTCAGTCTTGTATTACTCCATTTAGTATTATATTATTATATTTAAACTTCATTCATTAGTTAATTGTCATGTGGTGCTTATAAGTCAGTCTTTTATTACTCCATTTAGTATTATATTATTATATTTAAACTTCATTCATATATTAGAAAGAGTCATTGTATGCATGGTCAAAAACTATTTGTAAATTAGTATTAAACATGTAAGTTTTAACCCCTATAGCTTAAATATTACATTACAAAGCAATACAAAATAGAGAGGAAGGATATGGGGTAGGGGATATAATCTATAAATGTAAACCATAAATAATATATACTATTCCTTGGATGTATGTGGAAATGAACATATAAATATTTAACTATATAGCTTGTATGCTATAATTTAAGAAATGACATGTATTTCTCTTTATATGTTATGTACCATATTTTGATATATTACAATATTTTAACCCATATTGTATGCTAGAAGGTTAATTTTATAGACACCAAAATAGCATCAATCTGATTATGTGATGACAAGCACTGATCACATTGACACACACAGCCTCTAGGGCAGCCCCCAGAGGTTAAACAGTGGTCCTAACCACTCCCAAAAATAGTTTGGAATGTCAGAAGTCAATTTGGCACCTTTTTGGCACTTTGCTCTCTATTCGTCCCACCCTGGGATGATTACAAAACTGGTATTCATCCCACCCTGGGATGATTAAGCAATCGCTCTAGGGTGGGACGAATAGCAGGTTTGACTGGCAAAAAAAGTCAAACCTCGACAAATCTGCCAGTTAACTGTAGCTTCAGGCCATGCAATTGCAAGGAACGACTTCAAATCAAGGAGAGAGACTTCAGTCATGTATGTCTTTGATTTTTGGAGGCCTCATGCAAGGAGACTCTAAATTAGGGAATAATATTTTCCCCAAATTAGGACATGCAACTCAAGTGGCGCCCTCGCATGCGCAATTCAAATAGAGAGACCCTAGGTCTATAAATTGGTGAGTTTTCTCACCCAATAGGATATACAGAGGGGAGAATTTGAGCAATGAAGTGCTGCCAATTTACATACCTACTTGTGATTTGTGTCTTTCACATCCTTAATTTCTCATTCAAAAGGGAGGTTATTGGGTGACTATTGGAAGCATGAATCAAGACCCAAAACCCGATTTTTGGCCACAAAAATATACAAATTTTTTTGACAACACCCCATAAGAAGTTTTGGACACATCCCAAGTGGATTGGTTCTAAAAAAAATTCCCAAACGGTGACCGTCCTGACCCCGAGCGCTCCCCAAACTGTCGCAGCTCTAAATGCCCCACCCCGGGATGAATAGAAATCTATGATAAATTTATCTGATTTTTCTTTTGCATATTATTCTAGGTTTGTTAAATAGGCTGTAGTTTAAATTTCACTTCATTCTAAGCAATTTTGACCAGGTTTTTATCATTTCTAGTCTTTACTAACTTGCAGATGGCACCAGAAAAATATGGGTGATAGAGGTGAAATTGGAGAAATATGACCTTCTGGGTCTTCCCAAAACACCTCCAATTAGCTAACCACAACTTTATAGGTCATTTGGATCTTTCTTGATAAGACATTGAAGAGGGTGTTTTATGACAAGTTATTGTAGGTCTATTCGTCCCACCCTGGAGCGAATACAAATATGTGAGGAATTTCTAGAATTTTCTTTTTGTAGTGGCCTCCTGGTAATATATTTATTCTTATTTTAAAATTTTAGGTTTATTTGAGGTCATTTGGTTATCGTTTTAATATTTTCATGCATACACTAATAGTAGGCCTTGGGAAATACATATTTTATTCTGTCTACAGGTGCTACTAATATTTTCTGTTTCTTTGAACGTAGGTTTTTTACATTAGAGGAGTAGGAAGGAGTCAAAAATCATCTGTACAAGCGGTGGTGATGTTTTGGTCCGCCCATCTTACATGTGGGCATGCGGAAGAAGGATTGCTATCCATGAATGTGATAAGAAACATAGTTGACGCTCCTATCCCCTAAAGAGGAAGGATACGTATTGTAACATATTTTAAAGCATATCAATAAAGAGGGTTGTATTTCATATTGCTTCTATTTTGTGTCGATTCGTCTATTTCCTTTCTTTTTATGTATTTTTCAATATATAGGCTTTTAGCGTTAAGTGTGGTTTTAAAAGCATCATATTGGGCATATTCATTTTTGTTTCCGTATCCTCATGATTTTAGTGGTGATCACGGTGGGACCATTTTTTGGGAGTCATAAGAGCCCTCATAATGCATTTAAATGTTATTTACACAAGCTTCAAAACAAAAAATAAAAAAAAACACACTAAACCAGATTTAGGGCACACTTTTAACCTTTAAAAGAGATAATCATTGCTTTGTGAGTGTGTGTGATTTGTCTGCTTAGTGTAGCATAAAAACATAAAAGAGATAAAAATAATCTACTCATATTTAGAAATGCATCACCATTGTGTACACCCGTAGCCGAGCCCAATCACGGGCAAGCGCTATAGAGAGTGCACCAAAGGGGGCAAGTCGCCTTCGATATAGTCCTGAGGACTTGGTCATCCCGCCTTGGTGGCATGGAACACAAGATAGTCCACATCATGCCATAATAGAACATGATTATAGAGGCACCTCTTTGAGGGGCACCCCCACTCAACATAGATCCTTTCAAGAGGAGAACCTACACGTAGCACTGAACATAGACAAGAGACCTCCCTTAGATGTTCGTTATGAGTGGCCTAGTGAGGAAGTGCTAGAGAAATAGAGGGTCTATAAGGAGGGGCCACATGATCTCGTCATCCCTCCTTTACCCCTTATTACTGTTAGAAACACTAGAAAATATCCAAAGTATCAGGTTCTCCAGATAAGGCAAGACAATTCTGCCTACACTTTTTACCCATATGAAAGAGAGTACGAGGAAGATCACTACGTTCCTCAAGAGCAGTACACAATGCAGGAATGATGTACCTCCACACCTACTATGTATCAAGATCACCCATTGAGGCTAGAGCCTCAGATGAATGCCACTAACCTTGATAGAGGAAAGCAACCCATAGGGGTCTCGGATCACCATGACCGAGATAGACATGTAGGAGAGGCATCTAGGCTTCCTAAACAAGAGAAAACGAAACAAATTGACTTGGCATTTGCCAGACATGCCACCCGCCAAGTGCAAATTATGCAGCTCAAGAAAGATCAACAACAGTTAGAACATCTGTGTCGCCTTAACAAAGAGCACATTCAGCGTCAAACAACTAAATTGCTCCTGAACAATGTTCTTGAGAAGGTCCCAACTCCTTGCACGCATAAAGTAGAAGTGAATGAGAGGTATAACCCCTTGGTGCAAGATAGGTCTCCTCGACCTCATCAAGTACTACCTCCAAGACCTCCTAGACCTGAGCGGGAGACCACTCCCATAAACAACAATGGGCACCCTCCACGGGCACACACCTATGTTTATAGGTCTGGACTAGGCACTCCTCAAGAAGCCTATGAGGAGTATGAACAAGAAGAAGAGCGGGCAGAAAAACCCTACCAAAGTAGAGGGGGTGCCACCCAGCTACCCCTCCATAGGCCTCAAGCTCCCCGCAACCCACGACGGGAGAAAACCAAGGAGGATGAGATCAAATCCTTTGATGCATATAAAGCGCTGCTAGAGTGTTTAGAATCTATGGAGATCAAGACTTTTGGGCCCCAAAATCCCACCTTACACCAACTCCGTAGTCATCCTGTGTATCCGTCAGTGACAACACCTCCATACCCTGAACACTTTAAGCTGCCCCAGTTGGCACTCTTGAGAGGGGAAGAGGATGCCCAAGAGCATGTGACTCGATTCCTTAGCCAGTGCTTTGGCATTCAGGACAATGATGCTTTATTACTAAGAACATTTATAACCACATTCGTAGGCCCTGCCTCGGATTGGTTCACTTAGTTGCCCAAACATAGCATCAGTAACTTGGATCATCTAGTGGATGCGTTCCTCGAATGCTTCACCTTCAACACCAAGAAAAATGTGTCATTAAGTGACCTAGCTAGCCTCAGACAGTATGAGGAAGAGACCATGGCAGCATATGGGAACTGGTGGAGGGCACTACTTTCAAAGCTACCTTACCTCCCTCTCATGTCTGACTTGATGGCGAGATTGCCAAACCTAAGAAGAAAGAATGGAACAAGAACACCAAAACAAGGACTACGCAACAAAAACCTGCTACGGTCAATCAAGTTGCTATAAACGTCCCTAAGCCTGCACAAGAAACATAGCCTCAAAAGGCTAACTATTATGCGGTGCCTCCTAACAATTATGAAAGAGAAAACTAGAAGCAAGAACAAACTCAGTAGCATTGCCCTAGGCGATAATTTACACCTTAAACAGAGTCTAGGGATTCCCTATTTGACCACTTGTCAACGATGAACTTGATCAACCTTCTAGAGATCCAAACCATAGATCCCAATGCGTCGAAGCCTAAGGGGTACCGAGAGGACTTGTATTGTAGGTTCCACAGATGGAGGGGACATGACCTTAATTCCTATTGGAAGTTCAAAGGTTTGGTACAAGACTTAATTGAAAACTAGACGTTGGCAATGGACAACCCCATAGTGCCAAATAACCAGCAGATGGGAGTCTTTAGAGACCCCTTGCCTGCCCATGAGGCACAGGAAAAACCCCTTCAAGTCAATGAGGTGCAGCAGAATTGCCCCATGCATGGGTATGTAGGGATGATAAGCATAGTGACTAGGAACAAGAGGTACCTAGGAGCTACCCCACGATAGCCACAATAGAGGTTCCATTGACGTCACAACCTCAACAAAACCCTACGCAACTTCCCCCGCCTAGACCCATGGCCACGATTCAGAATAGACTTACCCAAAGTCTAAGGACCACGTCGGCTAGGCTCTCCATATATGAGCTCATTCAACAATCAACATGTCATCGAGAGGCTCTAATGGAGATATTGAAAGCTATCGAGCTGCAACCCCATGAAGCTAACTCTTTCAATAACTTCGTGGGACATGTAAAACAATGTATAGAACCAGTCATCACCTTTAGAGAAGATGAATTAAAATCAGTGATTGGTGATGTGGCAGATCCACCCCTACACATTATTACATGGGTCAATGGGATTCCATATAAGAGGGTGTTGGTGGACATTGGCTTGTCTAGTAATATTATCATAACAGTAGCATTGAAACATCTAAAGTTGTCGACATCCCACATCATGGCCTCCACCTATACTCTTCGAGCATTCAATGATGAGATATGTGAAGAACACAGGCTTATACTGAGAGGGGGGGTGAACAGTATAAGACCACTTTTTCAATTTGCTTTAAAATCAACTTTCAAAATAGTATAATGCAGTGAATAGACAACAGTAATAATAGTAGTAATCAAAGCAAAGCACAACACACCATCCACAAAGTGACACAACAATTTACGTGGTTCACCCAAAGTGGGCTACTCCATGGATAAAACTTTTCTCTAAAAGTTATATCACAGTTCTTTGGGAAACCTTCCCAATTACAAAGTTTATGGGCACCAACCCAAAGGAGACACCTTCCCCTAGCTCTGCTCTTAGTGGTGATCCTCTAGAAGACCTCTACCTCCTCTGCCCTTAGCAAGTGGAACTCTATCCATAGAAGACACTTGTCTTCCCTGCTCTGGATGGAGATCTTTGTCCTCAACTCCGTCACTGCAAAGCCATTCCTCAAATTTGCACCAAACATAGTCCTTTGGTCTAGCACAAATTTGTCCTCTTCCTCTATTCTTTTCTATTACAGCCGCACTTGGTCAAAACCAACTTTTCACTGTCTACGCAAACATAGTAGCACAGTCTTCACACTCTGCGCAAACACAGCAGTCGATCAGACTTCCACTTATGCACCTCTACGATCGAACTTCTCCCCACACTCTATCTACGCAAATCGCACTTCAAACGCACACTTGATCGATTCGACTCGACTCGCTCTCTTGCGCACAACAAAATTTACTTGTGCAAATTTGACACACACATTCGATACTTTGAAACTCAAAAATAGTCCTCCTTTTATAGCATTAATTCATGATCAACAACTTAAACTTTAGTCAGCTGTTACCCTAAAGATCGTCGGTTGCAAAACCCTAATCTTCGTCGACCCAGATTTAACTTTATCGGTTTCAACCACCTCTGCTGCCTTTGTCACTTCCCTGTAGCTTCTATCATGAAACTACATGTCGCGATATCATGACACTTTTATAGCCGTATACCTTCTATAGCCTGTTGTCATGAAATCACAACATCTTGGTCTTTGTCGACTTCCTTTGTGCTTCTATCGTGAAATCGTGACACCTTTGCCTCTTGCTGACGTCATCTCACTTCTATCGTGAAATCATGATGCTTTCACCTTCGAGCTCTTCCTTCTACAATTCATCACAAAATCACGATGCTTCTTCTGTTTAAGACTTGCTAACTATTTTTGTCGTGAAATCATGACACCTTCTCCAACTACAAGCTGCCATCTCAACCTATCATGAAATCGTGACACTTTTTGCATCCGTACAACTTCTTTGTAGCCTGTCGCAAAATCACGACGCTTTCAGCTTTTGAAAGCTTTCCTTGCAACCTATCACGAAATCACGATGCTTCTCCTTTCAGACTCTTCCCTTTTGCTGCATGTCGTGAAATCATGACAGTTCTCACTTTGAGCTTTTTAGTATGCCGTGAAATCATGACAGTCCTCAACTTGACCCCTGCAGCATGTCACGAAATCATGACATTTTACATGTAACTTTCTCTCTCTTCGAACTTGTCACAAAATCATGACAGTTCTTTTTACGGACTCTCTCTTCAGCATCATGTCGTGAAATCGTGACACTTTTTCATCCGTACAACTTAATTTGTAGAATGTCACAAAATCACGACACTTTTCCTTCTCTGCCTTCCTGCACTTTTCGAGTTGCAAAAATGCGACATGTCACGAAATCATGACAGTTTTGCCTGCTTCGTCTCTACCTTCCAGCATGTCGCAAAATCGTGACACTTTTGCCTAAACTTTCTCTCTCCTCAAACATGTCGCGAAATCGTGATAGTTTTTCTAGTGCTTTCTCTCTCCTAAAACATGTTGCGAAATCGTGACAGTTTTTCCAGCTGCTTGCATACTTTTTCTTACTTGTCTTTTTCTTGATCTTTTGTAACTGGGCTACTCTGATCTATTTGAAAACTCACTGTCCAAACTGAAACCTTCGTCAAAACACATTCTATGACATCAAACCAAAATGCTTCAAGATCTTCTTGACATCAATGACAACATCTACACTTAGAGCAAAGGCAATGTACCTAAGGTACCCAAAATTGCCAACAATCTCCGCCTTTGTCATTGATGGCAACCCTTAACTAAAAACACTAATCAAGAGCCAAAATTGAAACCAAACTAATCCATCAACCGAGAATCTTCCTTTGAAGTTTTTGCTCCCCTTGACTTGAAGCTCTCTTCTTCACTATGAAGCTCTCCCCCTTACTCATATCTCTCCCCCTTTGTCATCAATGGCAAAGGGTCACCTTTGGGGCTTGGGACTAAGAATGAGCTTCTTAGCTTAGTTCCTCCCCCACCTCCTGATGAGGTGAATTAAAACAAGGGTGGGAGTGAAACTCCCATTAGGCACTCATCATCATCAGCGTCTTCAATTTATTTTCCGGGCCTTCTCTTGAACTCTTTGTTAGTGTTTTTGTTCTTGTCACTTTTATTGTTCTTGTTCTCATCTCTTTTCTTGTCCAGACCTTGATCCTTGGACCTGTTTATACCACTGTTCCTATTCCTGTACCTTGGAAGATCAGCTCTGCACTATCTGGTTGTGTGACCTATATTGTTGCACTTATAGCAAGTAACAATATTATTTCTTTCGGGCATAGTTGTTCTTTGAATCCGCCTATTCTGACTAACCCAGTTCCTATTATTTGCCTTGCAAAAAATTGCCTTGTGCCCGAACTGTTGACAAGAGTAGCAATACCCTTGAAAGAAACTAAAACTTCTAAAATTGTTGTTTACCCTTTTTATTTGATCTATGCACTATGAAGCCGTGTGACCAAACCTGTGACACGCAAAACATCTACCATAAAATATTCTTTTAATCGACCTTTTGGGTCTCGAAAACTTCTTCGCATTCAAAATTTTGTTTTCTATTTCTGTGCATTTATCACTCACGGACTCTTTCTCTGAGATACTCTCTTCTTTTTGAAATCTTTTACTAGATTCCCCAACCTGTTCCTTGTGTGGTTTAACAAAACCAAGACCTATTTTATCTGTTGTCTTTCTTTGTCCTTTGATAAGATATTTAACCTTTTTGGAGCTTTCTTGAAACCTGTATAGTTTATCCTTGTATTCTTTATTTTCCTCTTTCAAGGCAGCCATTTTCTGTTCTAATTCACTATACTCAAGCATCTTAGATTCTAACTCATTCTTGAGTTCTTGTGTCTTAGCCATAGAGATGTCAAGACTTTCTATGAGTTCATCTCTCTCCATACAACATTCATCTAATTTATCCTTGAGTCTAGAATTCTTCTTTCTTTCCTTTTTCAAAACACTAAGAGCATTAGTAAGTTCACATTCAAGATCCTCTATTTTATTGCATTTTGAATCATCAAGGCCTTTTTCAGATTTCTTATCACTAGAGGTGCTACCCTTTTCAAAAACCATACAAGCATCTTCCTTATAATTTTTTGAAGCATCCTCATACATACTAGCAACCAATTCATTATTTGTGCAATCATCCTCAAGGTGTCCAAAATTTCCACATCTAAAACATTTCATGACAATGAATTTATGTTTCGGTTCTTCCTCTTTTTCTGAGATGAACAACATCTCATTTTCATCATCACTAGAAGAACTTTCACTATCACTGCTAGAAAACTTACTTGCTTTGTCTAGGTAGAAGCTCTTCTTATTCTTGTGTGAATGCCTCTTTCCTTGATTGTTGTGCTCATCTTTGTTCTTTATGTAATACCTATGCTTTTCAGAATCCTTGCTCTTAACATCCTGTATATCTTCATCACTTTCATTCTTGGAAACAGTACAGTCAAGTAGCATAATGACCAAACTTTCCATAGTTGAAACATATTATGTTTTTCTTGCTTTTGTGTTTTCTAGAGAACTTGCATTTCTTGCTGTAATATGCCTCTTCATCACTAGAAGACTCATCACTCTCTTGAATCTGTTTGCCCTTTGATTTCTTGGTAGCTTTGAAAGCTGCCTCTTTCTTGACATCAACTTTCACTTGAGTTCTTAGCTCAAATGCTGCAAGAATACTATGGAGCTCATCTTTTTTCAATTTATCTAAATCTTTAGCTTCCTCAATAGCAGAAATATTTTCACTAAATCTATTAGGAAGAGATCTTAAAATCTTATCACACACATCATTTTCAGCAACCTCAAGACCTAGGTCTTTCATGGAGTTAACAACCTCATCCATACGAAGCATGTAGTCACTAATATTTTCATCATCATTCATTTTGAGTTGTTCAAACATACCTTTAAAATGTCTCAATTTGGCCTTTCGAACATTTGCATCACCTGTATGAACCACCTGCAATTGTTTCCACATTTCACTAGCTATCTTGCAATGAATAACTTTGGTGAGATCTTCTTTTTGTAAGCCTCTCAGGATTGCATTCATGGCTTTTGAATTGCTGTGAAGCATGAGCCTGTCTTCTTTGGTATAAGGACCATGTTTAGGAATAGTGTATTCATCTTCAATCACTTCCCATACCTCATTACCAAGAGCCATTAGATAAACTCTCATTCTTGCACTCCACAGACCGAAATCTGATCCATCAAGAATAGGTGCTACATTGCCACCTAAAAAATCCATTGTGTTCTTAACCAGTTCTTCCTTTCGGCTATTAAACCTTTTCGAAGGAACCTGCTCTGATACCAATTGAAGAACACAGGCTTATACTGAGAGGGGGGGTGAACAGTATAAGACCACTTTTTCAATTTGCTTTAAAATCAACTTTCAAAATACTATAATGTAGTGAATAGATAGCAGTAATAACAACAGTAATCAAAGTAAAGCACAACACACCATCCACAAAGTGACACAACAATTTACATGGTTCACCCAAAGTGGGCTACTCCATGGATAAAACTTTTCTCTAAAAGTTATATCACAATTCTTTGGGAAACCTTCCCAATAACAAAGTTTATGGGCACCAACCCAAAGGAGACACCTTCCCCTAGCTCTGCTCTTAGTGGTGATCCTCTAGAATACCTCTACCTCCTCTGCCCTTAGCAAGTGGAACTCTATCCACAGAAGACACCTGTCTTCCCTGCTCTAGCTGGAGATCTCTATCCTCAACTCTATCATCGCAAAGCCATTCCTCAAATTTGCACCAAACACAATCCTTTGGTCTAGCACAAATCTATCCTCTTCCTCTGTTCTTTTTTGTTACAGCCACACTTGGTCAAAACCAACTTTTCACTATCTATGCAAACACAGTAGCATAGTCTTCACACTCTATGCAAACACAACAGTCGATCAGACTTCCACTTATGCACCTTTGTGATCGAACTTCTCCCCGCACTCTATCTGCGCAAATCACACTTTGAACGCACACTTGATCGATTCGACTTGACTCGCTCTCTTGTGCACAATAGAATTTACTTGCACAAATTCGACACACACATTCGATACTTTGAAACTCGAAAATAGTCCTCCTTTTATAGCATTAATTCATGATAAACAACTTAATCTTTAGTCAGCTGTTACCCTAAAGATCATCGACTGCAAAACCCTAATCTTCATCGGCCTAGATTTAACTTTGTCAGTTTCAACTGCCTCTGTTGCCTCTGTCACTTCCCTGTAGCTTCCATCACGAAACTACATGTCGTGATATCGTGACACTTTTATAGCCGTACACCTTCTATAGCCTGCTATCGCAAAATCGTGACACCTTGGCCTTTGTCGACTTCCTTTGTGCTTCTGTCACGAAATCGTGACACCTTTGCCTCTTGCTAACGTCATCTCACTTCTATCGTGAAATCATGACACTTTAGTCTTCATGGCCTTCCTCTCAGCTTTTGTCATGAATTCATGACACATCTACTTCTGCTGATGTCATCTACAACTCTATCATGAAATCATGACGCTTTTGCTACCTTAAGCTCTTTTCTACCATATGCTCGCGAAACTGGAACATGTTGTGAAATCGCGACGCTTTTGCCTTTGAGCTCTTCCTTCTACAATTCATCATGAAATCGTGATGCTTCTTCTATTTAAGACTTGCTAACTATTTCTATCATGTCGCAAAATCGTGACACCTTCTCCAACTGCAAGCTGCCATATCAACCTGTCATGAAATCATGACACTTTTTGCATTCGTACAACTTCTTTGTAGCCTGTCGTGAAATCGCGACGCTTTTAGCTTTCGAAAGCTTTCCTTGCAACCTATCGTGAAATCGCGACGCTTCTCCTTTCAGACTCTTCCCTTTTGTTGCATGTCACGAAATTGTGACAGTTCTCACTTCAAGATTTTTAGTATGCCATGAAATCGTGACAGTCCTCAACTTGACCTCTACAGCATGTCGCGAAATCATGACATTTTACATGTAACTTTCTCTCTCTTTGAACTTGTCATGAAATCATGACACTTCTTTTTGCGGACTCTCTCTTTAGCATCATTTCATGAAATCATGACACTTTTTTGTCTATACAACTTACTTTGTAGAATGTCGTGAAATCGTGACACTTTTCCTTCTCTGCCTTCCTGCACTTTTCGAGTTGCGAAAATGTGACATGTCACGAAATCATGACAGTTTTTCCTGCTTCGTATCTGCCTTCTAGCATGTCGTGAAATCACAACACTTTTGCCTAAAATTTCTCTCTCCTCAAACATGTCACAAAATCGTGACAGTTTTGCCAGTGCTTTCTCTCTCCTGAAACATGTCATGAAATTGCGACAGTTTTTCCAGCCGCCTGCATACTTTTTCTTACTAGTCTTTTTCTTGATCTTTTGCAACTGGGCTACTTTGATATATTTGGAAACTCACTGTCCAAACTGAAACCTTCATCGAAAAACATTATATGACATCAAACCAAAATGCTTCAAGATCTTCTTAACATCAATGACATCTACACTTAGAGCAAAGGCAATGTACCCAAGGTACCCAAAATTGCCAACAATATGCTCGACGATTGGCACAATTTTCCTACCCATCCAAGTGGAACAAAATTATATTCATACATTGTGCCACATCTTGGAAGGTGATATGGCTTATAACATCTTACTAAGTCAACCTTGGATTAGGGACATGAAGTGTGTCCCTTCAATAGCTCATCAGTGCCTGAAGTATATATTTGAAGGACAGGTGCATGTAGTCCCAGCAGACTTAGAACCTTTCAAGTACTGTAATACGGTGCAATTCATACCACAATCGACCCTTCCATCAACACATTTGGATTTTTAGTTGAATCCATCTAACCAAGGTCCGATTCCATAGGCATCCCCATTGTCGAGTTCATCGAATCCCCAGTAGGGCCCATCTTCCTCATCTGGTCCTTCAACAACGATGCCACCTATGGTGGCCACCACAAAGGACAAGGGAAAGATACCCTTGGAAGAAGAACCATCCCTAGTCTCAACCATCTCTATCGAAGATATGCCTAGAAGAATGGAAGTCAAGATGCCTAGTTCACCCAACATGGCGTGGACTTAGGAAGGACTCCCATTCGCTCCCCCTCAACTGCCAATGATCACCGTCGAGATGGCCAACATGGGCCTAGGGAGAGTATCTAGTGTGCAACATTGTAGCAACACCCACACTTGAGTCCATGAAATACATGGGGAGACCTCAACTCCCCATCGACTCTATGGTTCCTTTAGGCTACCCACCAAATCAGACAAACTTTGTTTATGGGGGCTTGGATAATGGTGTTGAGACTTGTATGCACGAAGACGAAGATGAAGAACCCTTTGCTGAGTGATGAGGGTTGTTGATCATTCATAATTTAATCCTTATGTGTGTCAATCCAGGGCGGTGTCTAGAGGTTGTATACGATAGGAGGTGTTACAGTTGCAGGTTCAGTTTATCCAAGAACAGGTTTTATTGGTCGATCGGTTAGCATTTGGGGGTTTTGTTGTGACCTTTAACTCCTAAGAATTGAAATTAACTCCTATTTACTTTTGCAAAAATAGAATTGTAGGAAATGAAATGACAGAATCTAAAAATTGCAAAAAATGAAATGTTGCTAAATTGAAATGACAAAAAAGTAAATTGCAGAATTGGCAACACACACACTCTTGCATGAAAGTAAATCAACTGGATAATGTCAAAATATCAACTACTGCAAAATTGAACCAATCAAATATTGCCAAAGTGCAAAATGACAAGATATCTAGAAATTATTGTGTAATGCAAAATTGAATCAACAATTACTGTAAAACTACAGAATGACAAAATATCTAAGAATTGTTGTAACTATATAAAATGTTGTCTACTGCTAAAAATTGTATTGAAAACCATTAAAGAAATGAAAACTGGTAGAATTCTGCTAACCTGCTGTAGCAAGAATTTAGCAAGAAATTCTATCAAAAACTACCTTCCTTTGGCCTACAAGTGGCCCTTGCTTCCAGAACCAAAAGAAGGTGAGGAGTTATGCTAAGAGAATCTAGCTGTTACTCATCAACCTCAACATGCCAATTGAAAAACTGAAGATTCCACCTTTTTATTCAATCTGAAAATGCATTATAGTAATGCAGAAAAAACCTGCAAATTACTGTTCTACTACAGGAAAACTTTACTCTATGCTAATTTCGGTATTCTATTGCCTATCTATCTATATGTCTATATATTTATATCTATATATGCTTTACCATCTGGGAGCTTTATTATTTATAAGATAACACTGATATGCTTGGTTACTACTTTGCAGGGATTTACAACTAATTACATAATTGTTTCCTAGACTGCAGGATTTTACTTTGTCCAAACTTCATCCATTCATTATTTTTGGGCTGCATCTGTTGAGTAAATCACGTTAAGATAAGTTGGGACAACCTCTTAGTCAATTTCCAATACTTTCCTCCATCGGTTTATCGCTTTTTGACCACCTTCAGTTGTTCCTATGCTATTCCCTATTCCTACGTCACTTATTCCTGCACTACTCCAGAACAATGGGCAGGTGACCATTTGTTGCTAATCTATGGTACAAATGCATAGGGAGTAACATGTTGATTTCTCCTCTCTCTTGCACACCCTTTTGCATCGGTGGCATGTGCTGGAGTGACTAATTCCAAGCCCTGCTGTATATGTATAGTTGGCTAGAACTGTCACAGTTACAGCCTGTTTTCCTGCATAGTTAGCTATAGTGGACAAATTCTTGGTGCCCTTTTCCATTTGAATTAGTTTAGCCAAAGGAACACAATATTACCAAGCATTAGATATTCAAACAAGTTCTGAATTGCTATAACACTACTGATTAATTATCTAAAAAACATGTGAAATTATAGTAAAAACAGTAAAATAGAGCATATGCACTTTGTCATTCCAAAATTTACAAACATCATTATATAATGCATTTTTCCATAATTATCATAAAAATCATAGTAAAAAAGGTAATTCAAATAGTTAAAATGTTTCAAAAAGTGTTCATGGATGAGACAATTCTTGGCCTCATCATTCCCCCCAAACTTATGGTAATGCATGTCCTCATGCATTTTGTACAGTGACAGTAGCACACAGATCCAGGTCTAGACATCTTTCATGAAATTTGAGTAATGTGCCACCAATTTTATAGAATCCACTGACTGCCTTGATGGACTGAAACCACTATTGGAAGTGCACATCAGGCTGTGGGTCAGTATCAAAGAAGGGAAAGGAGTAATAATTATGGGCATCCTATATCTCAGACCTATCCAAAGTTCCTTGATTTTTGATATAATTAGGACAATGCCTTCTGCCCTTCTCCTTGACCACAACAAATTGGTGGGAGAAATTGGCTCTCTTTTCTGGAGAGAGATAGATAACTCACCCCATCTATTTTTACAAGCTGCCATAGCATCATCAAAGAAATTTGCACAAAATTTTTGAAACTGGATTATACATTTCTGAAGGTTCCCTAGATAGAGCTATTTCATTCTGATATCCCTCATGAAGGTATAATGAACATTTGTACAATATCTATGATTTAGGGGAGCAGGTTTGATAAGCAAAATAGCTCGTGATTCTAATTCCTTGGTGATCTTCTTTTTTGTGTCCTAGTAAATCTGATTTTGCAAAGTGGACATGAAAGCTCTAAGATGTAAATCACCTGTATAAATGTGATGCAGAAACATACTTTCTATGGGCAAAAAGAAATTATGCAAGAATAACTCACATAACAGGGTTTGTTGCTCTGCTGGATTCTACATAAATGCCTCTATGAATTCTTCAGGAGTGTTCAACTAATGAGGCAACTCAGAAGCAAGTCTCATGATTTGCCAGCGAAGGTATCTCTCCTTGAGTAGGAGGCTATAAAATCGAGGTGGTCTTCTGCACTGTATTGCATATTCTACAATCTGACATACATCTTGTACCTATGTTTTTAACCTATTCACCTCTGTTTCCTTCTCTGCTACTTTAGCTGCTTCAGAGTTTAAAGTGGTGACTTTGCCCTCCAACTGGTGACATTGAGTCATCCAATATGCCAGGTCTTCATTATACCTAGTTAAAGGCACTGTGTCTGGGGGTCTTACAATAGGTTGCATTTGTGCCACTATATTCACTTGTACACCAACTTCCACATTTGGTATTACAATAGGCAAATTTGTTTGTGTCCCTTGTTCTATTTTAATAACAATGAGAGGAGAGGGTGTGGATACCTGATCTTGTGCTGCAGCTTCTTGTTCTACTATAGAAGGTGTCTGTGTTTCCTGCTGAAGTGCAGTATCATTTGTCAGCAGAATTATTGATGGACTCTCTCATCAGATACTGCCATTCCTGCTTCCTCTCTATCAGGTGATCTCTATGCAGGTGCTATGTTTGCCTCAGAATGTTTAGCTAAATCTAAGAGAATCTAGGCCCATTCATCCTGTGATGCTTCTAGTAACTCTGTAGATTGATATTCCAGTTGGGACAACTGGTTCTGCAAGTCTTGAATTTTTTGCTGAAGCAGATCAATTTCTTGATCTTTTTTTTTTATTGTCTCTTAAGTCTGATCAATCCAATGGGTCTGGGTTTTAATAACACTCTTTGCAGCATGCAATTGAGTGTGGATATCAATTTCCTCTTCATACTCAGACTCAGAATACTGCTCAAAATCATCATGCATTAAAACATGCACATCATCCTTAACTGGTTCAGAATCAAATTTTAACTGCTCCTCAGAATCAGAGTCAGTATAATCAACTAAAGGACATACAGGGCTTATTGAAGTTTCATCCATAGTTGTATCTAGTTGCATTGTCTGTATCCCTATGTCTATCATTTCTATTTCAACATTTGGTTCTTGTGCATCTTCTATTATGATTTTTCCTTCATTTGGGTCTATGATATCTATTAGTTCTTCTAGCAGGGTTTTAGTTTTCTAAAGTCTAGCAGACCTTCTTAACCCTGTAGACCTTGGATACTTCTTAGCAGGTGCAATTTTTGGATGTTCTGGAGCAACTACAGATGTTGCTATTGTTTTAGGAGTAGATTTCGGAGTAGGTGCATGTTCACTTGCACTTCCAATTTCCCCGCTGGATTGTATTGTATCTGCAAATGTTACCCTTTTTCTTTTTGACTGAGAACCAGATGTGGACGCTTGCTATTTCTAAGTTTTTGAAGATGGGGGACCATCTAGAGAGGGGGAAATTCTAATTTTAGAGGGTTCTAGAATAGGGTTTCCTGCAGAGTCTTCCTCTGCTTCTTCTTCCTCTACTTCCTCTTGCTCTGCTTCCCCTTCCTTTGATGCAGGATTAGAGTCATTTGTTTCTGTCCAAGGGGCAAAGAAGCGGTCAAAATTTCTAGGGTTGCCCCTAAAGTGATACTGACAAATCATTTTGATGATCCCATGGTGCTTAGGGCTTCCCTTCCCTGCTTGGTATTTACTGGCCATAACCTTTAACTCCTAAAAAAGGTATAAGGGCACATTAACCCTACATTCTGGTTTAATTGCTCCATGGCACAGATGGTTGAGGATACTAAGGTGTGGGCTAGATACAACAGGAAATTGGTCATCACAAGTGATGTACCTCATAACCCACATTGCAAATTCGTTCCAAGGGACTAGTAAACTAAGTCTTTTTACCCCCTTACAAACATTTCTATGCATTAAAAACTCAATTTCTCCATCCCCTTCTTTCTTAAACTGATTAACTAGGTCATTTAAAATATTTCGCCCAGTTTTTACAATCTGCAAGCCTTGAAGAGGTAATTCAGTGACTTGGCTAAGTATTTTAGGATTTATCTGGATAGTCATCCCGTTAATGTGCACCCGATTGTTGCGGAAGGTGTGTGCGAATTCTGTCGCCAAGCCCTCGGAATAGCCATCAAATTTTTGCAGGAACAACAAAAATCCTCCATCAACGAATATTTGTAGGGATGAAGGGTCACTTTCTAGGTAGCTAACATTTTTAGGTTCGGCTCTAATTTTATTTCCCCCCATGGCGTAATTTCTTGCCTTCTGTTCTATAGTTTTTGTAAATTTGTGGACAATACGAGCGTGCATCTGGCTTCGGGTTTCAATCACCGTAGCAAGAATAATAGCAGCACAGGAACTTCTTCAAAACTTGCAGCATAATGATGTGGCAATGCATGTGAAGTTATCACCCATAACTTCACTCATTTTTGTTATCGACGCTAGATGTCACATGCAACCATGAGTTGGTGGCCTATATTTTTCTTTTTAAACCAATTAACTCACCGTAGGCCACATGTCATAAACAGTTTTTATACATAATTTCATTCCTGCGCTTAGTGATTTATTCCTATGCTTAATCAATCATTCCTATGTTCTAGAATATAAATAGTTTATTCCTGTGTTTGTTAAATCATTCC
>JAQPPZ010004734.1:0-214957 GCA_028583015.1 Wollemia nobilis | reverse complement strand
GCATCACCCAAAAATGTATTTTCTTCTAAGTACCTAAAACTTTCACTATATCGCGACGCTTTTTTTGAGGAAGGGCACCAAGGGGCCAAAATGTCGCAATATCACGATGTTTTTTGAGGAAGGGCACCAGCGGGACAAAATGTCGCGACATCGAGACGCTTTTTGAAGAAGGGCACCAATGGGCCAAAATGTCTCGACATCGCGACGCTTTTTGAAGAAGGGCTCCAGTAGGCCAAAATGTCGCAAAATCGTGACATTTCTCAAGCAGCCCAGTCGGAACGCCAAACTGTCACGAAATTGTGACACTTTCGAGCCAAGATGTACGGAATGCAAAGATGTCGCAAAATCGCGACATATCCAGAGGCAAGGTTCAACAATGCAAAGATGTCACGAAATCGTGACACTTTCGAGCCAAGGTGTACGAAACGCAAAGATGTCACGAAATCGTGACATATCCAGAGGCAAGGTTCAACAATGCAAAGATGTCGCGAAATCGCGACACTTCCGAGCCAAGATGTACGAAATACAAAGATGTCACGAAATCATGACATGTCACGATTTCGCGGCCCGGAACGAAGTAGTAAGTACGGAATGCAAAGATGTCACGAAATCGTGACATGTCACGGTTTCGCGGCCCAAGGGAGGAGAGCGAGTAAGAAGGGCCTAGACGTCGCGATTTCGTGACGTGTAGCGGAATCGCGGCCCCAAGGAGGAGAGAGAAGCCCAACGTCAAAACGTCGCGATATCGCGACCAAGGGGGAGAGAAAAAGCCTTGGAGCAAATACATCACGATATCGTGATAGGAACGCTCACGACGTTGACCAGCCGACGACTGCAGAGACCAATGCAAGGGGACATGTGGCATGAAGTGACAGGTGGCTCGCGAGTATGGAGCGATTACAGGGACACGTGGCACCAAATGACAAGTGACCAAGTGCATTCCTTGGTATGATGTTCTGAAGGCTTGACAGGCGGCCATAGAGCACTCTGCCACCCCAGACCATGATAATACAGGGCATCTGGAAGAATATGACATGCGGCTGCAGGGCATATGTGTGGATGGTTAGAGGGAGGCCCGCACTTTGCGTAATTATGGAGAAGGAGGTGGCGGCCGAGGATAAAATGCGCGCATGCATTGTATTGACGAGGGGGGGGACTCTTGGCCAGGGATTTTTGGGGGAATTGTTGTGTATTGTAGAAGAGACCTCTATTTTTTTTATGAAGCTTGCTGGAATTTTTCCTGTGCATTGTTAATTTCTGCATTCTTGTTGTGTGTTGTGCGTAGCCCTATATCAAGTGGTATCAGAGCGGGTTGGTTCTGAGAGTGCAAACCGATTGCCGACAGTGAGGCAGTTTGTGCCAGGACGTGGTTGTGGGTTGCGAAGGAAAAGCAGGATGCCTCTGCGTAGAGGAAATGGTATTGCGAGGAATAGGCAAGCAAGAAGGGAGGAGGTCGATCTAAGAGCCCTGCAGAGGCAAGTTGAGGCCCTGTAAGAGGAAATAAGAAGAGGAGTCAAGCCGAGAAGGGAAGAACCCAGCGAATATGAAGTGTGGGAAGAAGAAGTTGCTTCTGATGAGGAAGAGGCCTTGGATCCAGCAGAGGCTAGGGCTATATAGAGCCATCTCCCAGATTGGGAAGAAGCTAAAATTTGACGTCCTCGACTTACTCGGAAACCTCAACCCCGAGGAGTTGATAGACCGAATTAATGACATGGAGGAGTATTTTGAATACGAAGAGATATCGGATCCAAATCGGATCAGGTTTACAAAATCAAGCTCAAGGGACATGCTAGCATCCGGTGGAAGGGGAGTGCAGTTAGAAAGAAACGGAGGGGGAAAGGAAAGGATCACTAGATGGGACAAGATGGTAGAGAAACTCAAGAGGCGCTTCATCCTGCAGACTATGAGCTGGATTTGTTAAAGAAAATGCGTCTTTGACAAGCTAATAAGACTCGTCAAGGAATATACCGAAGAGTTCTTTCAAATTGCCATCGTAATCGGCCATTCGAGGTGAATAAGGAGAAGGTCACACGTTATATCAATGGATTGAGCACCAGCATTCAAGAAGAGTCAGATTGGTTAGAATGAGCACAGAGAAGATGCATATCGCTTTGCATTAAAAGTGGAGGAGAAACTAAATAGAAGATTTGATGGTAAGCAGAGAGGGAAGGATAGGGGTGGAAGAGCCTGGTGGAAGATACAAAGATTTTGGGAAAGCTAGAGAAGCTAGCAACAACCAAAGGCAAAAAGAAGTGAAGGAGGAGGATGCCCAACGCCCACGCGGTCAGAGCAACAACTACCCAAGAGGAAGAGGTAGGTCGGGGCGAGGGTTTGGAAGAGGTGTCTTTAGAGGAACCTGCTTCAACTACGGAGAGGAAGGACACAGGGCATACAACTGCCCGTAGCATCAAGAGAGGCCAAACCGAAGACCCGAGGGTCGTGCCCGAGTCCGTCGTAGCGCACGAAGGTGCGTAGTCCGAGCACTCAAAGGAGGTAGAAAGAGGGGAAGCCATGATCATCGAAGGGTCCCCGTTAAATGAAGAAAAGAAGGGGAGACCAAAGGAATAGCCTGCTTTGACAAGATGCAAGTGTGCAGGGAAGGTATCTAATATCATCATTGATAATGGAAGCATCGACAATTTGGTTTCTGAGGAAATGGTTTCCAAGTCGCGGATGGAAAGGAGAAAACACCCGCACCCTCATCTGATTGCATGGTCGCAAAAGGACCATCGGGTGCCGGTGAGTGAACAATGTCCGGTGAAGTTCAACATTGGAACTTACCAAGATGAAGTGTTATGTGACATCTTGCCCATGGATGCATGTCACCTCATCGCTTGGGAGGCCATGGCGGCTTGACCGAAGTCTCGTCCATGATGGTCAAGATAATACCTATTCTCCGTCAAATAATGGAGTTCGCCATAAGTTGAAACCCCCGAAGGAGGCCGATGGAGAAGGTATGCGGAAGTGCACCAATCTGCTCTAGTTGATGGCAAAAAATTTTTGGAAGGCCCGAAGCCGAATCATATGTGCTATGCTATAATCCCCAAGGTTAAAAAAGAAGGATGCAAGGAGATTCCAGTGGAAGTCATGGGACTGTTAGAAGAATTCCCTGATATTGTTTCTGACAATGTCCTTGAAGGCTTACCATCGGTTGGGAAGATCAGTCACCACATAGATTTGGTGCCTGGTTCGAGTTTGCCAAACAAGGCTGCACATCGAATGACACCTATGGAAACTGAGGAGTTGAATCGACAATTTCAAGACTTGTTGAAGAAAGGGCTGATTAGAGAAAGTCTCACACATGCGCTTGACCAAGCAGATCTAGCACCCAAGAAGGATGGATAATGGAGGATGTGCATGATTCAAGAGCAATCAACAAGATCACCATTAAATACGGATTCCCACTACCAAGGATGGATGATATCATGGACTGCTTGAGTGGAGCTGAGTACTTCACAAAAATTGATTTGAAAAGTGGATACCATCAGATCCACATTAGAGAAGGGGATGAGTGGAAGACAGCCTTTAAAACCAGAGAGGGGCTGTATGAGTGGTTGGTCATGCCATTTGGGATAACCAATGCACCTAGTACCTTTATGAGGTTGATGAATGAAGTCTTGAAATAATTTTTGGCCAGATTTGTGATTGTTTACTTGGATGATATACTGATTTTCAGCAAGACCTTAGAGGAACACCTGGTGCACATCATAAAGGTGTTTGAGAAACTGCGAGAAGAGCAGTTACTGATCAATCTGAAGAAGTGCAACTTTGTGAAGAAGGAGCTGGTATACCTGGGCTTTGTTATATCAGCTAATGGTCTCAAAATGGACCCCGAAAAGGTGAAGGCTATCCTAGAATGGCCTGTCCCAAGGAGTGTGACCGAGGTTAGATCATTTCACGTTCTGGCCAGTTTCTATAGAAAATTTATTAGAAACTTCAGCAGTATTTGTGCATCTCTTACTAAGACAATGAAGGGAAACAAGAAGGAATTCCAGTGGACAGTTGGAGCAGATAAAAGCTTTGCTATGCTGAAGAAGAAGGTCACTGAGCAACCCGTATTAACACTTCCAGATTTCCAATAAGGTGTTCCAGGTGGATCACGATGCGAGTGGCAATGCGATAGGAGCGATATTGAGCCAAGAGGGTAGGCCCGTTGCATATTTCAGCGAGAAGCTCAATGATGCCAAGCGAAAGTATTCGGTATATGACCAAGAGTTCTACGCCATAGTGCAAGCGCTCAAGAAGTGGAGGCACTACCTGTTGTCGAAAGAGTTTGTTCTCTATACCGACCATCAAGCGCTGTAGTATATTAACAGCCAGGGTAAATTGAATCAGAGTTACCTCAAATGGGTAGAATTCCTGTAGAGCTATACATTTGTGTTGAAGCATCGGAGTGGAAGATCCAATAGGGTGGCAGATGCATTGAGTAGGAGGCAAATGTCCGATGATGTAACCGAGAGTGGAGGTTGTAGGGTTCGCCTGAGCTCAAGAACTTATACCCCGTGCAGACCTCGATTTTGCGTAGCTTGGAAGGCCCGCACTACACTCGTTACGTTGGATAGGAGTAGGTGGTTGGATTACCTGGTTCAAGAGGGGATGTTGTTCAGAAGGAACCAATTGTGCATTCCAAGGAGCTCAATGAGAGAGAACCTCATTAAAGAAAAGCATAGTGGGGGTTTAGCTGGACACTTTGGTCATGACAAGACCATCTCATTGGTTAGTGAAAACTATTACTAGCCACAATTACAGCAGGATGTGGCAAAGTTTGTGCAGAGTTACAGGATTTGCCAGATGGCAAAGGGTGTGAGGCAGCCTACTGGTTTTTATCAACCGCTACCTATACCCGAGCGACCGTGGGAAGATATTATTATGGATTTTGTGCTTGGTTTGCCTCGGACGCAGAGGGGGAATGATTCCATCTTTGTGGTAGTGGACAGATTTCCGAAAATGGCACATTTTATCCCGTGCCAGAAGACTAGCGACGCGGTCCATGTAGCTGGTTTGTTCTTTAAGGAAGTGGTATGCCTTCATGGGCTGCCAAGAAGCATTGTGTCGGACAGAGACACCAAGTTTGTAGGTTATTTCTGGAAGACCCTGTGGAAGAAATTGAAGACGGAGCTAAAGTTCAGTTCTGCGTATCATCCCCAAACAGATGGCCAAACAGAGGTGGTCAATAGGAGTTTGGGAAACCTACTGCGATGCTTGGTAGGGGACAAGCCCAAATGATGGGATCTAGTTCTACTGCAAGCTGAGTTTGCGTATAACAGCTCGGTAAATCGGAGTACCAATAGGTCACCCTTCCAAATTATCTATGGAAGTAGCCCGAGAAACGCTTCAGAATTAAGAAGGCTAGATACAATGAAGAAATGTAGTGCTGAGGCAGAAGACTTTGCTGAACACTTGAAAGGAGTGCATGAAGAAGTGACAAGACACATTGCCAAGATGAATGCTCGGTACAAGGCAAGGGCGGATCAAAAACGCAGAGTTAAAGAGTTCCAAGTAGGAGATTCTGTCATGGTCTATCTGAGGAAGGAGCGGTTTCCTGCCAAGACCTATAACAAACTAAAAATGAAGAAGTTTGGGCCGTGCAATATCATTGGCAAACGGGACTCGGGTAATGCCTATGAGGTGGAGTTACCTAGCGAGCTCAACATCTCCCCCGTGTTCAACATCTCTGATCTGGTCGAATATCATGAAGGAGAAAGCAGGTGAGATGCCAAGTTCGGATTTGTGGAGCATTCCAGAGAACATCCCAGAGAGACTTGAGATAGAAGAAGTTCTTGATACCCGTGAGGGTCGCAGAATTCAAACAGGGAGTTATTCTAAGTATTTGGTCAAATGGAAGGGCGAGCCCATAGAAGATGCAACTTGGTTGTCCAAGGCGAGGTTGATTGCTTGGGTCTACCTCGAAAACGGTCGAAGTGAGGTCACTTCTCAAACTCACTCCGGGTGTTTGATGCAAGAGCATCCAGAGGCAAAGGGCAATCTTGCATCACCCAAAAATGTATTTTCTTCTAAGTACTGAAATTGTCGCGATATCGCGACGCTTTTTTTGAGGAAGGGCACCAGTGGGCCAAAATGTCGTGATATCGCGACGCTTTTTGAAGAAGGGCACCTAAGCACAAAATGTCGCGACATCGTGGACGCTTTTTGAGGTAGGGCACCGACGGCCAAAATGTCTCGACATCGCGACACTTTTTGAAGAAGGGCTCCAGCGGGCCAAAATGTCACGAAATCACGACATTTCTCAAGCAATGCAGTCGGAACGCCAAACTGTCGCGAAATTGCAACGCTTTCGAGCCAAGATGTACGGAATGCAAAGATGTCGCGAAATCGTGACATATCCAGAGGCAAGGTTCAACAATACAAAGATGTCGCGAAATCGCAACACTTTCGAGCCAAGGTGTACGGAACGCAAAGATGTCACGAAATCGCGACATATCCAGAGGCAAGGTTCAACAATGCAAAGATGTCGCGAAATCGCGACACTTTCGAGCCAAGATGTACGAAATACAACGATGTCACGAAATCGCGACATGTCGCGGTTTCACAAGCCGAAACGAAGCAGCATGTACGGAACGCAGAGATGTCACGAAATCGTGACATGTCGCGGTTTCGCGGCCCAAGGGAGGAGAGCGAGTAAGAAGGGCCTAGACGTCGCGATTTCGCGACGTGTAGCGGAATCGCGGCACCAAGGAGGAGAGAGAAGCCCAACGTCAAAACATCGCGATATCGCGACCAAGGGGGAGAGAAAAAGCCTTGGAGAAAATACGTCGCGATATCGTGACAAGAACGCTCACGACGTTGACCAGCCGGCGACTGCAGAGACCAATGCAAGGGGACACGTGGCATGAAGTGACAGGTGGCTCACGAATATGGAGCGATTACAGGGACACGTGGCACCAAATGACAAGTGACCAGGTGCATTCCTTGGTATGATGTTCTGAAGGCTTGACAGGCGGCCACAGAGCACTCTGCCACCCCAGACCATGATAATACAGGGCATCTGGCAGAATATGGCATGCGACTACAGGGCATACGTGTGGATGGTTAGAGGGAGGCCCACACTTTGCGTAATGATGGAGAAGGAGGTGGCGGCCGAGGATAAAAGGTGCGCATGCATTGTATTGACGAGGGGGGGACTCTTGGCCAGGGATTTTTGGGGGAATTAGTGTGTATTACAGAAGAGACCTCTATTTTTTTATGAATCTTGCTAGAATTTTGCCTGTGCATTGTTAATTTTTGCATTCTTGCTGTGTGTTGTGCGTAGCCCTATATCAGAGCCACATAAACATTAACACACCACATTTTATGAATAATCCTAATAATTAAAAATTAGGGACATTACAGGTCATATTACAAATTTTAGATTTTTTAGATTTCAAATATCCAAGGAGATATCATAGAAAAACTTCCATAGTTGAAGATTGAAGATATCAGAGGTCTTAGTGAAGTTTTAAGAAGACTAGAGGCTATAGAAATTGAAGGCCCAAGAGAAGAGGTCTTAAGGAAGAATTGAAAGGAGAAATGAGAAGTCTAGGAAAGCCTCATTGCAGAATTTAGATAAGGCCATTGAAGAAGATTTGGAGAAGGCCATTAGAGGAGAATTTCAGAAGAACTAATTGGATAAATTTACTAGCAAGGAAATATTCCTGATAAAGGATATTTTGGAATAATTGTTTTCATTCGATAACAATCCCAAAAGGAGAAGGATTGGGAAAGGATTTTTCCAAATTTTGGAGGAGAATAGTGAACACCTCAAGACATTTATATTCTTGATAAGAAGGCCAATATTGAAGCCAGATTTTGACAAGGATGTTGAAGGAGAAGGGAGTTAAAAGAGACCACCAAATCTGAAAGCTAATTCAAAGAAAGAGGTTTTTTTATTTTAAAATAAAAAATTGAAGGTCTTTAGGAGAAAAATCTCAATTGCGATTTGGAGAATTTTCCTACCAAATTTGAGAGATTCAAGGATAACATATCGGAGAAGACATTGACTACACTACAATCTAAAATTTTTATATTTGAGGACAACAAAAGGGCAACAAGCTGGGCAACATTAATAACTAGTAAGTTATAGATTTTCAAAGTGCATTATGATGAAGAGTTAAAGCCACCAAACTACATTGTCGGGCAGCAAGTTAGAGAATTCTCAAAGCTGCAAATTGGTGAGATAAAGTGTTATTTTGAATAGTAAATAAAGAGCTATTATTTCAAATAACACAAAGCAGCAATTAGATGATCCAAATCACCAATAAATACATCATCTACGAAGGTTAAAATGGTATGAAACTTAGGTGCAAAAGATTCATTATTTGAAAACTTATATTAAGTTCATTATTAAGTTTCATTAAGCACCACATTAGAGTTTAAAGTTGTAAAGGATAAAGTCTCAAGTTTAAAGTCTTCAAGGAAGTGCATTGTGCTATCTTACACAGTGTAATATATATAGGTTTCGAAACCCTAAAGCCATTTTTTACTGTAATAAAAAAATTTAATGTTTTTTATAGGCCTAATAGAGACAACGTAATGGCAAAAGGTATCTGGATTTCCTAACAAAGACCTAATTTCAGTTCATTAGGAGGGTGGTCCTAATGTAGCCCCAAATTTTCAACCTATTCAAAAATTATTATATAAAAATAAATAAAAAATTAAAAATATTTTTATTTTTTTTTATAATATTTTTTATTAAATAAAATAAATATAGATTTAAAATAATTTTTTTTTTGTAAAAAAATTCATTAAAAGTGGGTTTTGAAAGGGTCCCAAAACCTTTTTACAAAAGGTCAATAGACCATCCAGAAGGCAAAAGGACAGGTCTTTAAAAAGTAAAAAGAGCATAGGGGGACGGTTCCTAAGGGACCATCACCAACAATCATTACAAACTGGGACGCAGGAAAAACCTATACGCAGGAACCACCCAAATGCGGGATAAAACTGGGACGTAGAAAAAACCTATACGCAGGAACCACCCAAACGCGGGATCAAATTGGAACACAGGATCAATCTAGGATGCAAGATCAATCTAAGACACGAGATCAATTCGCACGGGAAAAAAATTGAAAAAAGGCTTGCTAAAGTAAAAAAAATAAAAAAAAATTAAAAAAATTGTTTTCAACTAATATATTTTATTCTAATTTAATTCAAACACAAGCATAAACCAAACAATTTAAAAGTAAAGCTAAAAACATGTGATTATAGGGAAGAAGGTCAATTGTGAAGTAAAAAAAAAAACTTATGAGAAATATATTGATGGATGCCAAGTTTGACTTCTTTTCCACCAAGTGGCGATTTTTCCTGGCACCCTCACAATAGTTTCAAGTTAGTTATTTAGTTAATTATTTTCAACCTCATAAAATAAATAAATAAATAATTATTTAATTAATGTTATGTGTTTTTTTTTGCTAACTCTATTATTCTAAGTTATTAAAACAATAAAAATATATACTTATTAGTTTATTATATTATTATTTAATATTTAATTATATCTTATAACATATTATATTATATTATATATAATAATAATAATATATATATAATAAAAAATATATATTAATTTATTTAATTTTAATTATAAACTATTCATTTAAATATTATTTTTAATTAAAATTTTAAAATATTTTTTAAAATTTTCAAATTTAAATCTTAGTCGTTTATATTTTATGTATTATTTTAGTTTAAAAATCCTCACATATGATTTTAAATAAACTAGTGATGGAAAAATGGAAAGAAGATAGGTATACCAACACAATCTTCCTCATGTGAAGAAAAAGTAAAAGACAGTAATGATTTCCAGCAACATTGTTTGAAAATCCTCACAATTATTGTTTGAAAATATTGTGAAATTTTTTTTCTATAATATTTTTAAAGGAGGAAAGAAAAATGCAAAGATAGAGTATTCAAGAAACATAAGGAAGGTGAAAAGAAAAAAAAATATGGAGAGTTTTCAATTACTTCAAACCTAAAACATATTGCACAATTATTGTTTGAAAATATTGTTGATATTTTTTTCTATAATATTTTTAAAGGAGGAAAGAAAATTGAAAGAAAAAAAATGAAGAATCTTTGAATTAAGAACCACTACTTTTATAACAATTACAAAAATAATATAAAAATATGTTTTAACCATAAGGAAGGTGAATTCAAATCTCAGGCCCAGCTAGACTGAACGCTTGTCCTTTTCCTGGTGCTTTAGCGGTGTAAAAGGTTTAAAATGATTGTGGCATGGTGGTTATAGGGACGGACTGCGCAAAGATTTGTGTGATGGCTTCCGAGGCGAACAACGCAGAATACTGGGCGGACATAAAAAAAGCTGGACAGCCTGCTCGGATTCGTGGAGGCTACCGATTCCACCATGTAAATTCAAAAAAAAAAAAAAAACCATAAGAAAGGTAAAAAGAAAAGAAAAATGGAGAGTCTTCAATTACTTCAAACCTAAAACATATCATCGAGCTAGCACAATTATTGTGTGAAAATACTGTAAAATATTTTTAATATAATATTTTTAAAGGAGAAAAAAAATAATGAAAAGATAAAATAATCAAGAAACATAAAGAAGATGAAAGAAACAATAAAATGAAGAATATTCAATTACTTAAAACCTAAAACATATCATCACAAAATAAAATTATTTAAAAAAAAACCATTACTTTTATAACACTTATAAAACAATATAAAAATATTTTCTCTACTTTAATACTATTGCCTATCAGTCACAATTGGCCTATTCGTAATTTTATTTATTTTTTTAATATCTTGTGGGCCCTTGGTATTGATTTCCACTTTTGTAGAATGTTATTCCAAATTCTCCTACAATTGGGCCATTGAAAGAAGATTCGTTAGGACCGCTTGGCAATAACCTTAAATTTTTATATGCCTTTAAATTATAGATATATAAATTATATTTTATTCTAGCATTATTTATTTAATTCATCGACACACTTACACAAAACCTACATTATATAATTAATAAGATATTTTTATAATAAACTTACAAAAACATTAAGTTGTCCTCCCAAGATAATGACATTGACATTGGAAGGCTGTGATGTTTTTCTACCCGTCTACATTGACAATGTTGAGGAAAAGGTCAACTAACAAGCATAAGCTTCTTGAAAATATTGTGGTTTGAATTTGGATCTTAAAAAAAAATTAAAAGCTCCAACCAGACATTGGAAGACTGTGATGTTTTTCTATTACCAAATATTCATACTCATGAAATGTCATTTTTCTGCCTGTATACATTAACAATATGGATGGAGGAAAAGGGTTTGAATTTGGATTTTTAAGAAAAAATGTCAAAAACATTGGAAGACTGTGATGTTTTTCTATTACCAAATATTCATACTCATGAAATGTCATTTTTCTGCCTGTATACATTAACAATATGGATGGAGGAAAAGGGTTTGAATTTGGATTTTTAAGAAAAAATGTCAAAAACTCTAACCTTGCGTAAGTACTATAAATTATTTTCCATAAAAACAAAAGTCTATCATAAATGGATAAATAGATTGATGACTTATTTCCCTTCAAAGTGATGAATTTGAAGAAAAATATTATGAAAAACAGATTCATCATATATTTTCCATCAAGTGGTAAATTTACCTACCACATTGATATTGTCATTTCAAGTTAGCTTTTTTAGTTAATTATTATAATATCAATAAATATATATAAATATATATTATTTTTTCAATATTTAATAATTATTATTATATTAATTTATTTTATTCAAAATAATTTTTACTTATGAAATCTTTATTTAAATACTATTTTTAATTAAAAATTTTAATTTTTTATTTATTTTAAGTTAAAATCTTAATAGTTTATACTTTATATGTTAATTTAGGTAAAAATTCCTTACATATGATTTTAAAATAAATTAGTGGTAGCTAACTCACTGGAATTTGTGATGGAAAAATGCAAAGAAGAAATGTCTACCAACACCTTCTTATTCGTAGACAAGGAAATATTAACAACGATAATTATTGTCCAAAAAAGGGTAGTCCTAGGGTTATGCATAGTGGTAAATATTCCCAAATTGGACAAATATTAATATTTCTAAAATTAGAAATTGATGAATATGAGGACCCTCACGTTCGCCCATTCACCTGAAATTTTCACCTCAAAGGAGTAAAATTTACTTGGAGCAATAGAAGAGTGGGCAAACAATTGATTCAACTAAGACTTGACAGGTTTCTTCTGTTCAAGGAAGCAATTAAGTTTTTTTAGTGATGCTATGCTCAATTCCCTTCCAAAAAATGGGTCGGACCATAGCCCTCTATTCATGGAAATTCAGAATTTAGTTCTCCCTTTTAAAATACCTTTTAGATTCAAATCTATGTGGCTTCAGCATGAGGATATTATAAATTGTGTTGTTGAATGGTGGGATAAAATATTTTTATGCTCATTTATAACCCAAATTGCCAAAATGCTCTGCTTCATTAAGCTCAATCTAATGGTGTGGAACAAAGAGGTGTTTGAAAATATTTTTAAACGCAATTGCAAAGTATTTAAATTTTTTTAAAAATTAGCTCCAAAATGGAGAGCTAAGTCCTGATATCAAAAGCAGTGAAAAAGAACTTTTAACAAAATATCATAACATCCTATCCAAAGGAGTTTTTTTGAGATAAAATTCCAGAGCATTATGGTTTAAAGAAGCAAATTCTAATACCAAATACTTTTATGCTTCAACTCAGGCATAGGAGTACCAACAAAAGTAGAGAACTCATAAGGAATTATGGGATAAGTACAACCATTATTCATGAAATCAAGATTAAAGTAGTTAATCATTTTGAAAATATCTTGGAAGCATACCCACCTTGCACTTCCCAAGCTCACAATGCTCTCATCCAGAACATCCCTTGTCTCGTTTTCCAAGAGTTCAATGAGAAAAATTTAAAAGAATTCACTCATGAAGAGATCAAAGAAGCCATGTTTTCCATGTCTCCTAATAGAGCCCAAGGACTGGACGAGTTTTCCATGTCTCCTGATAAAGCCCTAGGATATTTTTGGAAAAGATATCTCTGAAGCAATGTAGGATATTCAAAGGACCAAGTCATTGCCTAGAGATATTAATTCCATCTTCATTGCCCTTATTCCAAAAAATTATGACTGTAAATCCATATTTGACTTCATACCTATTAGTCTATGCAATATTATTTACAAACTTCTATCCAAAGTCATTACAAACAAAATCAAGTAAGCTCTTCCATCCATCATAGATCCTTGTCAAGGAAGTTCTATTTGAGGTAGCATCATAACTAATGGAATTATCACTATCCATGAACTCCTTCACTCAGTGTATAAAAACAAAAAAGCTTTTATTTTCCTGAAACTTGATATGGACAAAGCTTTCAATAGAGTGTCTTGGGACTTCCTATTTTTTGTACTTACCAAATTTGGATTCCATAAGGATTGGATTGATTTAATCAAGGAATGCATAACCTCTTCTTGGTTATCAGCTATGGGGCATCCCCTATTTCATTTTATTTTCATTATCAATGTTGAATCCCTTGGTAGATCACTTAAGGCTGCATACGTCTTAGGTATTTTATCAAGCATTAAAACCTTCTTAAATTTCTATATCAGTCTCTCACAAATAATTTGTTGATGATACCATCTCGGTAACATTGTCCTACATTCTTGAAGCCAAGATTATTAAAACAATTCTCAACTACTATGGATAAGTCATTGGCTAGAAGATCAACTTTAGAAAAGCAAAATTTATTTCCTAAACACTCCCATTCGTAGACAACTCCAAATAACCAGAATTTTAGGATGTTCCATCTCTAGCCTACTGTCCACTTATTTGGACCTTCCCATTTTCCATGAAAATCCATCAAAAAAATTGTGGAATAAATTTTTGTGGATCCTCAAAAAACTTGTTGGTTGGAAAAGGACTATGTGAAGTCAAGAAGTTAAATCCATTGGTTCAAGCATACCTCCAGAGCATACTAGTCTTCTTTATGTCTATTTTCAAAGTTCTTGCATCCATATTCAATAATATTGAATAAATCCAAAATAAGTTTTTATGGTCCAGAAATAAGAATCATAATAGGTTCCATTTAGTGGTGTGGGATAGGGTTTGTGCCAAGAAAATTTATGGAGGATTCGGATTCCAAAATGTTGACTGAATAAATATGGATTTAATAGCAAAGAAAGGATGGAGGATAGTCAAAGATGTTCAAGTTTCTTGGGTTGATATCATCAAAGAAAAATATCTTCAAAAAAATGATTTCCTTGATGATCATCTACTTTCTAATGAATCATGGTTTTGGAATTCTATTATCCAAACTAGAGATATTATCAAAGAAGGGATAAGATGGAGACTTGGTTGTGGTAGATGCATTAGATTCTAGGAAGATCCATGGATGAAATACTCCCCTATGATCAATGATATAAATATGGTCATTCTTAAATCGATCACTGACCAAATATTTGGTAGCAAGGTCTACAATTTTATTTCTCAAAATTCTCAGTGTCGATAGTGGAAAATCACACCTACTCATAATATCAATAATGACCAGAAGTATGCAGTTAGGGATTTGGACAACCTCCTCAAAGTGTATGTTATTCCTAACAATATTTTCAAAGATACTCCCATTTGGGATCCTTGCAAAAATGGTCAATTCTCAGTCATAACTGCATATCATATCCAAGATTCGTCATCGATGTCTTGGACCCCGATCAAACTCATATGGCTAAACAAATTGATTCCAAAGATTAGGTTTTTTTCCTAGATTTTTACCCAAAATAATATCCTAAATATTTATAATATCATAATTAAGGGCTTACCTATTCTAAACCGGTGTCTCCTCTACATTTCCAACTAGGATTTTATCTTCCACCTATTTCTAGAGTGTCATTTCTCCTTTTCGGTCCTATATTTCCTCTTTGAGCTAGTCAAACTTACTTGGATTCTTCCATTGTTTATTAGTCTTCTACATGAACAATGACCCAACCCTTTCCTTAAATTCTATATCAATGCCTTTTGGGATTTTTGCTTACCCCACTACTTCTAGTAAATCTAGCTGGAACGAAATAGCAAGGTGTTTTCCACTGCCTCTAAGGACCCCCATTCTATTTGTCTCTACATCATTACCTATGCCTCTAAAAATGCCCAACTCATTCCTTCTCTATCAACTCCAAGGGTTGGTATTGAGGTCTACTTATATTCCCACTTCAATTTTTCCAGTAATCAACTTGATCCTCACACTCCTCAAGTTGATAGATCCACCATTTTCTAGACGCCTCCACCTATTGGATGGGTGAAGTTCAACTTTGATGGTGCAGTAAAAGGTAATCTATGGAATACAAACAATGGATATATTGTTAGAGATGATCGTGGGAAATTCATCGTGGTATTTGGAAAAAATATTGGTATTCAATAAAACAACACAAATGAATTAAGAGATCTGTATCAAGGTTTGGTCATCTTGGATGGTCTGGGAATTGATCATATCATTATCGAAGGTGACTCTTTGAATATCATCAATTACCTTAAAGTAGTTCACAACCCATCTTAGAACATTTGTAATATCATTGGTGAATTTAGAAGGCTCATCATAAAATACTCAAATATCATCACTCAACATGTGTATAGGGAAGGGAACAAGACCACAAATTTACTTGCAAATAGAGGTGTTTCAGAGGAATCTCTTCGAGTGTGGCAAAATGAATTTCTCAAAGGCCTTATAAATATGAATAGTGATGATGAATGTTTCTTCTTATGATGAATTTTCAAGTCCTTTTTAGCTGACAAAGATTGTTTTTGCTCATCGAATTAAGGTGGTCAAAACAATTAATTTTAACAAGGATGAAAATGGTAAAGCTACAAAGACCATTCCTGCAAGAGTGAGCAAACAATTTCTGAGTAGCTAGCTTCTTTGATTTTATGTATTCTTTGAGTGTTGTGTCCAATATTTCTTGGGCCCTTACTTTGGCTTAGTTCCTTTCTATCGTTGTTCTATCGTGTTTGATTTGGTCTGTTTCTCCCTTTGGAGATTTTTGGGTTGTTCTTGTTGTTTTTTTGTTTTTTTTTATGGTTGCGTAGGGGATTTCAGTTGAGTATCCTTCTATTCCACTTTGTAAAAGTTTGAATGTCCCTTTCAAAACCCTTTCCACCAATATAAAAACAAGATAATTTTGGATAATTAAACCTTTGCAAGCTAAAACATGTTTAAGCAAGATGTTTCCATTATGGATAAAAAATAAAAGGATAATTGTTCAATCAACTATTAGATCTCTTTTAAAATAAAAATTTAATTGATTATTTTTCTTTTTGTCGAAGAAGATCAAAATCCTCCAAAATATTGGACTTGTTGATATTTACTTGCATACCTACCTCCTTGGAAAAGTGGTTTAGGGGCTTTAAGTGCTCTCTTGACCCTTGTGTTGACCTTACAATCAAAATGAGATTGTTTGCATACCAAAGAAGTCTCACTTCTTATTCTCTCAAAATAACATAGTCCCCTCCTCCAAATTTAATCATTCTTCTAATTTTTAATATATAAACAAAATAAAGTTAGGTATAGTAGGCACCCTTGTTTAACTCCTATATCACTTCTAAAAAATTTTGAAAGGACTATTTGAATTCTAATTTTAGGTTAGACCTCCTCATCAATTCTATGAATAATTGTTTTATATTGTTATGGTATGCATGGGTTTTTCATCCTAATCCATAGTTTACTTATGGATATTATGTCAAATCTTTTATTGAACTCCAAAAAATAAAAATAGATGATTGAGTGCTTGGAGGATACCTTCACCAAATTGTGACAAGTTTCTGACACAACGTTGTCATGCATGAAGACGACTTCCTATAAATCTTGATGGATTTTGGAATAATTTTGATGCAATGCTAAATAATCCCTATCAAAATTTGGTAAAGATTTGCTATCCTAAAAAGGTCATGGATTGGGCTCTCCCAAATATTGGATTTATAGGAAGTCATGGATCCTTGGGGGAAGGATTGCAATGAATATAATAGGATAAGAGATGCTAAAAATATGAAAATAAGATCAACATACCATTAATGAAGGAAGATTGAAAATGATACTCTTGGATTTGGGATTTTTATCAAGACTACAAATCAAATCTTGGTGATAAAATTCATTAATGATGGGCCCCTTGGAAGGTATCTACAGTCAATTTTATTGGTTTTTATGCATGATAGTCAAAAATATTGGTGGGAAAAAGCATTGGCAATGCTTTTGCTTTGATGCTTTTGTTGAAATTACTATTGGATATTAGATTTGGGCAACAATGGTCAAAAAGTTAAACTTTTACAAAAGAGTTGCCTAGGAGGCAAAAGTAGTGGTGGTGCTTTTTGGTAATGTCTTGACACTTTTGCTTCTAAAGAAATAAATGCTCCAAATTTTTATAAGACGATGATTGATTCAATTTGATTGATTGACTAGTTGATTGATGGAGAGATTGACAGGCTTGAAGACTAGCGATGTTCTCAAAATTGGGTATCTACAATATTTTCATATTGAATTTTTATGGTTTTTACAAATATAAATGGAATCCTCTATGCACACTATCATTGTTCTAGTTGAATAATACCTCGTACCCCATTATTAGCTTTACCTTATGCTATAAATAACATTTATTTTTCCTCCTTTTAATTAAACTTTTTCCATAGAGAAAGTTATAAAACATATTTTTTAAATTTTGCTTCTGAATTATCAAATGACATGAGCGCAAGTGATTAAAAAAGTAGATTTTCAAAGCATGGACCTATTAAAAAATATTGCAAAGTGTGTGTTTGGTTGAAATATCATAGTAACATGGTCTTGATGTGACATGGGTGAGGTCCATTTCAATCTACATAACTAATTAGAAAAATGCTTCTTAATTATGAAGTGTAAAAATCATTCTCTTTCCTTTCCAAATGGCATAAAATCCATAAAATATTGATACAACAACATCCAAAGTCATGACCAAACTTGCATCGTAAAACAAATATAGCTAAAAGAAGAATTTTTTATTTTTTCTTGACTGTAATTTTAGTTGTATATGATTTTGTAATATTTTTCTAAATTGCAATGCATTTCAAAAAAACTTATCTAGATCTAATTTTATCCTCATAAGTTGGGAAACAATGGGTCTATATAAGGATGAACTTATAATAATTTGATCTAATCTCTAGGAAAATTGAAGATCTCTCTACAGATGTGTTGGTCATGACATTTCCTAAAACTTTTTTGAATGCAAGTAATTTGTTGTGTTTTATTTTTCTGGTTTGTAAACTTATTGTAAGATATTCACGTTGCAAGATGAGATTGTATTTCATTAGATCCCCTCTTCTAGACTACATCATTTGGTATTAGAGCCCAACAAGGATAAGACATGATGCATAGATGAAGACTGACAACACCTAGAAATATTGATATAGTTGAGATATTGAGAGGTATTATATCTAGAATGGCTGCAATAGAGAGAACACAAAGAATATGAGTACCTATTGAGGATGTAAGTGACAATAAATAAGTTAAAGTACAAGAGCCTAAAGAAGAAGACCAAATGAATGAGCCTAAGAGAAGTTTTTTTAATATAAATTTAAATATGGGTGGTAAACCAAAGTTGGATACTCCTTACTATAGTGGAAGTCTAAATCCTAAGGATATTATAGAATAGGACATGGACATAGAGAAATACTTTGACTATGAGTTGATGGAGGATCTAAAAATAAAGTCTGCTTGCACTAGGCTAAAGTATTATGCATCTATGTGATGGATTCATGCGCAAATAAAAATATAAATAAAAGACAAGGAGAAAATTAAATCTTGGAATAGAATGGTTGCAAAATTGAAGGTCAAATTACTACCATCAGGTTATCAGATGAGTCTATTCAAGAAACTGCAAAACTTGAAGCAAAAATAGATGAATGTGAAAGACTACATAGGAGAATTTTATAAGCTCACTATTCAGGCTACCCATATAGAGTATAATGAAGATAAAATTCCAAGTTATGCTAACGAACTCTACATTTCTATTGAATATGAGTTTAATATGATATTATTAAGGTTAGTAGAAGAAACCTATCAATGTTATATGAAGGAAAAGGGAAATTTATCTTAAAGACAACACAATAATTCCAAAAGAAGAGGATAATTCTCTAGAGAAAAGGATAATCAAATAGTAGTAGAGGGAAACATATGCAAGAAGGAGAAGTTGATAGTTCTTAAAATAGTAATTTAGTTAAAATACAAAAGAGAAAAAGGCTACTATAGTTAAGGAAGAGGTAGATGATTTACTAGAGCTTGTTATAGATGTGGAGAAGTTGTTCATAGTGTATTTGAGTATCCATAAGTACAAAAATATAATGATAGAGAAAATAAAGCAAGAAATAACATTGCTCAAGCAAAGAAAGAGAGTGTTGCTTCACCAACATATATGTAGGAACCAAAGCAAGGGGAATATCTCATGATGAATATAATGTTGTTGAAAACAACCAAGATGGAGGATGAGCCATTTAAAAAAATAGCTTGTTTAGATTTACATATATATCAGGAGGTAAATATTGTAAGCTCATTGTTGATAGTGGAAGTACAAATAATTTGTTAACTAATTAGACGGTAGATAATCTTGAACTAAATAGGATTGAACATCTAAATACATTTAAATTTTCATGGTTATAAAAGGGACATCAAATCTTGGTAAGTGGACAATGTTTGGTAAATGTTAAATTTTATTTATACAAAGATGAGATTTCATGTGACATTATGCCCATGGATGTCTATCAATTTTTGTTGAGAAGGGTGTGGTAATTTTACAGAAAGGTTGTGCATAATGGTAAGATAAATACTTACACTATTGTGAATGATGGAAATAAATATACATTGAGTTCATTGAAAGAGAAAGGGGAAGGAGTGGACAACATCTAAAGTGTGTTTAATCTTGGAAAAATATTTTTTAATAGGAATGAACAAAAAAGAATCTTGCGTTGCTTTCATAGCTAAAACCATAGAAGTTGGGGCAATAGATAAAGTGGATAAAATTCCACATGAAATAAAAATTTTGTTGGAGGAGTATGTTGATATCTTATTCAAGGAGTTGCAATATGGGTTGCCACCCATGAGAAGCATCAGAAACCATATGTATTTCATTCCTATATCAAGTTTACCAAATAAGGCAACATACATGATGACATCTATGGAGAATGAGGAGATGAATAGGTAAATCCAAATTGCTATTGGACAAGGGTTTAATTAGAGAGACTTGTATCCCACGTGCAACACCAACACCCAAGAAATATGGAGAAGGACATATGTTCATAGGTTAATGATCCATTACTGAGATAAACATAAAATATAGACTTCTATTACCATTATTGGATGACTTCATGGATTGCTTGAGTGGAGCTAATAATTTCATGAAGATAGATTTGAAGAGCAGATATCACCAAATTTGGTTTAGACAAGGGGATGAGTGGAAGACAACATTCAAGACAAAGGATGAGATATATGATGGCTTGTTATGCCATATGGATTGACAAATACACCAAGAATATTCATCATATTGATGAAAAAATTGTTGAACCCATTTCTTGATAAGTTTATAATTTTTTAATTATATGATATTTGATATTTAGAAAAAGTAAAGAGGAACATTTGATGCACTTGAGGCCTTTTTTGCAAAGATTAAGGGAGAGAAAGGTGCTAGTTAATTTTAAAAGTGTAGTTTTATGAAGAGGAAATTAGTGTAGTTGGGTTTTGTAATTTGCTATGAAGGTTTGGAGATGAATTTGAAAAATGTGAAAGCTATTATGGGGTGGCCATTGCTAAAAAGAGTGTTTGAGGTAAGGATTTTCCACAACTTGAGAATTTTTAACAATAAATTCATCAAACATTTTAGTGGTATTTATGCACATATCATAAAAAAATGAAGTGTGGTATAAATAAATTCAATTGGACAGTTACAACAAAGAAGATTTTTTTTCTTTTGAAGAAAAAGTGAGAGTAGTCATTTCTAGGATTGCTACATTTCAATAAGGTCTTTCAAGTGGATTATGGTCTAAGGAGAAAAATGATAGGTAGAGTTTTGAGTCAAGAAGGTAACCCATTGTATACTTCAATGAGAAGTTAAGTCAAGCTAAGAAGAAATATTTTTTCTATGAACAAGTGTTTTATGCAATTATTCAAGCACTCAAAAAATGGAGATATTAGTTTCTACCAAACGATTTTTTCCTATTAACAAATCATCAAGCACTTTAGTTTATTAACATCTAAAGTAACTTAAACCAAAGGTATATGAAGTGGTTTGAGTTTCTTTAGAGATATTTATTTATTTTGAAATGAGAATGGAGGTTGTTATATTTGACTCCATGAGAGAATTATACGAGGGTGATGTGGATTTTAAGGAGGCTTGAGCAGCATGTAATAACCCAACCACCAAAAGTGATAGAACTCCATGGTTATATTATCTCAATCAAGATGGTTTGTTGTTCAAGCAAAAACATTTGTGCATACCTTGTGGTTCAATAAGGGAGAACTTGGTGAGAGAGGAGCATAGTGGAGGCCTAGCCAAATATTTTGGGTTTTTTTTTACGCTAAATCTATTATTCTAAGCTATTAAAACAATAAAATATGTATTTATTAGTTTATTATATTATTCTTCAATATATATTTTTTAAAGCGAAAAACCCCTTGCAGAGCTACCTTGGTCTGAAAGACCACGAACAGGGGTTCTACACCATCAAAGTCACCCGGGGGTCGCACCCGACCTTACCCGCACCAACATTATCAATTGGATTTTGGATACCCAATTCAGCTTTTTGGTAGGGTGGAGATTTGAACTCGGGACCTCCCTTGGAGGATTGCCCTCTCCTCTCTAACTCACCTACAACACTGGGTATTATTATTTAATATTTAATTATATTATATCCTATAACGTTAAATATATATATATATATATATATATTAAATAAAAAATATTTTATATTAATTTATTTAATTTTAAATTTTAAACCTTAATCATTTATATTTTATATATTATTTTAGTTTAAAAATCCTCACATGTGATTTTTAATAAACTAATAATGGAAAAATGAAAATAAGATAGGTATACCAACACAATCTTCCTCGTGTGAAGAAAAAGTAAAAGATAATATTGATTTCTAGCAATATTGCTTCAAAATCCTCACAATTGTTGTGAAAATATTGTGGATTTTTTTTTCTATAATATTTTTAAAGGAGGAAAGAAAAATGAAAAGATAGAGTATTCAAGAAATATAAAAAAGGTGAAAAGAAAAAAATTATGGAGACTCTTCAATTACTTCAAACCTAAAACATATTGCACAATTATTCCTACTGATTCATACTGATGATATGTGATTCCCTGCCCATCTACATTGAAAATGTTGAGGAAAATTTCAACTAACAAGCAAAAGCTTCTTGAATATTGTGGTTTGAATTTGGGTCTTTAAAAACAATGTTAAAAGCTCTAACTAGACATTGGAAGACTGTGATGTTTGTCTATTACAAAACATTCTTACTCATCAAAAGTGATTCTTTTCCATCTACATTGACAATGTTGATGGAGGAAAAGGTTAATTGACAAGCAAAAGCTTCTTGAAAACATTGTGGTGAATTTGGATCTTAAAAAAAAAAAATTCAAAAGCTTTAACCATTGCGTTAATCTAGAGTATTATAACCTATTTTCTATTAAATGGTGATTTTCAAAGAAAAAAAAAAGCCTCACATAAATAGATAAATGACTTATTTCCCTATATAACTTATTTTCTATTAAATGGTGATTTTGAAAGAAAAAAAAAAAAAAGCCTCTAATAAATAGATTGATGACTTATTTCTCTAAGTGATGATTTTGAAAGCAAAAAATAGATTGATGATATATTTTCCATCAAGTGGTAAATTTACCTACCATAATGACATTTTCATTTCAAGTTAGCTTTTTAGTTAATTATTTTAACATATCATATAATATAATATAATATAATATAATATTATATTATATATATAATTGTATTATAAGAAGGTTGTTAAAATTATATATATATATATATATATATATATATATATATATATATATATATATATATATATATATATATATGATTTTTATATTTATTTTTAATATTTAATAATTATTATTATATCATATAAAATTAAACGAAATATATTAAAAATTATTTTATATTAATTTATTTAAATAAAAATAATTTAAAAGTTTACCTATAAAATGTTTATTTAAATATTATTTTTAATTAAAAATTTAATTTTTTTTTTTTTTGAATTTTATGTTCAAATTTTAATGGTTTATACTTATATGTTAATTTGGGTAAAAAATCCTTAGGTATGATTTAAAAAAAAAATAGTGGTAGCTAAACTCACCTGAATTTGTGGTTGAAAAATGCAAAGAAGAAATGTCTACCAACACTCTCTTATCCGTAGACAAGGAAAAGTAAACAACGATAATTATTATCTAAAAAGGGGTAGGCCCAGGGTTATGCATAGTGGTGAATATTCACAAATTGGATGAATATTAGGAATTTTAAAATTGGAAATTGATGAATATAAGGATCCTCAACATTCCCCCCTTTGCTTAAAATTTTTAGGACCAATTTTTTCTTAGGGTCAATTCACCACAATATATATCCAAACATAGGTATATTTGTACTCGTTGGAAAGCTCTTTTCAAGCCAGATCTAATGGTGGTGATTTTATGAAGTCATAATATGAATAGGTCAAAGTTGGCCCCAAATATGACCATACTTTTTAAGGCTTCAAATACCCTAAATTTTGGTGTGAATATGATTGATTTGATTTGCTTAGGATTCACCTTGATTTTGATTAGGATTCACCATTTCTTTACAAGTACATTTCGAGTCCAACCCCTTATGCATAACCCTAGGTAGGCCAGTTGGCTGGAAACGATCGAGATTATTCTGGTGGGCTACCTAAAATTTGATTTCTCAGAGGGTCGAGGTCCAACTTATACCTTTTTTTAAATAAATAAAATTCCATTCAACATTTTACCTTTTAAATTTTGATTTTTTTCTTATCCTAATGTGAATAACAACTTTAAGTTATGGGTTTGTGTTAACATCTTAAAAATAAGGAATTCTAATAACAAATAATTTAACCAATTATGGCTTTGTTGAATTTGATAATGGGAAGGAATCAACAGACCTTCACCTCAAAGCATTAAAATGTACTTGGAGCAATAGAAGAGTGGGCAACTAGTTGATTCAACTAAGACTTGATAGGTTTCTTCTATTCAAGAAAGTAATTCAGTTTTTTGGTGATGCTACATGTTGTGACAATTGCACAACATACCCCAAATTTGAGGACCCACCTTAAATTTTAATGTTATGATAAATTTTGGTTTGCGTTTGAGTGATTTATTGATAGGTCCCTACCACTATGTCACAATATAGGTTCCAAGGTTTTACCTCATGTATTTTATTTTAAAATGTCTTGGGTGTTGGTTAGATTTTATAATGTTTTGGTTAATTTTAATATTTTGAATTAAAGCAATTCAAACACTTGAAATTAATTAAATCAAATTTAATGTTTTGGGAATTTAAATTTTATTAATATACTCGTTTTGAAAAGTTGTTAGGTTAAAGTTTATTAATAGTCTTAATTTTTTTCTTTTCTTTTTAGGTTATAATATTAATAGGTTCATTTTGAAAAGGTTTCACTCACGTGGTTTTTTTTTTATGGTAGTTTATTATAAAAATGGTCGACACATTTGAGGTGAGTCCCAACTATGTCAGACCAATGAATGCAGTGTGCGAGCGCTATCAATGTGTTCAACGGACCCTGGGGTCAAGGTAACACAAAGTGGTAGGGTCAAGAGGAGCATAGTCAGTAGAGACAGAGTTCAGAGTACCACCAAAACATAGGCAGATACCGAGATTTCCTAAAGGCTAGCTAAATCAATTTGAATAGTGTGTTTTCATTGATAAATTGTGTGTTATGTTCTTCCATCACTAATGTGGGATTCCCATATATCAAAGCTTTTCATCAGGACTAGCGATCAGAAGAAAAGAGGGATGCCAGGGAAAATGATCATGGGACTTGTGAAAGCCCTCTTCATAGATGAAATATCCATGGGTTTGGATACTTCTACAATATTTTAGATCGTTAAATACCTAAGACAGGTGGTGTATTCATCACTTTCTATAAAATGGACGTAGGGATACCACAAGAGGTGGTAAAAGCATATGCATGGAACATATATTGGATTGTAGGTTTGAAAGGTCATATATTACCATCGGGCATTTGCATGTCAAAGCCTTTCAGAGTAGTTGTGCCCATAAGAGGCAATGGTCCTTTATCTAGCTATTCATTTTATTTTGGAATATGCACACAACCATGATAAACTATCAACACAGTGAAGAGTCTAAAGCATCATGTTGTATTTTTTTCTAGCGTAGAAGCCTCACAATATGATGTATTTCTGGCTATTTTGATGGCTCATTCGTATTTCTGTTATTGGATGTGTGATGCTCAACCTTAGCCTTAGAGAGAACCATAGGTGCTGACTTAGGTGACATAGATACTGTCAACTACTTTTCCAACTTTTTTGGGACAACGAGCTCAACTTTATTAGCCGCAATATTAGCTGCAATTTTAGGATCTTGTAAAGTATTTTGTTCAACTCCAACTTTCTTTGGCAACTTTATGAATGAAAAATCAACCTTATCCTGAAGAAAACTCGAAGGTAGAGAAATTTGCATCATTGTAGTTAATTGACTGATGGATTTTTGTATCTCACTTTGAGTCCTATCCCAATCACGCTGTCTCTTAGACCAATCATTATAAGACTCCATGAATCTGAAATTTAATTAGGCTTCCACAAGCTGGAAGAATAGTCTGAGCTCTGAATTAACAATACCCAGAACTTTTAAAGCCAAAATCAACCAAAAGGGTATTCAAATGACCAATACCCAGAAACTGGAAACCCTAGATTTGAAAACGACAACCAAACCCTAACTTCCAAGTCTGAAAAATACTCACGATAGCAAATTTTTTTTTCCCACACAATACTTAAATCATTTCTAAAATGTTTAGCAAACCCTAAACAGGCTGGCAGGAAAAACCAGCTCTGATACCACTATAGTGTGCTACCCTAACTTAAATTTTGCAAACCCTAGCTAATGAAATAGTAGTTTTCTTGCAATAATTTAGGAATCAATTAAATCACACTCAGATCTATTTGTCTAACACAATAATCATGGAAAAACATCATAGTTTTTCATTAAAACACTGCTTTTATTGAATCTAAAAAGAGGGCAATTACAACCAATATTTTAACTCACAAATTTGATCAATGGGGAACTGCATAAGTCTTTGAAATGCAAAAAATAATAACTGATGAAGAACAGGTCCAAAATTTGTTGCAACTTGAAATTCCTGCGCGCGCGATATTAGAAATCTGGACTGGCAAGCGAACTTCAAAATGCCATAACTCTTTTGTTTCTTAACGAAACCATGTCGTGTAACCTGTCAAAATGAATGGCATGAAATTATCTATCCAATTCGAAAGTCGAATCAACAATATCTGGCCTGTGGAAAACGGAATCCCTCCAAACAAATGCCAAAAAACCCTGAATGCTGATTTGGATATCAATTTCTGATATAAAGCCCTCAATGGCTGAAATGTTGAAACTCCACCCACAAATGCTGATCAATACAAGCTCATATGCAAACCCTGGATGAGTTTGCCCCTCTGAGACAAAAGGGTTTTCGTCCTCTACCTCTAAACCAAGAGGGTCTCCGTCCTCAAGGCTTTACTCTTGCAGGTTTTCGTCCACAAGAGTTCACTTCTGCAGGGTTTCGTCCACAGAAGAATTACAAATGACTCTGTAGCAAAATACAAGAGAAAGAGATCAATTACAATAACAATGGATGTGTAGAATGAAGCCCAAGCCTCCTTTTATTATCCAAAACCTTAATTCTCCATTGAGAATTATATTTTATTTTATTTTAATAAAATAGCTAAATTAACCTTATAACTCCCTAATGTGGCATTAACCCTTATAACCCCATTTTTTTAATTTTTTTTATTAATTTTTCTTATCCGAGCCTGATGCAGGAGCATCCGGAGGCAAAGGGCAATCTTGCATCACCCAAAAATGTATTTTCTTCTAAGTACTGAAACTGTCGTGATATCGCGACGCTTTTTGAGGAAGGGCACCAGCGGGCCAAAATGTCGCGATATCACGATGCTTTTTGAAGAAGGGCACCAGCGGGCCAAAATGTCGCGACATCGCGACGCTTTTTGAAGAAGGGCACCAGCGGGCCAAAATGTCGCGACATCACGACGCTTTTTGAAGAAGGGCTCCAGCGGGCCAAAATGTCGTGAAATCGTGACATTTCTCAAGCAGCGCAGTCGGAACGCCAAACTGTCGCGAAATCGTGACACTTTCGAGCCAAGATGTACGGAATGCAAAGATGTCGCGAAATCGCGACATATCCAGAGGCAAGGTTCAACAATGCAAAGATGTCACGAAATCGTGACACTTCCGAGCCAAGGTGTACGAAACGCAAAGATGTCGCGAAATCGTGACATATCCAGAGGCAAGGTTCAACAATGCAAAGATGTCGCGAAATCGCGACACTTTCGAGCCAAGATGTACGAAATACAAAGATGTCGCGAAATTGTGACATGTTGCGGTTTTGCGGCCCGGAACGAAGTAGTAAGTACGGAACGCAGAGATGTCACGAAATCGTGACATGTCACGGTTTTGCGTCCCAAGGGAGGAGAGCGAGTAAGAAGGGCCTAGACGTCGCGATTTCGCGACGTGTAGCGGAATCACGGCCCCAAGGAGGAGAGAGAATCCCAACGTCAAAACGTCGCGATATCGCGACCAAGGGGGAGAGAAAAAGCCTTGGAGCAAATACGTCACGATATCGTGACAGGAACGCTCACGACGTTGACCAGCCGGCGACTACAGAGACCAATGCAAGGGGACACCTGGCATGAAGTGACAGGTGGCTCGCGAGTATGGAGCGATTACAGGGACACGTGGCACCAAATGACAAGTGACCAGGTGCATTCCTTGGTATGATGTTCTGAAGGCTTGACAGGCAGCCACAGAGCACTCTGCCACCCCAGACCATGATAATACGAGGCATCTGGCAGAATATGGCATGCGACTGCAGGGCATACGTGTGGATGGTTAGAGGGAGGCCCGCACTTTGCGTAATTATGGAGAAGGAGGTGGTGGCCGAGGATAAAAGGCGTGCATGCATTGTATTGACGACGGGGGGGACTCTTGGCCAGGGATTTTTGGGGGAATTACTGTGTATTGCAGAAGAGACCTCTATTTTTTTTATGAAGCTTGCTGGAATTTTGCCTGTGCATTGTTAATTTTTGCATTCTTGTTGTGTGTTGTGCGTAGCCCTATATCAAGTGGTATCAGAGCGGGTTGGTTTTGAGAGTGCAAACCGATCGTCGATAGTGAGGCAGTTTGTGCCAGGACGTGGTTGTGGGTTGCGAAGGAAAAGCAGGATGCCTCCGCGTAGAGGACATGGTATTGCGAGGAATAGGCAAGCAAGAAGGGAGGAGGTCGATCTAAGAGCCCTGCAAAGGCAAGTTGAGGCCCTGTAAGAGGAAATAAGAAGAGGAGTCAAGCCGAGAAGGGAAGAACCCAGCGAAGATGAAGTGTGGGAAGAAGAAGTTGCTTCTGATGAGGAAGAGGCCTTGGATCCAGCAGAGGCTAGGCTATATAGAGCCATCTCCCAGATTGGGAAGAAGCTAAAATTTGACGTCTCGACTTACTTTGGAAACCTCAACCCTGAGGAGTTGATAGACTGGATTAATGACATGGAGGAGTATTTTGAATACGAAGAGATATCAGATCCAAATCGGATCAGGTTTGCGAAATCCAAGCTGAAGGGACATGCTAGCATCTGGTGGAAGGGAGTGCAGTTAGAAAGAAACAGGAGGGGAAAGGAAAGGATCACTAGATGGGACAGGATGGTAGAGAAACTCAAGAGGCAGTTCATCCCTGCAGACTATGAGCTGGATTTGTTAAAGAAAATGCAGTCTTCGACAGGCTAATAAGACTGTCAAGGAATATACTGAAGAGTTCTTTCAAATTGCCATCAGAACCGACCATTCGAAGGTGAATAAGGAGAAGGTCACACGTTATATCAATGGATTGCGGACCAGCATTCAAGAAGAGCTGGGGCTGGTTAGAATGAGCACGATGAGAAGATGCATATCAGTTTGCATTAAAAGTGGAGGAGAAACTAAATAGAAGATTTGATGGTAAGCAGAGAGGGAAGGATAGGGGTGGAAGAGCTGGTGGAAGATACAAAGATTTTGGGAAAGCTAGAGAAGCTAGCAGCAACCAAAGGCAAAAAGAAGTGAAGGAGGAGGATGCCCAACGCCCACGCGGTCAGAGCAACAACTACCCAAGAGGAAGAGGTAGGTCGGGGCGAGGGTTTGGAAGAGGTGTCTTCAGAGGAACCTGCTTCAACTACGGAGAGGAAGGACACAGGGCATACAACTGCCCATAGCATCAAGAGAGGCCAAACCGAAGACCCGAGGGTCAGGCCTGAGCTGCTGTAGCAGACGAAGGTGCAGAGTCTGAGCATTCAAAGGAGGTAGAAAGAGGGGAAGCCATGGTCATCAGAAGGGTCCTGTTAAATGAAGAAAATAAGGGAGACCAAAGGAATATCCTGTTTCATACAAGATGCAAGTGTGCAGGGAAGGTATGTAATATCATCATTGATAATGGAAGCACTGACAATTTGGTTTCGGAGGAAATGGTTTCCAAGCTACGGATGGAAAGGAGAAAACACCCGCACCCTTATCGGATTGCATGGCTGCAAAAGGACCATCGGGTGCTCGGTGAGTGAACAATGTCCGGTGAAGTTCAACATTGGAACTTACCAAGATGAAGTGTTATGTGACATCTTGCCCATGGATGCATGTCACCTACTGCTTGGGAGGCCATGGCAGTTTGACCGAAGTGTTGTCCATGATGGTCAAGCCAATACCTATTCTCTGTCAAATAATGGAGTTCGCCATAAATTGAAACCCTTGAAGGAGGCTGATGAGAAGGTATGCAGCAGTGCACGAATCTGTCTAGTTGATGGCAGAAAATTTTTGGAATGCCTGAAGTCGGATCATATGTGCTATGCTATAATCCCCAAGGTTAAAAAAGAAGGATGCAAGGAGATTCCAGTGGAAGTCATGGGACTGTTAGAAGAATTCCCTGATATCGTTTCTGACAATGTCCCTGAAGGCTTACCATCGGTTAGGAAGATCAGTCACCACATAGATTTGGTGCCTGGGTCAAGTTTGCCAAACAAGGCTGCACATCGAATGACACCTGTGGAAACTGAGGAGTTGAATCGACAATTTCAAGACTTGTTGAAGAAAGGGCTGATTAGAGAAAGTCTCAGTCCATGTGTTGTACCAGCAGTACTAGCACCCAAGAAGGATGGAGAATGGAGGATGTGCATAGATTCAAGAGCAATCAACAAGATCACGATTAAATACAGATTCCCACTACCAAGGATGGATGATATCATGGACTGCTTGAGTGGAGCTGAGTACTTCACAAAAATTGATTTGAAAAGTGGATACCATCAGATCCACATTAGAGAAGGGGATGAGTGGAAGACAACATTTAAAACCAAAGAGGGGCTATATGAGTGGTTGGTCATGCCATTTGGGCTAACCAATGCACCTAGTACCTTTATGAGGTTGATGAATGAAGTCTTCAAATAATTTCTGGGCAGATTTGTGATTGTTTACTTGGATGATATACTGATTTTCAGCAAGACCTTAGAGGAACACCTGGTGCACATCAGAAAGGTGTTTGAGAAACTGCGGGAAGAGCAGTTACCTGATCAATCTGAAGAAGTGCAACTTCGTGAAGAAGGAGCTGGTATACCTGGGCTTTGTTATATCAGCTAACGGTCTCAAAATGGACCCCGAAAAGGTGAAGGCTATCCTAGAATGGCCTGTCCCAAGGAGTGTGACCGAGGTTAGATCATTTCACGGTCTGGCCAGTTTCTACAAAAAATTTATTAGAAACTTCAGCAGTATTTGTGCATCTCTTACTGAGACAATGAAGGGAAACAAGAAGGAATTCCAATGGACGGTTGGAGCAGATAAAAGCTTTGCTATGTCAAGAAGAAGGTCACCGAGCAACCCATATTAACACTTCCGTATTTCAATAAGGTGTTCCAGGTGGATTGCGATGTGAGTGGCAATGCGATAGGAGCAGTATTGAGCCAAGAGGGTAGGCCTGTTGCATATTTCAGCGAGAAGCTCAATGATGTCAGGCGAAAGTATTCGGTATATGACCAAGAGTTCTACGCCATAGTACAAGCGCTCAAGAAGTGGAGGCACTACCTGTTGCCGAAAGAGTTTGTTCTCTATACCGACCATCAAGCGCTGTAGTATATTAACAGCCAGGGTAAATTGAATCAGAGGCACCTCAAATGGGTAGAATTCATGTAGAGCTATACATTTGTGCTGAAGCATCGGAGTGGAAGATCCAATAGGGTGGCAGATGCATTGAGTAGGAGGCAATGTCTGATGACAGAACTGAGAGTGGAGGTTGTAGGGTTCGCTGAGCTCAAGAACTTATACCTCGTGCGACCTCGATTTTGCAGAAGCTTGGAAGGCCTGCACTACACCTGTTACATTGGATAGGAGTAGGTGGTTGGATTACCTGGTTCAAGAGGGGATGTTGTTTAGAGGGAACCAATTGTGCATTCCAAGGAGCTCAATGAGAGAGAACCTCATTAAAGAAAAGCATAGTGGGGGTTTAGTTGGACACTTTGGTCGTGACAAGACCATCTCATTGGTTAGTGAAAACTATTACTAGCCACAATTACAGCAGGATGTGGCAAAGTTTGTGCAGAGTTGCAGGATTTGCCAGATGGCAAAGGGTGTGAGGCAACCTACTGGTTTGTATCAACCGCTACCTATACCCGAGCGACCATGGGAAGATATTAGTATGGATTTTGTGCTTGGTTTGCCTCGGACGTAGAGGGGGAATGATTCCATCTTTGTGGTAGTGGACAGATTTTCGAAAATGGCACATTTTATCCCGTGCCAGAAGACTAGCGACGCGGTCCATGTAGCTGGTTTGTTCTTTAAGGAAGTGGTACGCCTTCATGGGCTGCCAAGAAGCATTGTGTCGGACAGAGACACCAAGTTTGTAGGTTATTTCCGGAAGACCCCGTGGAAGAAATCGAAGACGGAGCTAAAGTTCAATTCTGCGTATCATCCCCAAACAGATGGCCAAACAGAGGTGGTCAATAGGAGTTTGGGCAACCTACTGCGATGCTTGGTAGGGGACAAGCCCAAAGGATGGGATCTAGTTCTACCGCAAGCTGAGTTTGCGTATAACAGCTCGGTCAATCGGAGTACCAATAGGTCACCCTTCCAGATTATCTATGGAAGTAGCCCGAGAAACGCTTCAGAATTAAGAAGGCTAGATACAAGGGAGAAATGCAGTGCTGAGGCAGAAGACTTTGCTGAACACTTGAAAGGAGTGCATGAAGAAGTGACAAGACACATTGCCAAGATGAATGCTCGGTACAAGGCAAGGGCGGATCAAAAATGTAGAGTTAAAGAGTTCCAAGTAGGAGATTCTGTCATGGTCTATCTGAGGAAGGAGCGGTTTCCTGCCAAGACCTATAACAAACTAAAAATGAAGAAGTTTGGGCCATGCAAGATCATTGGCAAACGGGACTCGGGTAATGCCTATGAGGTGGAGTTACCTAGCGAGCTCAACATCTCCCCCGTGTTCAACATCTCCGATCTGGTCGAATATCATGAAGGAGAAAGCAGTGAGATGCCAAGTTCGGATTTGTGGAGCATTCCAGTAGTCATCCCAGTAGCAGACGAGATAGAAGAAGTTCTTGATACCCGTGAGGGTCGCAGTACTCGAAACAGGAGTTATTCTGAGTATTTGGTCAAATGGAAGGGCAGGCCCATAGAAGATGCAACTTGGTTGTCCAAGGCAGAGGTTGATCGCTTGGGTCTACCTCGAAACGGTCAGAAGTGAGGTCACTTCTCAAACTCACCTCGGGTGTTTGATGCAGGAGCATCCGGAGGCAAAGGGCAATCTTGCATCACCCAAAAATGTATTTTCTTCTAAGTACTGAAATTGTCGCGATATCGCGACACTTTTTTTGAGGAAGGGCACCAGCGGGCCAAAATGTCGCGATATCGCGACGCTTTTTGAAGAAGGGCACCAGTGGGCCAAAATGTCGCGACATCGCGACGCTTTTTGAAGAAGGGCACCAGCGGGCCAAAATGTCGCGACATCGCGACACTTTTTGAAGAAGGGCTCCAGCGGGCCAAAATGTCGCGAAATCACGACATTTCTCAAGCAACGCAATCGGAACCCCAAACTGTCACGAAATTGCAACACTTTCGAGCCAAGATGTACGGAATGCAAATATGTCACGAAATTGTGACATATCCAGAGGCAAGGTTCAACAATGCAAAGATGTCGTGAAATCGCGACACTTCCGAGCCAAGGTGTACGGAACGCAAAGATGTCACAAAATCGCGACATATCCAGAGGCAAGGTTCAACAATGCAAAGATGTCACGAAATCGCGACACTTTCGAGCCAAGATGTACGAAATACAAAGATGTCACGAAATCGTGACATGTCACGGTTTCGCGGGCCGAAACGAAGCAGCAAGTACGGAACGCAGAGATGTCACGAAATCGTGACATGTCGCAGTTTCACGGCCCAAGGGAGGAGAGCGAGTAAGAAGGGCCTAGACGTCGCGATTTCGCGATGTGTAGCGGAATCGCGGCACCAAGGAGGAGAGAGAAGCCCAACGTCAAAACATCGCGATATCGCGACCAAGGGGGAGAAAAAAAGCCTTGGAGAAAATACGTCGCGATATCGTGATAGGAACGCTCACGACGTTGACCAACCGGTGACTGCAGAGACCAATGCAAGGGGACACGTGGCATGAAGTGACAGGTGGCTCACGAGTATGGAGCGATTACAGGGACACGTGGCACCAAATGACAAGTGACCAGGCGCATTCCTTGGTATGATGTTCTGAAGTCTTGACAGGCGGCCACAGAGCACTCTGCCACCCCAGACCATGGTAATACAGGGCATCTGGCAGAATATGGCATGCGACTGCAGGGCATACGTGTGGATGGTTAGAGGGAGGCCCACACTTTGCGTAATGATGGAGAAGGAGGTGGCGGCCGAGGATAAAAGGCGCGCATGCATTGTATTGACGAGGGGGGGACTCTTGGCCAGGGATTTTTGGGGGAATTAGTGTGTATTACAAAAGAGACCTCTATTTTTTTATGAATCTTGCTAGAATTTTGCTTGTGCATTGTTAATTTTTGCATTCTTGCTGTGTGTTGTGCGTAGCCCTATATCAGAGCCACATAAACATTAACACACCACATTTTATGAATAATCCTAATAATTAAAAATTAGGGACATTACAGGTCATATTACAAATTTTAGAATTTTTAGATTTCAAATATCCAAGAAGGAGATATCATAGAAAAACTTCCATAGTTGAAGATTGAAGATATCAGAGGTCTTAGTGAAGTTTTAAGAAGACTAGAGGCTATAGAAATTGAAGGCCCAAGAGAAGAGGTCTTAAGGAAGAATTGAAAGGAGAAATGAGAAGTCTAGGAAAGCCTCATTGCAGAATTTAGATAAGGCCATTGAAGAAGATTTGGAGAAGGCCATTAGAGGAGAATTTCAGAAGAACTAATTGGATAAATTTACTAGCAAGGAAATATTCCTGATAAAGGATATTTTGGAATAATTGTTTTCATTCGATAACAATCCCAAAAGGAGAAGGATTGGGAAAGGATTTTTCCAAATTTTGGAGGAGAATAGTGAACACCTCAAGACATTTATATTCTTGATAAGAAGGCCAATATTGAAGCCAGATTTTGACAAGGATGTTGAAGGAGAAGGGAGTTAAAAGAGACCACCAAATCTGAAAGCTAATTCAAAGAAAGAGGTTTTTTTATTTTAAAATAAAAAATTGAAGGTCTTTAGGAGAAAAATCTCAATTGCGATTTGGAGAAGTTTCCTACCAAATTTGAGAGATTCAAGGATAACATATCGGAGAAGACATTGACTGCACTACAATCTAAAATTTTTATATTTGAGGACAACAAAAGTGCAACAAGCTGGGCAACATTAATAACTAGTAAGTTATAGATTTTCAAAGTGCATTATGATGAAGAGTTAAAGCCACCAAACTACATTGTCGGGCAACAAGTTAGAGAATTCTCAAAGCTGCAAATTGGTGAGATAAAGTGTTATTTTGAATAGTAAATAAAGAGCTATTATTTCAAATAACACAAAGCAGCAATTAGATGATCCAAATCACCAATAAATACATCATCTACGAAGGTTAAAATGGTATGAAACTTAGGTGCAAAAGATTCATTATTTGAAAACTTATATTAAGTTCATTATTAAGTTTCATTAAGCACCACATTAGAGTTTAAAGTTGTAAAGGATAAAGTCTCAAGTTTAAAGTCTTCAAGGAAGTGCATTGTGCTATCTTACACAGTGTAATATATATAGGTTTCGAAACCCTAAAGCCATTTTTTACTGTAATAAAAAAATTTAATGTTTTTTATAGGCCTAATAGAGACAACGTAATGGCAAAAGGTATCTGGATTTCCTAACAAAGACCTAATTTCAGTTCATTAGGAGGGTGGTCCTAATGTAGCCCCAAATTTTCAACCTATTCAAAAATTATTATATAAAAATAAATAAAAATTAAAAATATTTTTATTTTTTTTATAATATTTTTTATTAAATAAAATAAATATAGATTTAAAATAATTTTTTTTTTGTAAAAAAATTCATTAAAAGTGGGTTTTGAAAGGGTCCCAAAATTTTTTTACAAAAGGTCAATAGACCATCCAGAAGGCAAAAGGACAGGTCTTTTGAAAAGTAAAAAGAGCATAGGCGGACGGTTCCTAAGGGACCATCACCAACAATCATTACAAATTGGGACGCAGGAAAAACCTATACGCAGGAACCACCCAAATGCGGGATAAAACTGGGACGTAGAAAAAACCTATACGCAGGAACCACCCAAACGCGGGATCTAATTGGAACACAGGATCAATCTAGGATGCAAGATCAATCTAAGACACGAGATCAATTCGCACGGGAAAAAAATTGAAAAAAGGCTTGCTAAAGTAAAAAAAATAAAAAAAAATTAAAAAAATTGTTTTCAACTAATATATTTTATTCTAATTTAATTCAAACACAAGCATAAACCAAACAATTTAAAAGTAAAGCTAAAAACATGTGATTATAGGGAAGAAGGTCAATTGTGAAGTAAAAAAAAAAACTTATGAGAAATATATTGATGGATGCCAAGTTTGACTTCTTTTCCACCAAGTGGCGATTTTTCCTGGCACCCTCACAATAGTTTCAAGTTAGTTATTTAGTTAATTATTTTCAACCTCATAAAATAAATAAATAAATAATTATTTAATTAATGTTATGTGTTTTTTTTTGCTAACTCTATTATTCTAAGTTATTAAAACAATAAAAATATATACTTATTAGTTTATTATATTATTATTTAATATTTAATTATATCTTATAACATATTATATTATATTATATATAATAATAATAATATATATATAATAAAAAATATATATTAATTTATTTAATTTTAATTATAAACTATTCATTTAAATATTATTTTTAATTAAAATTTTAAAATATTTTTTAAAATTTTCCAATTTAAATCTTAGTCGTTTATATTTTATGTATTATTTTAGTTTAAAAATCCTCAGATATGATTTTAAATAAACTAGTGATGGAAAAATGGAAAGAAGATAGGTATACCAACACAATCTTCCTCATGTGAAGAAAAAGTAAAAGACAGTAATGATTTCCAGCAACATTGTTTGAAAATCCTCACAATTATTGTTTGAAAATATTGTGAAATTTTTTTTCTATAATATTTTTAAAGGAGGAAAGAAAAATGCAAAGATAGAGTATTCAAGAAACATAAGGAAGGTGAAAAGAAAAAAAAATATGGAGAGTTTTCAATTACTTCAAACCTAAAACATATTGCACAATTATTGTTTGAAAATATTGTTGATATTTTTTTCTATAATATTTTTAAAAGAGGAAAGAAAATTGAAAGAAAAAAAATGAAGAATCTTTGAATTAAGAACCACTACTTTTATAACAATTACAAAAATAATATAAAAATATGTTTTAACCATAAGGAAGGTGAATTCAAATCTCAGGCCCAACTAGACTGAACGCTTGTCCTTTTATTGGTGCTTTCAGCGGTGTAAAAGGTTTAAAATGATTGTGGCATGGTGGTTATAGGGACGGACTGCGCGAAGATTTGTGTGATGGCTTCTAGGGCGAACAACGCAGAATACTGTGGCGGCCATAAAAAAAGCTAGACAACCTGCTCGGATTCGTGGAGGCTACCGATTCCACCATGTAAATTCAAAAAAAAAAAAACCATAAGAAAGGTAAAAAGAAAAGAAAAATGGAGATTCTTCAATTACTTCAAACCTAAAACATATCATCGAGCTAGCACAATTATTGTGTGAAAATACTGTAAAATGTTTTTAATATAATAATTTTAAAGGAGAAAAAAAATAATGAAAAGATAAAGTAATCAAGAAACATAAAGAAGATGAAAGAAACAATAAAATGAAGAATATTCAATTACTTAAAACCTAAAACATATCATCACAAAATAAAATTATTTAAAAAAAAACCATTACTTTTATAACACTTATAAAACAATATAAAAATATTTTCTCTACTTTAATACTATTGCCTATCAGTCACAATTGGCCTATTCGTAATTTTATTTATTTTTTTAATATCTTGTGGGCCCTTGGTATTGATTTCCACTTTTGTAGAATGTTATTCCAAATTCTTCTACAATTGGGCCATTGAAAGAAGATTCGTTAGGACCGCTTGGCAATAACCTTAAATTTTTATATGCCTTTAAATTATAGATATATAAATTATATTTTATTCTAGCATTATTTATTTAATTCATCGACACACTTACACAAAACCTACATTATATAATTAATAAGATATTTTTATAATAAACTTACAAAAACATTAAGTTGTCCTCCCAAGATAATGACATTGACATTGGAAGGCTGTGATGTTTTTCTACCCGTCTACATTGACAATGTTGAGGAAAAGGTCAACTAACAAGCATAAGCTTCTTGAAAATATTGTGGTTTGAATTTGGATCTTAAAAAAAAATTAAAAGCTCCAACCAGACATTGGAAGACTGTGATGTTTTTCTATTACCAAATATTCATACTCATGAAATGTCATTTTTCTGCCTGTATACATTAACAATATGGATGGAGGAAAAGGGTTTGAATTTGGATTTTTAAGAAAAAATGTCAAAAACATTGGAAGACTGTGATGTTTTTCTATTACCAAATATTCATACTCATGAAATGTCATTTTTCTGCCTGTATACATTAACAATATGGATGGAGGAAAAGGGTTTGAATTTGGATTTTTAAGAAAAAATGTCAAAAACTCTAACCTTGCGTAAGTACTATAAATTATTTTCCATAAAAACAAAAGTCTATCATAAATGGATAAATAGATTGATGACTTATTTCCCTTCAAAGTGATGAATTTGAAAGAAAAATATTATGAAAAACAGATTCATCATATATTTTCCATCAAGTGGTAAATTTACCTACCACATTGATATTGTCATTTCAAGTTAGCTTTTTTAGTTAATTATTATAATATCAATAAATATATATAAATATATATTATTTTTTCAATATTTAATAATTATTATTATATTAATTTATTTTATTCAAAATAATTTTTACTTATGAAATCTTTATTTAAATACTATTTTTAATTAAAAATTTTAATTTTTTATTTATTTTAAGTTAAAATCTTAATAGTTTATACTTTATATGTTAATTTAGGTAAAAATTCCTTACATATGATTTTAAAATAAATTAGTGGTAGCTAACTCACTGGAATTTGTGATGGAAAAATGCAAAGAAGAAATGTCTACCAACACCTTCTTATTCGTAGACAAGGAAATATTAACAACGATAATTATTGTCCAAAAAAGGGTAGTCCTAGGGTTATGCATAGTGGTAAATATTCCCAAATTGGACAAATATTAATATTTCTAAAATTAGAAATTGATGAATATGAGGACCCTCACGTTCGCCCATTCACCTGAAATTTTCACCTCAAAGGAGTAAAATTTACTTGGAGCAATAGAAGAGTGGGCAAACAATTGATTCAACTAAGACTTGACAGGTTTCTTCTGTTCAAGGAAGCAATTAAGTTTTTTTAGTGATGCTATGCTCAATTCCCTTCCAAAAAATGGGTCGGACCATAGCCCTCTATTCATGGAAATTCAGAATTTAGTTCTCCTTTTTAAAATACCTTTTAGATTCAAATCTATGTGGCTTCAACATGAGGATATTAGAAATTGTGTTGTTGAATGGTGGGATAAAATATTTTTATGCTCATTTATAACCCAAATTGCCAAAATGCTCTGCTTCATTAAGCTCAATCTAATGGTGTGGAACAAAGAGGTGTTTGAAAATATTTTTAAACGCAATTGCAAAGTATTTAAATTTTTTTAAAAATTAGCTCCAAAATGGAGAGCTAAGTCCTGATATCAAAAGCAGTGAAAAAGAACTTTTAACAAAATATCATAACATCCTATCCAAAGGAGTTTTTTTGAGATAAAATTCCAGAGCATTATGGTTTAAAGAAGCAAATTCTAATACCAAATACTTTTATGCTTCAACTCAGGCATAGGAGTACCAACAAAAGTAGAGAACTCATAAGGAATTGTGGGATAAGTACAACCATTATTCATGAAATCAAGATTAAAGTAGTTAATCATTTTGAAAATATCTTGGAAGCATACCCACCTTGCACTTCCCAAGCTCACAATGCTCTCATCCAGAACATCCCTTGTCTCGTTTTCCAAGAGTTCAATGAGAAAAATTTAAAAGAATTCACTCATGAAGAGATCAAAGAAGCCATGTTTTCCATGTCTCCTAATAGAGCCCAAGGACTGGACGAGTTTTCCATGTCTCCTGATAAAGCCCTAGGATATTTTTGGAAAAGATATCTCTGAAGCAATGTAGGATATTCAAAGGACCAAGTCATTGCCTAGAGATATTAATTCCATCTTCATTGCCCTTATTCCAAAAAATTATGACTGTAAATCCATATTTGACTTCATACCTATTAGTCTATGCAATATTATTTACAAACTTCTATCCAAAGTCATTACAAACAAAATCAAGTAAGCTCTTCCATCCATCATAGATCCTTGTCAAGGAAGTTCTATTTGAGGTAGCATCATAACTAATGGAATTATCACTATCCATGAACTCCTTCACTCAGTGTATAAAAACAAAAAAGCTTTTATTTTCCTGAAACTTGATATGGACAAAGCTTTCAATAGAGTGTCTTGGGACTTCCTATTTTTTGTACTTACCAAATTTGGATTCCATAAGGATTGGATTGATTTAATCAAGGAATGCATAACCTCTTCTTGGTTATCAGCTATGGGGCATCCCCTATTTCATTTTATTTTCATTATCAATGTTGAATCCCTTGGTAGATCACTTAAGGCTGCATACGTCTTAGGTATTTTATCAAGCATTAAAACCTTCTTAAATTTCTATATCAGTCTCTCACCAATAATTTGTTGATGATACCATCTCGGTAACATTGTCCTACATTCTTGAAGCCAAGATTATTAAAACAATTCTCAACTACTATGGATAAGTCATTGGCTAGAAGATCAACTTTAGAAAAGCAAAATTTATTTCCTAAACACTCCCATTCGTAGACAACTCCAAATAACCAGAATTTTAGGATGTTCCATCTCTAGCCTACTGTCCACTTATTTGGACCTTCCCATTTTCCATGAAAATCCATCAAAAAAATTGTGGAATAAATTTTTGTGGATCCTCAAAAAACTTGTTGGTTGGAAAAGGACTATGTGAAGTCAAGAAGTTAAATCCATTGGTTCAAGCATACCTCCAGAGCATACTAGTCTTCTTTATGTCTATTTTCAAAGTTCTTGCATCCATATTCAATAATATTGAATAAATCCAAAATAAGTTTTTATGGTCCAGAAATAAGAATCATAATAGGTTCCATTTAGTGGTGTGGGATAGGGTTTGTGCCAAGAAAATTTATGGAGGATTCGGATTCCAAAATGTTGACTGAATAAATATGGATTTAATAGCAAAGAAAGGATGGAGGATAGTCAAAGATGTTCAAGTTTCTTGGGTTGATATCATCAAAGAAAAATATCTTCAAAAAAATGATTTCCTTGATGATCATCTACTTTCTAATGAATCATGGTTTTGGAATTCTATTATCCAAACTAGAGATATTATCAAAGAAGGGATAAGATGGAGACTTGGTTGTGGTAGATGCATTAGATTCTAGGAAGATCCATGGATGAAATACTCCCCTATGATCAATGATATAAATATGGTCATTCTTAAATCGATCACTGACCAAATATTTGGTAGCAAGGTCTACAATTTTATTTCTCAAAATTCTCAGTGTCGATAGTGGAAAATCACACCTACTCATAATATCAATAATGACCAGAAGTATGCAGTTAGGGATTTGGACAACCTCCTCAAAGTGTATGTTATTCCTAACAATATTTTCAAAGATACTCCCATTTGGGATCCTTGCAAAAAATGGTCAATTCTCAGTCAAAACTGCATATCATATCCAAGATTCGCCATCGATGTCTTGGACCCCGATCAAACTCATATGGCTAAACAAATTGATTCCAAAGATTAGGTTTTTTTCCTAGATTTTTACCCAAAATAATATCCTAAATATTTATAATATCATAATTAAGGGCTTACCTATTCTAAACCGGTGTCTCCTCTACATTTCCAACTAGGATTTTATCTTCCACCTATTTCTAGAGTGTCATTTCTCCTTTTCGGTCCTATATTTCCTCTTTGAGCTAGTCAAACTTACTTGGATTCTTCCATTGTTTATTAGTCTTCTACATGAACAATGACCCAACCCTTTCCTTAAATTCTATATCAATGCCTTTTGGGATTTTTGCTTACCCCACTACTTCTAGTAAATCTAGCTGGAACGAAATAGCAAGGTGTTTTCCACTGCCTCTAAGGACCCCCATTCTATTTTTCTCTACATAATTACCTATGCCTCTAAAAATGCCCAACTCATTCCTTCTCTATCAACTCCAAGGGTTGGTATTGAGGTCTACTTATATTCCCACTTCAATTTTTCCAGTAATCAACTTGATCCTCACACTCCTCAAGTTGATAGATCCACCATTTTCTAGACGCCTCCACCTATTGGATGGGTGAAGTTCAACTTTGATGGTGCAGTAAAAGGTAATCTATGGAATACAAACAATGGATATATTGTTAGAGATGATCGTGGGAAAGTCATCGTGGTATTTGGAAAAAATATTGGTATTCAATAAAACAACACAAATGAATTAAGAGATCTGTATCAAGGTTTGGTCATCTTGGATGGTCTGGGAATTGATCATATCATTATCGAAGGTGACTCTTTGAATATCATCAATTACCTTAAAGTAGTTCACAACCCATATTAGAACATTTGTAATATCATTGGTGAATTTAGAAGGCTCATCATAAAATAGTCAAATATCATCACTCAACATGTGTATAGGGAAGGGAACAAGACCACAAATTTACTTGCAAATAGAGGTGTTTCAGAGGAATCTCTTCGAGTGTGGCAAAATGAATTTCTCAAAGGCCTTATAAATATGAATAGTGATGATGAATGTTGCTTCTTATGATGAATTTTCAAGTCCTTTTTAGCTGACAAAGATTGTTTTTGCTCATCGAATTAAGGTGGTCAAAATAATTAATTTTAACAAGGATGAAAATGGTAAAGCTACAAAGACCATTCCTGCAAGAGTGAGCAAACAATTTTTGAGTAGCTAGCTTCTTTGATTTTATGTATTCTTTGAGTGTTGTGTCCAATATTTCTTGGGCCCTTACTTTGGCTTAGTTCCTTTCTATCGTTGTTCTATCGTGTTTGATTTGGTCTGTTTCTCCCTTTGGAGATTTTTGGGTTGTTCTTGTTGTTTTTTTGTTTTTTTTTATGGTTGCGTAGGGGATTTCAGTTGAGTCTCCTTCTATTCCACTTTGTAAAAGTTTGAATGTCCCTTTCAAAACCCTTTCCACCAATATAAAAACAAGATAATTTTGGATAATTAAACCTTTGCAAGCTAAAACATGTTTAAGCAAGATGTTTCCATTATGGATAAAAAATAAAAGGATAATTGTTCAATCAACTATTAGATCTCTTTTAAAATAAAAATTTAATTGATTATTTTTCTTTTTGTCGAAGAAGATCAAAATCCTCCAAAATATTGGACTTGTTGATATTTACTTGCATACCTACCTCCTTGGAAAAGTGGTTTAGGGGTTTTAAATATTCTCTTGACCCTTATGTTGACCTTACAATCAAAATGATATTCTTTGCATACTAAAGAAGTCTCACTTCTTATTCTCTCAAAATAACATAGTCCCCTCCTCCAAATTTAATCATTCTTCTAATTTTTAATATATAAACAAAATAAAGTTAGGTATAGTAGGCACCCTTGTTTAACTCCTATATCACTTCTAAAAAATTTTGAAAGGACTATTTGAATTCTAATTTTAGGTTAGACCTCCTCATCAATTCTATGAATAATTGTTTTATATTGTTATGGTATGCATGGGTTTTTCATCCTAATCCATAGTTTACTTATGGATATTATGTCAAATACTTTATTGAACTCCAAAAAATAAAAATAGATGATTGAGTGCTTGGAGGATACCTTCACCAAATTGTGACAAGTTTCTGACACAACGTTGTCATGCATGAAGACGACTTCCTATAAATATTGATGGATTTTGGAATAATTTTGATGCAATGCTAAATAATCCCTATCAAAATTTGGTAAAGCTTTGCTATCCTAAAAAGGTCATGGATTGGGCTCTCCCAAATATTGGATTTATAGGAAGTCATGGATCCTTGGGGGAAGGATTGCAATGAATATAATAGGATAAGAGATGCTAAAAATATGAAAATAAGATCAACATACCATTAATGAAGGAAGATTGAAAATGATACTCTTGGATTTGGGATTTTTATCAAGACTACAAATCAAATCTTGGTGATAAAATTCATTAATGATGGGCCCCTTGGAAGGTATCTATAGTCAATTTTATTGGTTTTTATGCATGATAGTCAAAAATATTGGTGGGAAAAAGCATTGGCAATGCTTTTGCTTTGATGCTTTTGTTGAAATTACTATTGGATATTAGATTTGGGCAACAATGGTCAAAAAGTTAAACTTTTACAAAAGAGTTGCCTAGGAGGCAAAAGTAGTGGTGGTGCTTTTTGGTAATGTCTTGACACTTTTGCTTCTAAAGCAATAAATGCTCCAAATTTTTATAAGACGATGATTGATTCAATTTGATTGATTGACTAGTTGATTGATGGAGAGATTGACAGGCTTGAAGACTAGCGATGTTCTCAAAATTGGGTATCTACAATATTTTCATATTGAATTTTTATGGTTTTTACAAATATAAATGGAATCCTCTATGCACACTATCATTGTTCTAGTTGAATAATACCTCGTACCCCATTATTAGCTTTACCTTATGCTATAAATAACATTTATTTTTCCTCCTTTTAATTAAACTTTTTCCATAGAGAAAGTTATAAAACATATTTTTTAAATTTTGCTTCTGAATTATCAAATGACATGAGCGCAAGTGATTAAAAAAGTAGATTTTCAAAGCATGGACCTATTAAAAAATATTGCAAAGTGTGTGTTTGGTTGAAATATCATAGTAACATGGTCTTGATGTGACATGGGTGAGGTCCATTTCAATCTACATAACTAATTAGAGAAATGCTTCTTAATTATGAAGTGTAAAAATCATTCTTTCCTTTCCAAATGGCATAAAATCCATAAAATATTGATGCAACAACATCCAAAGTCATGACCAAACTTGCATCGTAAAACAAATATAGCTAAAAGAAGAATTTTTTATTTTTTCTTGACTGTAATTTTAGTTGTATATGATTTTGTAATATTTTTCTAAATTGCAATGCATTTCAAAAAAACTTATCTAGATCTAATTTTATCCTCATAAGTTGGGAAACAATGGGTCTATATAAGGATGAACTTATAATAATTTGATCTAATCTCTAGGAAAATTGAAGATCTCTCTACGAATGTGTTGGTCATGACATTTCCTAAAACTTTTTTGAATGCAAGTAATTTGTTGTGTTTTATTTTTCTGGTTTGTAAACTTATTGTAAGATATTCACGTTGCAAGATGAGATTGTATTTCATTAGATCCCCTCTTCTAGACTACATCATTTGGTATTAGATCCCAACAAGGATAAGACATGATGCATAGATGAAGACTGACAACACCTAGAAATATTGATATAGTTGAGATATTGAGAGGTATTATATCTAGACTGGCTGCAATAGAGAGAACACAAAGAATATGAGTACCTATTGAGGATGTAAGTGACAATAAATAAGTTAAAGTACAAGAGCCTAAAGAAGAAGACCAAATTAATGAGCCTAAGAGAAGTTTTTTTAATATAAATTTAAATATGGGTGGTAAACCAAAGTTGGATACTCCTTACTATAGTGGAAGTCTAAATCCTAAGGATATTATAGAATAGGACATGGACATAGAGAAATACTTTGACTATGAGTTGATGGAGGATCTAAAAATAAAGTCTGCTTGCACTAAGCTAAAGTATTATGCATCTATGTGATGGATTCATGCACAAATAAAAATATAAATAAAAGACAAGGAGAAAATTAAATCTTGGAATAGAATGGTTGCAAAATTGAAGGTCAAATTACTACCATCAGGTTATCAGATGAGTCTATTCAAGAAACTGCAAAACTTGAAGCAAAAATAGATGAATGTGAAAGACTACATAGGAGAATTTTATAAGCTCACTATTCAGGCTACCCATATAGAGTATAATGAAGATAAAATTCCAAGTTATGCTAATGAACTCTACATTTCTATTGAATATGAGTTTAATATGATATTATTAAGGTTAGTAGAAGAAACCTATCAATGTTATATGAAGGAAAAGGGAAATTTATCTTAAAGACAACACAATAATTCCAAAAGAAGAGGATAATTCTCTAGAGAAAAGGATAATCAAATAGTAGTAGAGGGAAACATATGCAAGAAGGAGAAGTTGATAGTTCTTAAAATAGTAATTTAGTTAAAATACAAAAGAGAAAAAGGCTACTATAGTTAAGGAAGAGGTAGATGATTTACTAGAGCTTGTTATAGATGTGGAGAAGTTGTTCATAGTGTATTTGAGTATCCATAAGTACAAAAATATAATGATAGAGAAAATAAAGCAAGAAATCACATTGCTCAAGCAAAGAAAGAGAGTGTTGCTTCACCAACATATATGTAGGAACCAAAGCAAGGGGAATATCTCATGATGAAGATAATGTTGTTGAAAACAACCAAGATGGAGGATGAGCCATTAAAAAAAATATCTTGTTTAGATTTACATATATATCAGGAGGTAAATATTGTAAGCTCATTGTTGATAGTGGAAGTACAAATAATTTGTTAACTAATTAGACGGTAGATAATCTTGAACTAAATAGGATTGAACATCTAAATACATTTAAATTTTCATGGTTATAAAAGGGACATCAAATCTTGGTAAGTGGACAATGTTTGGTAAATGTTAAATTTTATTTATACAAAGATGAGATTTCATGTGACATTATGCCCATGGATGTCTATCAATTTTTGTTGAGAAGGGTGTGGTAATTTTACAGAAAGGTTGTGCATAATGGTAAGATAAATACTTACACTATTGTGAATGATGGAAATAAATATACATTGAGTTCATTGAAAGAGAAAGGGGAAGGAGTGGACAACATCTAAAGTGTGTTTAATCTTGGAAAAATATTTTTTAATAGGAATGAACAAAAAAGAATCTTGCGTTGCTTTCATAGCTAAAACCATAGAAGTTGGGGCAATAGATAAAGTGGATAAAATTCCACATGAAATAAAAATTTTGTTGGAGGAGTATGTTGATATCTTATTCAAGGAGTTGCAATATGGGTTGCCACCCATGAGAAGCATCAGAAACCATATGTATTTCATTCCTATATCAAGTTTACCAAATAAGGCAACATACATGATGACATCTATGGAGAATGAGGAGATGAATAGGTAAATCCAAATTGCTATTGGACAAGGGTTTAATTAGAGAGACTTGTATCCCACGTGCAACACCAACACCCAAGAAATATGGAGAAGGACATATGTTCATAGGTTAATGATCCATTACTGAGATAAACATAAAATATAGACTTCTATTACCATTATTGGATGACTTCATGGATTGCTTGAGTGGAGCTAATAATTTCATGAAGATAGATTTGAAGAGCAGATATCACCAAATTTGGTTTAGACAAGGGGATGAGTGGAAGACAACATTCAAGACAAAGGATGAGATATATGATGGCTTGTTATGCCATATGGATTGACAAATACACCAAGAATATTCATCATATTGATGAAAAAATTGTTGAACCCATTTCTTGATAAGTTTATAATTTTTTAATTATATGATATTTGATATTTAGAAAAAGTAAAGAGGAACATTTGATGCACTTGAGGCCTTTTTTGCAAAGATTAAGGGAGAGAAAGGTGCTAGTTAATTTTAAAAGTGTAGTTTTATGAAGAGGAAATTAGTGTAGTTGGGTTTTGTAATTTGCTATGAAGGTTTGGAGATGAATTTGAAAAATGTGAAAGCTATTATGGGGTGGCCATTGCTAAAAAGAGTGTTTGAGGTAAGGATTTTCCACAACTTGAGAATTTTTAACAATAAATTCATCAAACATTTTAGTGGTATTTATGCACATATCATAAAAAAATGAAGTGTGGTATAAATAAATTCAATTGGACAGTTACAACAAAGAAGATTTTTTTTCTTTTGAAGAAAAAGTGAGAGTAGTCATTTCTAGGATTGCTACATTTCAATAAGGTCTTTCAAGTGGATTATGGTCTAAGGAGAAAAATGATAGGTAGAGTTTTGAGTCAAGAAGGTAACCCATTGTATACTTCAATGAGAAGTTAAGTCAAGCTAAGAAGAAATATTTTTTCTATGAACAAGTGTTTTATGCAATTATTCAAGCACTCAAAAAATGGAGATATTAGTTTCTACCAAACGATTTTTTCCTATTAACAAATCATCAAGCACTTTAGTTTATTAACATCTAAAGTAACTTAAACCAAAGGTATATGAAGTGGTTTGAGTTTCTTTAGAGATATTTATTTATTTTGAAATGAGAATGGAGGTTGTTATATTTGACTCCATGAGAGAATTATACGAGGGTGATGTGGATTTTAAGGAGGCTTGAGCAGCATGTAATAACCCATGCAAAAGTGATAGAACTCCATGGTTATATTATCTCAATCAAGATGGTTTGTTGTTCAAGCAAAAACATTTGTGCATACCTTGTGGTTCAATAAGGGAGAACTTGGTGAGAGAGGAGCATAGTGGAGGCCTAGCCAAATATTTTGGGTTTTTTTTTACGCTAAATCTATTATTATAAGCTATTAAAACAATAAAATATGTATTTATTAGTTTATTATATTATTCTTCAATATATATTTTTTAAAGCGAAAAACCCCTTGCAGAGCTACCTTGGTCTGAAAGACCACGAAAAGGGGGTTCTACACCGTCAAAGTCACCCGGGGGTCGCACCCGACCTTACCCGCACAAACATTATCAATTGGATTTTGGATACCCAATTCAGCTTTTTGGTAGGGTGGAGATTTGAACCTGGGACCTCCCTTGGAGGATTGCCCTCTCCTCTCTAACTCACCTACAAAACCTGGGTATTATTATTTAATATTTAATTATATTATATATTATAACGTTAAATATATAATATATATATATATTAAATAAAAAATATTTTATATTAATTTATTTAATTTTAAATTTTAAACCTTAATCATTTATATTTTATATATTATTTTAGTTTAAAAATCCTCACATGTGATTTTTAATAAACTAATAATGGAAAAATGAAAATAAGATAGGTATACCAACACAATCTTCCTCGTGTGAAGAAAAAGTAAAAGATAATATTGATTTCTAGCAATATTGCTTCAAAATCCTCACAATTGTTGTGAAAATATTGTGGATTTTTTTTTCTATAATATTTTTAAAGGAGGAAAGAAAAATGAAAAGATAGAGTATTCAAGAAATATAAAAAAGGTGAAAAGAAAAAAATTATGGAGACTCTTCAATTACTTCAAACCTAAAACATATTGCACAATTATTCCTACTGATTCATACTGATGATATGTGATTCCCTGCCCATCTACATTGACAATGTTGAGGAAAATTTCAACTAACAAGCAAAAGCTTCTTGAATATTGTGGTTTGAATTTGGGTCTTTAAAAACAATGTTAAAAGCTCTAACTAGACATTGGAAGACTGTGATGTTTGTCTATTACAAAACATTCTTACTCATCAAAAGTGATTCTTTTCCATCTACATTGACAATGTTGATGGAGGAAAAGGTTAATTGACAAGCAAAAGCTTCTTGAAAACATTGTGGTGAATTTGGATCTTAAAAAAAAAAAATTCAAAAGCTCTAACCATTGCGTTAATCTAGAGTATTATAACCTATTTTCTATTAAATGGTGATTTTCAAAGAAAAAAAAAAGCCTCACATAAATAGATAAATAGATTGATGACTTATTTCCCTATATAACTTATTTTCTATTAAATGGTGATTTTGAAAGAAAAAAAAAAAAAACCTCTAATAAATAGATTGATGACTTATTTCTCTAAGTGATGATTTTGAAAGCAAAAAATAGATTGATGATATATTTTCCATCAAGTGGTAAATTTACCTACCATAATGACATTTTCATTTCAAGTTAGCTTTTTAGTTAATTATTTTAACATATCATATAATATAATATAATATTATATTATATTATATTATAATTGTATTATAAGAAGGTTGTTAAAATTATATATATATATATATATATATATATATATATATATATATATATATATATATATATATATATATATATATATATATTTATATTATTTTTTATATATATATATGATTTCAATATTTATTTTAATATTTATTAATTATATCTTATAAAATTAAACAATGAAGAAAACATATTAAACAAAAAATTATTTTATATTAATTTATTTAAATAAAAATAATTTAAAAGTTTACCTATAAAATGTTTATTTAAATATTATTTTTAATTAAAAATTTAATTTTTTTTTTTGTTGAATTTTATGTTCAAATTTTAATGGTTTATACTTATATGTTAATTTGGGTAAAAAATCCTTAGGTATGATTTAAAAAAAAAATAGTGGTAGCTAAACTCACCTGAATTTGTGGTTGAAAAATGCAAAGAAGAAATGTCTACCAACACTCTCTTATCCGTAGACAAGGAAAAGTAAACAACGATAATTATTATCTAAAAAGGGGTAGGCCCAGGGTTATGCATAGTGGTGAATATTAGGAATTTTAAAATTGGAAATTGATGAATATAAGGATCCTCAACATTCCCCCCTTTGCTTAAAATTTTTAGGACCAATTTTTTCTTAGGGTCAATTCACCACAATATATATCCAAACATAGGTATATTTGTACTCGTTGGAAAGCTCTTTTCAAGCTAGATCTAATGGTGGTGATTTTATGAAGTTATAATATGAATAGGTCAAAGTTGGCCCCAAATATGACCATACTTTTTAAGGCTTCAAATACCCTAAATTTTGGTGTGAATATGATTGATTTGATTTGCTTAGGATTCACCTTGATTTTGATTAGGATTCACCATTTCTTTACAAGTACATTTCGAGTCCAACCCCTTATGCATAACCCTAGGTAGGCCAGTTGGCTGGCAACGATCGAGATTATTCTGGTGGGCTACCTAAAATTTGATTTCTCAGAGGGTCGAGGTCCAACTTATACCTTTTTTTAAATAAATAAAATTCCATTCAACATTTTACCTTTTAAATTTTGATTTTTTTCTTATCCTAATGTGAATAACAACTTTAAGTTATGGGTTTGTGTTAACATCTTAAAAATAAGGAATTCTAATAACAAATAATTTAACCAATTATGGCTTTGTTGAATTTGATAATGGGAAGGAATCAACAGACCTTCACCTCAAAGCATTAAAATGTACTTGGAGCAATAGAAGAGTGGGCAACTAGTTGATTCAACTAAGACTTGATAGGTTTCTTCTATTCAAGAAAGTAATTCAGTTTTTTGGTGATGCTAAATGTTGTGACAATTGCACAACATACCCCAAATTTGAGGACCCACCTTAAATTTTAATGTTATGATAAATTTTGGTTTGCGTTTGAGTGATTTATTGATAGGTCCCTACCACTATGTCACAATATAGGTTCCAAGGTTTTACCTCATGTATTTTATTTTAAAATGTCTTGGGTGTTGGTTAGATTTTATAATGTTTTGGTTAATTTTAATATTTTGAATTAAAGCAATTCAAACACTTGAAATTAATTAAATCAAATTTAATGTTTTGGGAATTTAAATTTTATTAATATACTCGTTTTGAAAAGTTGTTAGGTTAAAGTTTATTAATAGTCTTAATTTTTTTCTTTTCTTTTTAGGTTATAATATTAATAGGTTCATTTTGAAAAGGTTTCACTCATGTGGTTTTTTTTTTATGGTAGTTTATTATAAAAATGGTCGACACATTTGAGGTGAGTCCCAACTATGTCAGACCAATGAATGCAGTGTGCGAGCGCTATCAATGTGTTCAACGGACCCTGGGGTCAAGGTAACACAAAGTGGTAGGGTCAAGAGGAGCATAGTCAGTAGAGACACAGAGTTCAGAGTACCACCAAAACATAGGCAGATACCGAGATTTCCTAAAGGCTAGCTAAATCAATTTGAATAGTGTGTGTTTTCATTGATAAATGGTGTGTTATGTTCTTCCATCACTAATGTGGGATTCCCATATATCAAAGATTTTCATCAGGACTAGCGATCAGAAGAAAAGAGGGATGCCAGGGAAAATGATCATGGGACTTGTGAAAGCCCTCTTCATAGATGAAATATCCATGGGTTTGGATACTTCTACAATATTTTAGATCGTTAAATACCTAAGACAGGTGGTGTATTCATCACTTTCTATAAAATGGACGTAGGGATACCACAAGAGGTGGTAAAAGCATATGCATGGAACATATATTGGATTGTAGGTTTGAAAGGTCATATATTACCATCGGGCATTTGCATGTCAAAGCCTTTCAGAGTAGTTGTGCCCATAAGAGGCAATGGTCCTTTATCTAGCTATTCATTTTATTTTGGAATATGCACACAACCATGATAAACTATCAACACAGTGAAGAGTCTAAAGCATCATGTTGTATTTTTTTCTAGCGTAGAAGCCTCACAATATGATGTATTTCTGGCTATTTTGATGGCTCATTCGTAGGCGGTTGCCGCCACTGAACTTGCCATAAAAATTTTTGTAAGTGAGCATACACGAGGAATATTAGAAACAACAAAATAGGCTTCTGGACATCAAGGGGATTGGGTTTTGAATGAAAACTTGGAGGGATCTATAACAGTGCCATATTGGACAACCATGCAATGTTGGCACCAAGGAATAACAATACATGTCTCATCGACATCTACAATTGTATTAGGGTATTTATGGCATGATGAGCACCTCAATACTATATAATAGTGGAGCTCTTATTATTTTTGGATATATTATGACAAAAAAAGTTTCCAAATTTTTATGGTGTAAAGCTTTAAGAACTGAACCGATGGCTGCTAATATAGTAGGGAAAACAAAATATCTACCATCATAGATAGGTCGTCTATCATTTTATTACCAAAAATTAGGATAACAAAATATACAACTACTCCACTATGCCATGCTATCAATCGTAGAACCAAACAGTTTTGTAGGGCATAAGTTCACAAAGTCTCATTGTTGCATTTTATATCGTCAATTAGTGAAGAATTGTTCTACGTAGTATGTATCATGGACTGAATTCTTTAGTCAACTATACCAAGGATTTTTTATCATATTTTTGAAGTAGGAAAATGTAGTTGACCGATTGAATGAATGAAAATTACACTTTAGAGGTTTTATTTAACCGTTGAGGGCCTTGAGTACCACGTGTGTGATGAAAATATAGGGACCCAACACCTATGCAAAATTTGAACCCATTTCAAAATCCAAATATTCAAACTCAATCCACTATGCAAAATCAAAATGTTCAAAATCAACATGTGGTATCAAATCAAAACATTCCAGGTTTTAGAAATCCAACTAATCCTATCACTACTGTTCAACCTAATGAGCCCAATTTAGATCTAAATATTCAAATTCAATCCACTATGAAAAATCAAAATGTTCAAAATAAACATGTGGTACCAAATCAAAACATTCTAGGTTTTAGAAATCCAACTAATCCTATCACTACTGTTCAACCTAATGATCCCAATTCAGAGGTGAAGGACCTATAGAAGTTGGTACAAAAGCAGACACCAAAAAACTCACAATAAAACAAAAACTATAGTTTTCAAAGTAAACAATGGAATACATGACCAAAATATGGGGGTTTGCCTAGTCTTATTGATAATCAAAATAATGCATCTACTAGTTCTAGTCAATCCCATATAATTTTTAATATTTAAAATTTCACTATGAACAATTGGTGTAGGATGCATGCCACTAAAGCGCACAATCAAAATGAATACCCCAAGTTTCATAAGACTATAGGTATTTTGCAACAAGATATGGATGATTTGGAATTTGTACCTAATAAGGACTCTTATCATCAAGCTAGTTCAAGAAAAGGTAAGGGAACTACTTTAATTGTTGAATATTTTGGTCTTGGAGATGAGGAGGAAGAGGAGGATGATGATCCCATAGAAGAAGTTTAGGCCTTTAGGAAATTTGAGAAGAGAAATCACAAATATTAGTTGAGAAGTAAGAGTAAGACCATAAATACTTCTTCTACTCCTCCAAAAAATTCCATTATTCCAGTAGATATTAAGGCAAATAATAATTCTACACCTCCATCTCAAATTGATTCATCCAAACCACCACAAAAGGTGTAAAATATTGATAAAATTGCTTATACATCATAGATGATTTAAAGAAAATAAAATCTAAGATCACATTGTTTGAAGTTGCACAACTGATAAACCAACAAGATAAGGAACTTGGTCAACCAAGAAAAACTTATGCTAGGAAAACTATAGAGTCAAATTTGGTCTTGTAAAAGGAGAAATGAGAGGTTCCTCCCTTCACTCTAACATTCATAATTGTAGAAAAAAATTTACACAACAATCTAGTAGATTCAGGTGCGTTAGGTAATGTAATGTCTTATGTTACTTGTTAGAAATTGGGTTTGAAACCCAATCCTTCAAAAATAATGGTGGTACATTTAGAAAAATTTGAGGTGAATGTGGTAGGCATGATTCATAACATCCATATTAATATTTCATCAAAACCTAGAATTCATCAATACATTTATATTCTTGTTGTTGATATTCTTGACAAGTATGGTATGTTATTAGCCAGGGATTGAAGTAGAACTTGAATGGTTATATGGCCATGGACTTTTCACACATGCGGTTACCTTGGAAAGGGGTAGCCAGTTAAATCTGAATTGAAAGAGAGCCTAGACTCAAAGAGTTGATCATAGAGTATAATAGAAAAAATTAAACCCTTTATAATGAGTCTAAGTTGGGTGTTTACACAATGGATACCAAGTTGATTACAAAAAATATAATTCTGAAATTCTATCTTCTGACCCATTTAATGATGATCATATTTTTTAGACACTTAAATTTGATGGATCTAAATCCAAACAGGATAGTGGATCTGAGGTTGAACTCATTAGCCCTAAATATAGGTCTTCTCTTGGTGCATTTATATTATAATTTCCATGTACTTGCAATGTAGCAAAGTATGAAGCATTAATTTTTGGACTACAATTAGCCTTGAATAAGAACATTAAATATTTGAACTTCTTAAGGGATTCAATGCTAGTTTTTAGGCAAGTAAAGGGGTAATACACATGTCGTGACGAATGGATAATTCACCATAGAACTAGAGTTAGATATTTAATAGATGAATTTTAAACCTTTAATATTTCTCTCATTTCTAGAAAGAGTAATCATGTTGTATATTATTTGACAGTCATAGCAGGTATGTTAAATCCCATCGATAAAATAAAATAAAATAAGTTTTCAATAGGTTTCATGTCCTTCTATATCTAATAATGTTAAAAATTTATAGGTGTTTAAAAGTGATAGACACATCTTTGAATTTGTAACTAACTTAAGTGTTTTTGAAAATCAGATAATGAACGAAGACCAATGGTTACAAGAGTATTAATTTGAAGAAGATGAGGTAACGAAGATAACTAATTCTATCCCTAAAGGTATTGTATCACTTGAAATATTTTTTATATTGACTACCAAAGCAAAATATGCGACAAAATCTCACCTTCAAATGATGCATATGATGTAGTTAACATTGGAAATAATGAAGATTCACATAAGGTACTTATTGGGAAAGCATCTACACGTCATAAAAAAGAAGGAATAATACACACACTTATATATTATAGGTACTGTATTACATGGAATTATGATGATCTAAAAACTTACAATCAAAATATTATCATGCATACTCTTCCTTTTAAAGCTTAATTCTAAACCATTTCGACAGAAACAACATCTAGTTAACCCATTGTTGGAATTTCTTATCGAGAAGGAAGTTAAAAAAATATTAGATGCAAATATTATATTTTCTATCTAATATTCTACATAGGTTGCAAACATAGTTCCTGTTAGAAAGAAAACTGGAGATATTAGGTTATGTATTGATTTCAGGAACCTTAATAAAGCTTCACAAAAATATAAATACCTTCTTCCTTATATCGATAACATTTTACAAATGGTTAATGGATCTGAAATGATGTTCTCTCTTGATGGATATTCTGGATATAATCATATTCTTGTTGACCCAAGAGATAGAATGAATATATTATTTACTACCAAATGGGGAACATTTGCTTACAAGAGAATGCCTTTTGTTTTACTTTTTTCAAGTGCTACATTGCAGCATGCCATGGACTATGATTTTAGAGACCTCATTGGTAAATACATAGTTATTTATATAGATGACATCCCTGTGTTCTCAAAGAAACGAGAAGATCATAAAAATAATTTGAGAAAAGTTCTTCAAAGGTGTACATAACATGGAATTTCACTTAATCCTAAAAAGTGCATCTTTGGAGTAACTAAGGAAAAAATTTTAGGACATGTAATATCAAAATATGATATTTCTATAGATCCTTCTAGTATAGATGTAATTCAAAATATTTCCTTTTCGGATACTAAGAAAGAGCTTAGGTCATTCTTTGAGAAAATTAATTTTTCTAGGAAATTCATTTTGGATTTGCTGAAATTGTTAAACTGTTGAATGACATGTTAAGAAAATATGTTGATATTAAGTGGACATGTGAGGCTAGGACTACTTTTCAGAGTGTTAAATATACCATTTCTAATGCACCTATTTTAGTAAGTCTTGATTACAATAAACCATTCTTCATCTATACTTTTGCATTAGATCTTTCATTTGCTAGCATACTAACTAAGAAAAGTGAGGATAATTTTGAAAACCCTATTATTTTTATGAGTTCACCTTTAAAAGATGCACAGTTAAGATATACCATTTTGGATAAACAATTTTATACCTTATTTAAAATTGTCAAAAATACTAGGCATTACATTTTGCATAGTAGAGTTTTTGCTTTGTACTTGACCCTGCTATGAAAACCATGTTAATACAAAATGGACTAGGCAAAAAATTAGGAAAGTGGATGTCTACCTTACAGGATTTTGATCTTGATATCCATCCAATGAAGCTAGTTCAAGGACAAGGCTTGATAAAAGCACTTGTAGAGATAGATCCTCAAATTTTTTATCAAAATTATAATGTAGAGGACATCACACAAGATGAATGGTATATTGATATTTTTTATTCTTGTTAAATGGTAAGTGTCCTTCACATTTTAATTCCACACAAAGAAGAGCTCTTCATTTAAAATATGTGAACTTTATGATTAATGATGGTGTGTTGTATAGGAAAAACAATGAAGGAATTTTTCTTTGTTGCTTGAATAAGGAAAAATCCACACATATTACATGAGTTTCATGGTATGTATGGGATAGGGTATGGTTATGCAAATACCACTATACACTAGATCTTGAGATCTGATTACTATTGGCCATACATATTTAAATATTCCCATTCCCATGTATCCTCTTTCCATATTAGTTAGCTTGCAAGTGATAGAGAGAGACATGTACCTATGCCATTATAACCTGTAGTTGAGATGAGATCTTTTACTCAGTGGGGCCTAGATTTTGTATGGGTTATAAACCCTATTTCCTTAGATTCTCATAAGTTCATTCTTACCGCCACTAACTATTGTACTATATGGACGAAAGCTATCCCAATAAAAAATTGTACTACTAAGGTTGTTATTCAATTTTTGGAAGAACACATTGTGACTAGGTTTGTAATGCCACATTCAATTGTTTGTGATAATGGTTCTGATTTTATTTCACTTTGTTTTGTTGAATGGGAATACGATAACAAGGTGAGCATAAAAAATTATTCTAATTATTATTTGCAAGGTAATGGCTTAGCTAAATTATCTAATAAAAACTTGCTATCAATTATTAAAAAATTGTTTGAACATAATCCTTAGGATTGGCACAATAAATTGAAGTTTGCATTGTGGGTAGATAGAATAAGAATTAAGGAATCCATAGGTACATCACCTTATCATTTAGTGTATGGTCAAGATCCAATTATTTCCGCTAATCTTAAATTTTAAACTTTACAATTCATGAAATAATATCTCAAAATGGATGATAAAATTGAAGCTCGTATTAGTCACCTCATGCATTTTGATGAAAAATGAGAGGATGTCTTGCTTCATTTTACTAAACATTAGGATATTGTTAAAATATGTTTGACAAATGGACTAAAATTAAAGATTTTAGGATTTTTTATTTGGTTTTGTTTTGGGATAAGGCACATGAGAAAAAGGGTGAGCATGATAAATTTGACTATCTTTGGCTTGGTACTTATCAGATTTTTGAAATTCTTGGTGAAAAAACTTTACGACTGAAAACATTGAGTGAGGATGATATGCATTTGCCTATTAATGGTCATTTTATAAAGAACTACTTTCACCCATGAAGAAAACTACTTCTTGTATCATTTTTACCATGCTTGTATATTATTGTATATAGCTTTTGGGTTTTCATAATTTTTCTTTATAATTTTTTCTTTGTGTGGTGCTTTTGTACATAATCCCATGTGTTGCAAGTTTTTGCTATTTGTTGTCTTATCAATTTTCATTAGGTTAGGATTTGGTTTATTTTCAAGTGCACTTTGGGTTGGTTCCTCCGATTGAGGTAGTGTTTTGTGATAGATACTAACTCTTGGTTCCTTTGTTGATAATTGGTCCTTTATCATGTAGGATGTATGACCTAATTTGGAATCAGATGGAATTGAGGAAAAGGAAATGAAATTGTTTAGTGATCATTCTTATATTTTGGACTAAAATGATGGATTTAGAACAATGAGATATTTTACTGAAGCTCCACTTGTAACTCACATATTAAAGGGTATTCTTTGAAATATTTAAGGATGAACTCATTTTAGTTTACAAATTAAGGCAAAAATATAATACACTCTATCTTTAGCCTTAAGGGATCTCTAACCCAGTGGGATTACAAATTTTTCAAAGCATTTAAATTCTTAATAATAAAAAAAGAAAAGAAAAGAGAGAAATAAGTAAAATAAATATCATGCCTTGGTGATTCAGATAATCTCTACCGGGTCTACAAATTCATGGTTGATAGTAGAGCAAGGTCTAGAAGAGATCAAAGTCATATCCACTGGGGCTATAGATGTATGGCTCACAGTGGAGAAATGCAGAGGCACATTTTTAATGAGTGATATTCTATAGCCGAAATGCAAAAAAAAATGATGGAATCTGGATTATTTTAGGAATGTCAAAATGAATCATGATATACACACTGAGTAGAGGCAAATGGTCCATTTATTTTCATTTGAAGTTGTCTACCCCCACTTTCTCTGGATATTGCTAGATGACATATATTTATCTAATATTAGGTTTTCTTGGATTCATATCGGGTTCTTCATCCAAAATTCTCAGGAGCATTTCCCAACAGAGTCACAATTTGTTGTGAATGTCGCACAACATGCCCCAAATTTGGGGACCCATGTTAAATTTTTATGTTATGATAAATTTTTGTTTGTGTTGAGTGATTATTGATAGGTACCTACCATAAAGTTAAAATATAGGTTCCAAGGTTTGGATGTTGGTTAGGGCCTCCTTTAATTTATTTTAAAATGTCTTGGGTGTTGGCTATATTTTATAATGTTATGGTTAATTTTAATATTTTTAATTAAAGCAATTCAAACACTTGAAATTAACTAAATCAAATTTAATATTTTCACAATATATATATACATGCATGTATGTATGTGTGTATGTGTGTATGTATGTATGTATGTATGCATATATCTATATATTTAATTATTTATTTATATTTATATATGTAATGTCAATGTTATGGGTATTTGGATTTTACTGATATCCTTGATTTGAGAAGTTGTTAGGTTAGAGTTTATTAATAATCTTACTTTTTTTCTTCTTTTCCTTTTAGGTTATAATATTAATAGGTTTGTTTTGAAATGGTTTAACTCACGTGGTTTTTTTTTTTATGATAAAATTATGATAAAAATGGTGGACATATTTTTTGAGGTGAGTTCCAACCAGGTCAGACTAGTGGACATGGTGCATGAGTATGGTCAATGCGATCAACAGACTCAGGTTTCGAGGTACCACCAAGTGGTAGGGTCGATATGAGCATAGTCAACGGAGGCACAAAGTTTAGAACACCACCAACATAGATATGGATATTGAGATGTCCCAAGGGCTAGTTGAATCAATTTGAATAACATGTATTTTAATTGATAAACGGTACATTGTACTCCCCTCTCACTAATGTGGGATTAATACCACATGTTGAAGCTTTTTTTTTGGGCTAGAAATCATAAGAAAAGAGGGACGATAGGGGAAATTATCATGGGACTTGTGAAAGCCCTCTTCATGGATAAAATCTTCATAGGATTGGATAATTATAAAATATTTTAGATCGTCAAATGCCTAAGATAGGTGGCTTGTTCATCCCTTGCTACCAAATGGACACAAGGACACCATGCGAGGTGGTCAAAGCATGTGCATGGAAAACATAATGGATTGCAGGTTTAAAAGGTCATGACCACCGAGAATTTGCATGTCAAAGTCTTTCATAGAAGTCACTCCCAAAAGAGGTAGTGGTCCTTTATCTGGTCATTTATTTTCTTTTTGGAAGATGCACACGACCATGTTAAACTATCAACACAACGAAGAGTCTGAAACATCAGTCCATCATTTTTTCTAGCATAGAAGCCAAATAAGATGATGCAGTATTACCTATTTTGATGGCTAATTCATAGGCGACTACCGTCACTGAACTTGCCATGCAACTTTGTATAAGTGAGCATACACGAGAAATATTGGAAACAACAAAATAGGCTTCTAGAGAGCAAGGGGATTAGGTGTTGAATAAAAATTTAGAGGGACCCAAGAGGGATAATAGTGCCATATTGGAAAACCATGTAACATTAGCATCAAGGAATAATAGTACATGTCTCATCGATAGCTATAGTTTTATGAAGGTATTCTTGGCATGATGAGCGTGTCAATACAATATAATAGTGGAGCTCTAGTGATTTCCAGATATATGATGACAAAATAAGTACCCAAATTTTTATGGTGTAAATATTTAAAAATTGAATCGATGGTTGGCAATATAGTAGGGAAAATAGAATATCTCCCATCCCAGATAGGTTGGCTATCATGTTATTACCAAAATTTAGGATAAAAATAATATACGATTACTCCACTGTGTCATGCTATCAATTGTAGAACCAAAGAATTTTTTAGGGTATAAGTGTAGGAAGTCTCATTGTTGCATGTTCTATCATCGATAAATGTAGAATTGTTCTACATAGTACGTGTTATGGATTGAATTATTTAGTAAACTATACCAAGGAATTTTTTAAGATTTGCCAAGTAGGAAAATGTAGACGACCGATTGAATGAATGAAAGTTACACTTTAGAGAATCTATTTAACCATTGAGGGCCTAGAGTAGCATGCGCATGATGAAAATAGGTACAATGATAAAATTTAGTATCACGTAGCATGACAGTTACCAAATGAGAATCAAAACATTTGGAATCCAAATAAAATTTGGAAAAGGGAAATGAAGGAGAAAGGTCTCATCAAAATTTTTTAAATGCCCAATGAAACGCAGAATAAAGGACTAATTTGTTTGGAACAATAGCATGTGAAGTGGATTGGAAGTCTATAAGCTATTGCCAACACTTGTTCTCACCTTGTATGCAAAAAAACAATATTTTGAACACAATATAATCTTTATTGCATATTTTTATCCAAATGTATTGGGTTAATTTAATGGTCTTTTATGCATATGGTAGCATCATTTAATGTTTTTAATGCATGTTTTTACCCCTTAGAATCTTGCACTTAACTATTTTAGATTGTGTGGATGTAGGTTTAACCTAGTTTTATTTTGGTGTTCATGATCTTCTAATTTTTGTAGAATAGGAGGGATTAGTTTACAGTAGCTAAATTGATCACTTTTCCACACTTTGTTTCCATTTCATTTTAGATTTTTATTATTTTTTATCTGACCTTAGATTTTATTGTTATTTATTTTCTATTTTATTTTCTTTAAATTCCATCAAGCACTCGAATCCCTAAAATGTTACATCATTTTGCACTAAAGTCAATAATTGGGGATTTGAAGTAATTAGAACATCCAAATAATTTTGTTGTTTAAGGAAAACTTGTTAAAATTATTTGGATACATATAATTAATGTAATTTTTTTTTAAGGTTCCAAAATAGATTCTTGCACTCCACATGTTATTATTTAAATTTGTTTAACAATGCAAGATAAAAATTTGTTAACAAAGGAAGATAAAATCTATTTCACAAAGCAAGATAAAATTAATTAAATCACCATTATAAGATTCATATTTCAAATTTAGATTTAGTCATTTTATTTTATACTCAAAGAAAAGCTTAACAAAAGAAGATAAAACTTTTTAACAAAGCAAGATAAAATCCGTTCACAAAAATAAGATAAAATGAATTAAACCACCATTCTGGATTCAGATTTCAAAGTTAGATTTTAGTATTTTCTATTATGCTCAAACCAAAGCCTAACAAAGGAAGATAAAATTTGCTAAAATATGCTTAACAAAAGAAGATAAAATCTACTTTAAACACTTCAAGATCAAATAAATTAAATCATTATTACAAGATGGTCAAATGAGGAGCAATCACATCACATTTTCTTTTCTTTTCAAATTTCAATAAAAATAAAGAGCATATCAAATCAAAGTAATATCAAACTACAAACCTCTTGTTAATAGTTACTTGCACTTGCAAGTTATTTTAGTACATTTTACACATTTTCACAAGCATTCAAACACACACAAATAAAATAAGAACCTTAGATAAATATTAAATTTATTTTCAAGAGAGGGTTTTCTAACAAATACCCTCACTGTGATGGTGATTTTGCAATTGGGAAAAATTATCACTCAACACTACACTCCAATCCCTCCCAAAAATTAGGTTAGAACATAGCCCTTTAGTCATGGAAAGTTAGAATTCAGTCCCCCTTTTAAAATACCTTTTAGATTCAAATATATGTGGCTTCAACATCAGGATCTTAGAAATTGTGTCGTTGAATGGTGGGACAAAAATTTTTCAAGCTCATTTATAACTCAAATTTCCAAAAAGATCCACTTCATTAAGCTCAATCTAAAGGTGTGGAACAAAGAGGTGTTTGAAAATATTTTTAAATGAAAACAACGAATTGCAAATCAATTAAAATATTTAGAAAATCAGCTCCAAAATGGAGAGGTAAGTCCTGAGCTCAGACGTAGGGAAAAATAACTTTTAACAAAATATCATAACATCCTAGCCAAAGGAGGTTTTTTGGAGATAAAATTCCATAGCACTATGGTTGAAAGAAGTAGATTATTTGAAATAACATTGCAACATGTGTCGTTTCGTGATAGCTGCTTGCCTTGGCGCTTCCTTTCAAAATGTGTCACGATTTCGCAATAGCTGCTTGCCTTGGCGCTTCTTTTCAAAAGGTGTCGTGATTTCATGACAATTGCTGGCCTTGGTGCCTATTTTCCAAAAGTGTCATGATTTCACAACGACTTTGCCCCTTTGCGCCTATGCTCCAAAAGTGTCACGATTTCACGACGACTTTGCCCCTTTGCGCCTATGCTCCAAAAGTGTCACGATTTCGTGACGACTTTGCCCCTTTGTGCCTATGCTCCAAAAGTGTCATGATTTCACGATGACTTTGCCCTTTTGTGCTGATGCTCCAAAAGTGTCACGATTTCACGACGACTTTGCCCTTTTGCGCCGATGCTCCAAAAGTGTCATGATTTTGCGACGACTTTGCCCCTGGGCGCCTTTGCTCCAAAAGTGTCACGATATCACGATGACTTTGCCCCTGGGCACCTTTGCTCCAAAAGTGTCATGATATCGCGACGACTTTTCCCCTGGGCACCTTTGCTCCAAAAGTGTCGCGATATCGTGATAGCTTATCCCCTCGCCAGCACTTAGAAAAAAAATATTTTTGGATGATGCAAGATTGCTCTGCCACCTCCGGATTCTCCTGCATCATTTGACACTTCAACTTAATCTTGCTTGTGCACTAATTATCACCTTTGAACATTATATAATGCACTTTAAAATATCTCATAAGTATAACTAGTATAGTGCACTATTAATCTCACCTTATTTCTCCTTAAATATATCTTGTAATATGTACTAGTAACAACTCTAAAATGCACTATAATATCTGCAACTCTCACTTAGGAGTAATATCTTCTAGATAATAGGAAGATGATATTTTTATTTCTATTAAAAGTTATCTAACTCCTATTTTAATGTGCAGGTATTGACCCTATAAGAAACTATTTTTTACACTCCCTTGAAGACTTTAATATGCAACCTTCTATTTACAACTTTAAACCCTAATAAGGTGCCTAATGGAACTTGATAACAAATCAAATAATTAAATTTCAAATAATAAATATTCTTGCACACAATTTTCTTACCTTAATGATATATATAGATTAAGGATTGTGATGTGATTAGATTCACCTTATTGCTACCTTTTATGGGATGAACTAGTATCTCTTATTAACTATCCAAAAAAGTTCTTTATCTCACCTATTTGTAGCTTTGAACCTTCTCTAACTTGTTACCTTGAGAATATAGTTTGGTAGCTTCAACTTTCATTTGTAATGCACTCTATAAATATGATTTTTTGTAGCTAGTAATGTTGTCCTAAATTCTACTTCATTGCTGACCTCAAATCTGAAAATTTCAGATTGCAAAGTAGTCAATCTCTCCAACAAAATGTTGTCCTTGAATCTCAAAAATTTGGTAGGAAAATCCTCCAAATTATATTTGAGAATTTCCTTCAAGAACCCTTCTTTTTTTTTGTTGTAGAAACCAACAACCCCCTATCTTTAAAATGACCTTCAAGCCTTTGAAAGAAATATTCAAACCTCACAATTTTTGTAGTTTCTTCAATCTTATTTTTCCTTTTTCCTCCTTGTCAAACTCTGACTTCAAACTAGGCCTTCTTCTCAAGAATTTTAAATTCTTGAGGTCTTCACCAATATCCTCAAAAATTTGGCAAGATTCTTTCCCAATATATCTCTATTTGGGATTATTTTTGGATAGCAACAATTATCCCAAAATATTCCTTTATCAAGAACTTCCCCTTGGCGGTAAATTTCTCCAATGAGTTCTCCTAGGAACTCCTTCAACGGCCTTCTATGAATCTCTTTCAATGAGGCTCACCAATCTTTCTCCTTGTTTCTCCTTGAGATATTTTCTCTAAGGTATTCACTCTCATACCTTCTCTAGTATTCCTAATGAGACATTTCATTTAATCTTATATTGTGGAAGTGTTGGCAATGATATCTCCCTCTTGGATCTTTGAAATCTACTACTACTACTATTTGGAATTGGATCTTTCTGGTCCTTCTCAATCTCCAATCATCCTATATTGAAAGTTATTCAGTGAGACCTTCTATGGGTCTCTTCAACTTCTTCAAGGTGAATTCTTCAATCTTCAATGGAGATCACCAATCTCCTATCTTCATGGGTGCTCTTCTCTAGAGTCTCTTCAATCTGTTATTTACAGTCTTCAATGGATATCACTTTAGCACCCTAAAATTGGCGTAGTAAAACCTTAGTAATTACATTTACTCTATTAAATATTCAAATTCAAATTTTAACCTCCCAAACCGCCTGTTAACTGCCATGTAATCCATTTCCTCATTTTTTGTGCCATTTTTAGAGGTTGTTTTGACCGTTTGATGATATCGTCATCGATTAGACGATATCGCCTCAGATCGGACGATTTCGTCTGGGCTAGGACGTCCAGACGATCTTGTCTCAAAACTAATTTTGCACAATTAGCTTATGTTCCAACGGCATCTCTAATCCGGGCAGAAGCGTGTCTGTGTCGTTAGAGAACTCCCCCATTGGAGATCTCCCAAATAGGGATGATATCCAACCTCCTAACCTCCCTCCTAAGCTTATTTAATCCTAAGCCCTCTCCTTAGCACCCCCCTGGCTGAAATTCTCTGTAAACTGACTTCACATGCATTAAGGCATCCTAAATTGTTATTTGCATTAGTTCTATTCAAATTTTGTTGTAGGTACCTTAGTGTTTTTCAGTTGGAGCAAGCTTAGATCGTTGTAGATGATATTTTTCAGATCGGAGGTGATCCTGTCGAATCAGAGACGATTTCGTACCAATGCGAGACAATTTTGACTACAGTCAACATTGAGGCAATCAGTGCCCAAAGTTTGCATTTCTTCATCTTTTCTCTGCTATTTTATTCTGCAATTAGCTAGTTTATTTGATATTTTATGCTATATTGCATTTTGGAGTTCACCCATGTAGCTTTAAATGCATAATTAAGTCATCAATTGCCATTAAATCATCGTAGTACACTCGTATTTTGTTCATTATTATCATGTTAATGTTATTGTTGTCATTTTACACTATTTCCCTCTGTTAGAATAGTTGCATTTTCTGTGTTTTGCACCTATTTTTCTATTTGCAGGTCTTTGACGAATTCGTCTAAGGAATTCATCAGATCTCAAACGATCCTGTCAGATCTTAGACGATTCTGTCGAATTCCAGACGATCCTGACTGCTTCAAGAATCAAAATATTCATCAGACATCCAGATCAGGTATTGATTTTTAATCTTGTTTAATTTCTCTATTTTTCTATCCTAATCTGCTTTTCTATATTCATTTAATCTGCATATTCATATAGAATAACTTAGATGCATTTTGGCCAAACCTAGGACATGGATGTTTAAGAATAAAAATGAAAATATAAAACACATTCCCAACCTAGGCATGGAAACTGCCATTAAATTTTTCCTGGTGAACCCACCATCCATCGAAAAATCACCATAATACACATCCCTTGAGATGCGGGACCTTCACAAGGCCTCTCAGTTTGAGGTATTGTGCCATCCTTTTCCCATCCTCCTTCCAGGCATGGATCTTATAGCCTGAAGGTAGGGATGTGAAAATTTTGGAGCGATACATTTTGGTGAATTCGACGTGAATACATTTTAAAACTTTTGAAATCAAAAACAAAATAAAAATAAAAACAACCAAAACATAGATGCATTTCAAATCATTTAAAACTAATAAGTTGCATTTCATGTTTAGATGGTAGCTCCTAATAAAATATTTGCAGTTACTATAAATGTTGAAAACCAATTGGCAGCCATAAAAATCAACTCTGTGTTTAGTGTGCCTGAAACAGATAGAAATCAACTCTTGTGGGACGAATTTGGTAGAAGACTTAGTGTCATTTCATCTAGGTCAACAAATTTAAAAAAATCAAGAGGCTAGTCCTAGATAGAATCTTGGATCCTCATCAACTCGTATTTTATCATGAACTTCATAGAGCCTGCCATAGATGGTTAGCTTATAGGAGAGCTCTTGTATCTTCAAAATTTTTCACTTTCGAGGAATACCTCAAAAACATAGTTGTAGTATGCCAATTTCTAGTTCATATAGAATCCCAAGAAACTGATCTTATGATTAGAAGAAGATGGAACAAAATTCCTAGAGTTATGTTGTATCGTGAATATTGTCGTGAGAATTATTATTATCAACCAGAATCTGAAATACATGGTATTTCTATAGCTCTTTTCATTAAATTTTTAAAGGAAAACTTTCAATTTGAAGAAGAACACTTCATGACTCCTGAAGAACTCAAGCCCATTAATGATATTTATAAATTGTTTATAGAAAACTAGATCATTGTTTTCAGTATTATTTCTTGCATATTGTGTTATTTGTTATTTTTACAATATTATTTCAAAAACAAAGAAAAACTAAAAAACATAATAAAAACTTAAAACCTTTCATTTTAAATATTGTAGTAGGTATATAATTAATATATACCTCTTAAGCTTGTTGTATATATATATATATATATATATATATATATAAATATATATATATATATATATATATATATATATATATATATATATATATATATATATATATATATGTATATATATATTTGCTGAAATATAAAATTAAGCACAATGCCTAAACTTAGGAATGGTAAACAAACTGAAGGAGAAGAAGAAGATTGGTTAGAAGATAAAACTAGAGACCCAAATGTCCTTCCTAAAGATCCAATTCCGGAAGGAGAAACTCTAGATCAACCATAAGATGACCTAGGTGAAGAAAATGAACAAGAAGAAAATGTTAAAGAGGATGGATCCTCATCCCCTAGAGTAGCTCCAGATGGAACTATTGCTTTTGACAACGTAGATCATTTCGCGAAATTTTTCCATAATAACATTGGTGTTCTTAATATGGCAGTTCATATGGATAAAGGGCAAATTAGTGACACTTAAGCAGCCATGGAACATATGTTTGATGTGCGCACTAATCCCTTGTCTTTCATTGATCAAGAAAGTGATAAGGCTAGACCATCCAATACAGATATGGTCACTATGATTCAAAACATGTCAAAAAAACAAGTTATCCAACCTCCTAAGGAACCTGTTATTCAGCTTAAAATCATTCCCACACAAAATAAAACTTCCTTCATTGCTTTACTTCGCCAAAATATTGATCAATATGCTTCAAGTAAACAAAAACCTAAAATGAAGTCAAACACCAATTTTCAACAATCTAGAATACAACATAATACAACTTCAAAATTCCTTCATAACACCTTTCCTACCAACAATTTACACAATAGCAACATAGCATCTAATCTTCATGTCCCTCCATCATATGCTCACAAATCCCATATCAATGCCCTACCTAACCAATATGGTGAGCAAACTAGTAATCTGGAAGCCATGGTGAAACAGTTAGCTTCACGTATGGACCAGATAGATCCTTACCGTCCCTTGTACAACTATCGAGAGATATGTAGTCAACCTTTGGATCCCATAGTTGTAGCACAACCTTACCCTAAGAATTTTCCCATGCCTATCTTGCCTCTATATAAAGGAACCGAAGATCCCATAGAGCATCTTTGCATGTTTAGGATAGCATGTCATGATATCTTACATGATGACTTGTTATTACTAAAAATTTTCCCAAAAAGTTTAGGTGGAATGGCATTAGAGTGGTACTATCAATTGCCTACTCATTCTTTGAGAAACTTTGAAGAAACAACTGAATATTTTGTCCATCAATTTAGTGCCTACATCGAGAGGCATGTAACCATTAAAGATTTATACAACTTAAAACAAGACAAGGATGAATGTTTTGCCGATTTCTTAGCTAGATGGAGGCAGTTGATAGGAAAATTGCACTTTGTGCTACCTTATAGGGAAATGTTGGACATTTTTATCAATAATTTACAAGAACAAATATCTTATGAGCTATCAACAACTACTTTAACTACCTTCGATCAGGCTATAGATTTAGCTCAAAGAGTAGAATATGCCCTCATTAGGAGAGGCCAACTTAGGAAGAAGGATGATGAGAAAATCTCCAGAAATCAATATAAAAACAAACAAGTTGTTGGTGATAGAGTCACTGACAACAAAAATGTTGCTAATATCAATGCAATGAAAACAACAGAAAAAATTATATTGAAACCTCCTGATAAGCCTCCTTGAGAATTTACTAGATTAAATCAACCCTTATCAACTATTTTACCTCAATTACTCGAAAGAGGTTTTATCCAATTACCAGCTATCCGGGAACCTGATCCAACTATTCTCGGATACAGAGTTGACTTACACTGTGATTTCCATAGAGGACCTAGACACTACCAATGCTTGTAAAAGGTTGAAACATAAAATACAGGATCTAATTGATAATAATGAAATGGAGGTGCAAGCATTCCAACCTAAACAAAATGCTCCTAATAATCCTCAAAAGAACATTCCCCAAAATCAAAATCAAAATGCTAATCAAATATTAGACATATTTCAACACCCTTTACCAAGACATGGTAAAGAGGTGGCCAATCAAATCGAACATCATAATGTTCCTCCTCCTACCCGATATGTAGGAACCATTAGCGGACAATTACCTATTCAGGATCCTCAAATATTTGACACAACCTTATCCCTGGTTACGACCAAGCCCCTACATAATATTCCAACTCCAGATTCTAGTGATATAGAATCAGATACTGAAAGTGAGGTAGACATCACTTCAAACCAATCGAATAGTTTTGAAAACGAATCAGATCCTATTCAATCCATCACAGATGCTATGGTCTCAGAAGAACCATTTCCTAGAAGAGTTACTACTCGACATTTTCCAATCAATTCCTCCCTGATGAACAAGCCATAAATGCTCGACCGAGACTAGTTCAGCGTCCTCAATATAACATTGTAGGTATCATTGGAGTCGTTACCCGACAACAGGCTCAAAATTTTCAACAAGAACCAAACCAGAATGATGGATCAGCTCCATTCATTTTGAAAAATCCCAATAAAGGGAATCATTCTTCCAATGTTCAACCTAAACCCCCTTACAATATTAATGAGCAATTATCCAATACTACAGCAAGAATTTCCCTTTTGGATTTGTTAAGATCTCCTACCCATAGGGATGAGTTGATGCTTACATTAAGCCAAATGATGGTACCTCAAAACATTCAACCTGAAGCCATGGCCAATACTATCATCACTCGAGAAGTTGATTGTATTGAATTTCGGGATAAAGATATCCCACAACACGGTTTACATAAGGATAATCCCTTATATATTACTGCTCTAATTGGATATGTAGTCGTTAAACGAGTCCTGATTGATAATGGTTCATCTCTAAACATTTGCACTCTTGACTTCTACCAACGATTTGGCTTTAGAAGTGATGAAATGAAGAAAACTGACATGATTATCAAAGCTTTTAATGACGAAACACAAGAACCGTGTGGAGTTATTACCATCCCATTGCAAGTTGGTCCTCAAACTCTAGATACCAGCATGTTTATTCTACATTGCCCCGCATCGTACAATATACTCTTGAGTCGTCCTTGGATCAATGCAATGCGGGCTGTCCCATCAACTTTACACTAATGTGTTAAATTTGAATTTAAAAATCATTTGGTCACTGTCCATGGTGACCCTAGACCCTTTGATATGTGTGCTTTGGCAGAACCTGTTGGAGAGCAATTTTGCCCTGCTCTGTCATCCACACATCCTAATTCTTATGTTTCATCCAAAACTTTGAAACACACACCCATAATTTCACCTACTTCCCCTCCATTAATTTCATCCTCATATATAGATCAACAATCTTCTAAACAAACCACTCTAGCACCTCAAAAATATTTTCAATCTACAACCAATTCTTCATGTTCTATCCCTATAAATTCAAAACCTATAGACCCATCTATTAACACTTCCGCATTATCAAAATCTATCATACCTTCCACATCTAAAGATATAGGGAATGATCCTTCTACATCTTATGCTCTTTCTGATGAACTTTTACCAGATTTATCCACAATCTTAATATCAGAAAAAATAAATGCTTTTATGCAAGATTCAATTCTTTTAAATAACTTGCCGCCATCTCCTCGTACTTTGGGCCTCCCACAACCTATGGGAAGTACTTACCAAGTCGGGATTTGTGCCTTCATTTATAAAGGATATGACTGGGGAAGAATCCCTCGGAACATTAAAACTCATCATGAGGGATATGCTCGGTGTTATTTTACCAATGAATATATTAAAGCTAAACCCATAATGATTAAAATGGGATATCAAGGGAAAGGTTTGGGACCTTTCCAAAATGGCATGAAAGAACCTTTCGAGGTAGAACCGTGGCCTACCCATTGTGGTGTGGGCCTATTTCCTAGTAAGGGTCAACCCTTTCCTTTTGAAGATGATGATCAACTCATATGTTATCAAGATTATTTGGATAGGTGTGATGATTTGCCTCTAAAAAGTTAGCCATTTACATGTAACATGCTATCCATAGCTTACCCTGAAATGATTGCTGACCCCAATGAGGATTTGGAAGGAGATATCTTCCACGACATCTCTATTGAAGAAATGTTACACAATGGATTTTATTTTGATGGTTCTATACCAACTATAGCCCAAATTGAGGCCACTAATCCTCAAGATGAATTATCCAAATTAACCTTACAAGAATTACAAGAATTGGGCGTTTCACCAACCCCACCTAATTTTGAAAGAGATATACACATGGAGGTAGAAAACGTCATTAAAATTAATATTGGAACTGAGGATAGTCCTCACATAATCAATATTGGATCAGAATTAAGTCAAGAAAAACAAGAACAATATATTGCATTCCTTAAAGAGTATGAAGATGTCTTCACTTGGACATATGAAGATATGCCAGGTCTCGACCCTTCTGTAGTCATGCATCATCTAGTGGTCCATCCGAATGCTAAACATGTTAAACAAAAAATTAGAAAAATGCATCCCAAAGTGGCTCTACTAGTCAAAGGGGAGTTAGAAAAACTCCTAAATGTTTTTTTTATACAAGCTATTGATTATGTTGAATGGATCTCAAATGTAGTTCCAGTTACCAAAAAAGAAGCCACCAAAGTTAGGGTTTGCACAGATTTTAGAGATATTAACATTGCATGCCCTAAAGATGATTTTCCTCTTCCAAACATGGATCAAATCATTGATTTTACTGTTGGGATTGGGATGATATCATTAATGGATGGATTCTCTAGTTATAATCAGATCAGGATAGCTCCCGAGGATTAGGCTAAAACAACCTTCATTACCCCCTAGGGTACCTTTTGTTGGAAAGTGATGCCATTTGGCTTAAAGAACGCAGGTGCAACATATCAACGAGCTATGACTTATATTTTTCATGATATGATGCATGATATCCTACATGATTATGTAGATGATATTATAGCTTGCTCTATTAATGAAGATAATCATTTAGTTGATTTGAGAAAAGTTTTTAATCGATTACGAGAATATCTTATTCGATTAAATCTAGCCAAATGCATATTCGGAGTTAAGTCCGGTAAACTATTAGGGGTTTTAGTTTCTTTATGTGGTATCAAAATCGACCCTCTCAAGATTGCGGCTATCACTGATATGCCCACACCTACTAATATATCTAAGTTACGAAGTTTACAAGGTAAGCTTCAAGCCATCTGTCGCTTCATCGATAAGCTGGTAGACAAAACTGGTCCCTTTCTTAAACTTCTTAAGAAGGATGTCCATTTTTATTGGGACGACGAATGTAGAGAAGCTTTTGAACTTCTCAAGCAATACCTCCTTAATCCACCTATGCTTTCACCGCCTAAACCTGATCGCCCATTCCTCCTATATATTTTAGCTTCAGATTCTACTTTAGGAGCTATGTTAGCTCAGCTTGATGATGAAAAGAGAGAACGTGCTAATTATTATATTAGCCAAACATTCATCAGTTATGAAACCCGATACACAACATTAGAGAAACTATGTCTAGCAGTCGTGTTTACTACACAAAAATTATGCCATTATATGCTTAGTCAAAAAACTTGTCTTTGCTAAATACGATCCATTAAGGTATCTCATGAGTCGACCTTATTTATCGGGTCGCACAGCCAAGTGGGTTCTTGCTCTAAGTGAGTTTGATCTCACATTCATAGGACAAAAGTCTATTAAGGGTCAAATCATAGCAGATCAATTAGCTACTACACCCTTAGAGTCTACCCATCCCCTCATCATTGAGTTTCCTGATGAATGCCTTCAATTAGAGGCAGACCATATTGAAAAATGGTCCTTATACTTTGATGGAGCCCGATGCATGAGTGGGGATGGTGCGGGTATTATTTTAATATCCCCACAAAAACATCTTATTCCTCTGTCCTTCAAGTTAACATTTGCTTGCACCAACAATACTATTGAATATGAAGCTCTAATCCTTGGATTACGAGCTACCTTGGCACTAAAAATTAAACATCTGTTAGTTTTTGGTGATTCTCAACTAGTTATAAACCAAATTAATGAATTTTATCAGACCAGAGATGATAAACTATGCCCATATAAAACCTATGTTTTACAATTAATGTCTCTATTTGATCAAGTTACCTTGGAAGCTATTCCTCAAACTTGCAATCGTGCAGCTGATGCTATGGCCACATCCGCATCTCTCCTCCCCTTGGAGTTAGATGACGAATATGCTACTATCATTATTCATTGACTCTAGGAACCCGCTTCGAATAAGTCATGCTTAGAACCTTTGGATGTGTTTCTAATCAATGAAACTACTCCTGAACCTTGGTATACAGATATATTTGATTTTCTCCAAAATGGGACTTTCCCTGCCAATTCTAATAGAAACCAGCGTCGGTTATTACATAGACAAGCAAGTCGATTTGTAATAATTGGCAATACTTTATATAGGATATCTTTTGAAGGTATCCTATTAAGATGTTTGAATTTAGAAGAATCCAAATCAGCCTTGAGTGAAGCCCACGATGGATCTTGTGGAGGACACTTCAGTGGTAGTGTCATTGCTAAAAAGCTCCTTCGGATAGGATATTTTTGGCCTACCATGGAAAAGGATGCACATGATTATGTGCACCATTGTGACAAGTGCCAAAAACATGCTGACCTTGTCCATGCGCCTGCACAAGAGCTGTAGGCTATTTCATCTCCTTGGCCCTTTTCAAAATGGTGTTTAGATATTATTGGCAAAATTAATCCTGTGTCATCTGATGGACACAAATTCATCATAACCGCCACTGAGTATTTCACAAAGTGGGTTGAAGCTATGCCTTTAGATTCCTACACTGGCACACAAGTCTCTAAATTTATCTTTAATTAAATCATTTGTAGGTTCAAAATTCTTGCAAATCTCATCTCTGATAATGGAACTTGTTTCAAAAATAAAGATGTTAAAAAATTATGCCAAAAATATAAAATTCAACATCGCTAGTCCACTCCCTATTATCCTCAAGGTAATGGTCAAGCATAAGCATCTAACAAAACCTTAATCAAAATCCTTAAAATATTGGTCAATAAAACTGGCCGTGACTAGCATATTCAGTTATATCCAGCCTTGTGGGCCTATCGAACTAGTGTTCGAACCCCCATGGGAACTTCACCATTTGTTTTGGTTTATGGTGTTGAAGCCATTTTTCCATTTGAATTAGAAGTTCCTTCTTTGGCTTTCCTACTTCAAGATACCAAAGTAGGAGATGAATATCGTGTTGGCAGACTCAGCCAGCTGGAACTCCTAGATGAAAAATGCATCAATGCTTTGGAGCATCTTCGTGCCTACCAAAACAAGCTTAAAAGATCATATGCTAAAAAAGTTCATCATCGATCCTTTGAGATTGGTGACCTTGTTTTAAAAGAAAATCAAAAAAATACTAATGCAACTAAGGACCTTAAAGGTAAATTTGAGCCCAACTGGCTTGGACCATACATTATCACTGCTAAATTTGAATCGGGAGCATACAAATTATCTACCTTAGATGGTAAAGAACTTAAAGAACCCATGAATATTTTGCATCTTAAACATTACTATGTATAAATTTGGTCATTTCATCCTTGTATATATTTGTTTAAAATATTTCAAAATCACTATCTTGTATTTCTTCCAATTTATAAATTCAAAAACACCAAAAACATTCATAATCATAAAAATCTTCAAAATTATTTGGCACTTGTTAATTCTTTCAAAAATAATAAAAATCAAAACAATATTCTTGACTCTTTCGAAACCAAAACAACATAAAGAAGAAAGAGAGAGTCAACATTCTCAAAGCTTCTCAAAAACAGTATTTATTTATATATATATCTGCTTACAAATTTTGCACTTATATGTTTCAAATTATTTTGGATAAATTAGCATTTATTTGGAATCCCTCACTTTCACACTCACAAACATAAATATCTTGATTTTATTTGGCATGATTACTAATCTCTCTTATATCAAAGTTCACAAAATTCAATTAAATAAAGTTTGAGCACAGAGAATTGATCTTGTTATTTACTTAAACCAAGCACATATTTTCACAATAAAATGATTATATTTGTAATTTCCATGCTTTGCTACATAGTAGAAGTGGTTTCTTGAGCGAAAAGTTTCCCCTGCTATCCTATCATGCACATGGTCTAGAATATTTGAGAATTGACAAAAGGACAAGCTCACCCCTACCCAGAATAAAAATCCCTTGCTCTATAGCTAATCCGAGCAAGTATCCCTAGCATAGGAAGAAAAGCAAAGTTCAAGAAAAAGAGAAAAAAAAATGTTATTTTATATCATTACAACAATATTTCAAGCATTATCTCAAAAATCAAGCAAAAATACAAAAGAAAGAAAAAAAAAAAAAAGCAAAAAGAAAGCAATAAAATCCCTTTCCCTACCCTTTGAAAAGAAAAGAAGGGTTGATGAGCTTGAATCCCTGGAATTCTCAATTATTCGAAAACTGTGAGGTAAGCCCCATAATAGGTGGTTTGTGCCCAACCTGCTTGGCCTTGGGTAACTCCTAGCGTGGTGATATGTCTATCACATTAGCGACCTTCTTTTGTACAGACCTATGTCTGCTTATGGATTAGCTAGCTCTTGATAATCCGACTTACATAGTAGTCTAGTATGGTTATATGCATCTACATCATGGTTAATGAACACTTATTTGGTTCATTCAAATCACTTGTATCATATTATCTTGCTCAAACCGGTAAATTAACAATGCAATTGCACACACATTTGTATTTGAGAGATTTTGTGTATCATTATGATAAATCAAGATTGGAAATGAATTCACATATGCACATGGGATTCCTTATAAATCTAACCTTTGTCTTTAAAATACTTTGAAATATTTTTTTTGCAAATTGTTTGGAATAATTCATTTTCTTCTTTAAAAGTACAGTTGTTTAGTATAAAGACAACTACATGCATAATAGAAACATCAAAATTTCTTTCAAAACCATACAATCAAAAACACACATATATATATATATTATTGACTTTCGCGATGATGGTATAGTTCTAAAACCAAAATTGGAATTTTATGCCTAGCGCAAGTCCTCATCTTCATATTTTCTATTTATTAAAAATTAATTATGCAATAAAACTCTCTTTTTGGATTACGTGATGATGGTATAAGTCTATACCTACATATTCTATGCCTAGCGCAAACCATTGTACCAATTTTTATTCTCCATTTATTTAAAAATCATGAAAACCATATGACTTAAATCATTCTGTTATACAATTATGTTTTCAAAACAAAAAGCAAACACATTATCACTATTTCATGTCAATATGTCAACCTTCAATTTTGCAATGATGGTATAATTCCTAGGGAATTATCCAAAAATTTTATCACACTTAGGAATTTATGCCTAGCAAAATCATTTTAACATTATTTCATGCATACTATTTTATGAAAATCTAAAAACAAACCATCATCATCATCATTTGCACCATTGCACCAAAGTCTTAAGACAGTCTCTTAAGCACTCTTTTACTTTTTAACAATATTTCTATACTAGGATTAGCTTGACGACCGAGTGAGCGGCAACTCCATGAAATGGTCTATAATAGCGACAATGTCCTTTGAAATTATTGTTAGAAGTCTCTTTTTATCTTTTATCACATTACATCACAAACAACCAATTTGTTACATCAGATTATTTCATTTAAAATCTTATAGCATGACATTCAAACCATAATATTTCCAATGACATAATTACATGAATCATCACATTAATCAATTAAAACATTAAAAGCATCATAAAAGTACATAAGACACAAGTCATATGATCAAAAACATATCTCATCTCATATATCTATCAATAGTATATATACATCATATCAAAATTGGATTGGTATGCCACAATCTATACCTTGGCATACTCAATCCTCTATATCAAAAAATAATAAATGCTATCATATCAATTTGTATAGTGTCATGCAGTAGTCTAGCCTTGAGAACCCCTCGAGCTCTCAGCCTCATCTCCTCCCCCACCCTGCAGTGGACGAGGTGGCCCCATCGCAGTATGAGTGGTACTACGAGTCCTAGTCATCGATCGAGATGAAGTCCTCGACGACTCGATCCGGATCGAATCTGCGATGTTAGCTAGTAGTGGTAGTCTATCCTCCTCTGGCACCATACCATAGTATAATTTCTGGTAAAAAGTGATTTAGGCAATAGCCTGTGCCAGCTCCCCAGTGCTCGCCCCTCCACCCCATGCTCTGAGGCATGCAATCTTGTCTCTGAGCTGTGTTGCCTCAGCTCGATGTCGTGCAGCCTCCTCCTGTAGGGTTTGCACCTGTGCTTGGATACTAATTGTCTCCGCTTGAAGATTTTTTGTCTCACTACTCTCCCCTGTGTTGACACCCTTTCCCTTATCGGGCGTTGGTGGCCTCTCTCTCTATGGAGAAGAGGGTCCCTCTACCCTCCTCTCCCGTTGTCATGGCCTCTCCTGCTCCTGTGGCCTCCTCTTCCCTCTCTCTCCATGACCCTGGACCGCCTCAATCGTTGCCTCCCTATCTGATGCACAACTGCATGAATCGAACCCTGAGCCTTCATCATTCGAGAAGGGCGGATGCCTGCGTACCAGGCATCGTAGCTGTCGACTACCCCTACGTTGTCCCCATCCACTGGCTGAATGGGGGCATCATTCGAGTCTTGACTCTAGAAGCGCTGCATATCTGGAGCCCCGCTAACTATAGTGTTATCTCGAACAGTCCGAGAAAACTCATAATCCCTAAGAGATGGTATCCCCTGCTATAGACCGAACTGTCGCAAAACTCAGTCGTAGCGGTGGAGCTCCACCTCTCCCCCCTCCATCCGCAACCAATAAACTTACTTGATGCGAGCCAGCTCTTGTCCATCCTCGGCCCACCTTGGGTGCTCTTACCATGGCCTCCAGGTGATCTGGTCTGGGACAAGGTCATCCAGCAGTCATCGGGACATTGGTAGGTCAATCTGTCGCTGTGACCCTCTCCGGAGCCACTAGTAGAAAACTCGGGGCCTCTCCCCATCAATCCCTATCAAAGAAATCCCTACCGGCCTCTGCATTGCAATGTGCTCCCAGCACCAAACCTATAGAAGCGATGTCATCACCAAACATTGGCCGCCCTTGTATATGACCCCATGCAGGATCTTGTATAGTCAGAATAGAACAAAATTGCCCTAAGAGAATCTATAGCCATGGTCTCGCATGTCACAGATCACATCTGCTAGCACCCATGGTACCCTGCACCCACTCTGGTGGCACAACATAAGTCCACCAACTACTCTAGCTAAAACCTGTGTGAGTCTAGATGCCCCAGGCATCTGATGTAGCGCCTCGATGTTAACTTTGCCCTTCTCCAGGGTGAAGCTCGGGTCACAAAACAATTGCATCATAGCATGGCCCTGATTGGCCGTAGGAGTGATAAACCATCCTTGTATGGGGATCCTCAGAATCCTCCATACATCCTCCAATGTGGGAGTAATCTCCCCTGTCGATAGCCAAAAATAGGAAGAACCCGGATACCACCTCTTTGCCAGGGCTGTTAGTAGCCCCATGTCTGTGGATACTTGTGGCATCTCTACCACATGCTGTAAGCCAGCCTAAGCTAGCTGATCCTGCTTTGCCTATGATAGAGCGGCCAAATCATCTCTCAACCCCTCGTACTTCCATTCTCTGCTCTTTAGCAAACCTCTCTGCAACATAAACAACAATAAAAAACAACTCATTAATAAAAAACTCAAGTGATCAATAATGCAAGTTAAAATAAGTTCAATTTTATACAAATGATGATATCGCCCACTATTGGACGATATCGTCCCAAATTTGAGCACAATCGTCTCCGATTTTGCAAGCCGAAATCGTCCCTAATTTGATGAAATCGTCCCCCTTTCGCCGATTTTGCCCTTAGACAAAATCGGCAAACTTGAGACGATTTCATCGAAATCAAGACGATTTCATCCCGATGACATCGACGGCCCAAAAACGGCCGCAATGCTCAAAAATTCATTTAAAATTCACCTAAAAAGCATGTAAATTCAACTTAAAACACTCTAAGCTAAATTTAGACTCTTACCCGTAGCCCATGCCAGACCTCTATTGATCTGTGCACTGTCTCCACCATTTTTGCTTGCAAAGTTCTAAAAACCAAAAAAATGAATAGTAAAAATGAATTAGGGTTTTACCCTATTTTTCTTAATTTTATTCAAAAATAATTAAAAACATTTTTCAAAGTTTGCTTTTCTGTGTTTTTACCTCAAATGTTCGATTTGGGTAAAAACACGGAGGGGGCACCATAGTAAGCTGTCGTACGATTCGACCAAGAATCGTTGCCTAAAAATGGGAATAATTTTTGCTTTCTTGTAGATCGAGAAGAACTCATCTTTAATGCATTTTCTTCGAAAAATTTGCTAAAGAGGGGGCAAAATGTAGCACCCTAAAATTGGCATAGTAAAACCTTAGTAATTACATTTACTCTAGTAAATATTCAAATTCAAATTTTAACCTCCCAAACCGCCCGTTAACCATTGTGTAATCCGTTTCCTCCTTTCCCACGTCATTTTTAGAGGTTGTTTTGACCGTTTGACGATATCATCGTCGATCAGACGATATCGCCTCAGATCGGATGATTTCATCTGGGCTAGGACGTCCAGATGATCTTGTCTCAAACCTAATTTTGTACAATTAGCTTATGTTCCAACAGTGTCTCTAATCCGGGCAGAAGCGTGTCTGCGTCGTTAGAGACCTCCCCCGTTGGAGATCTCCCAAATAGGGATGATCTCCAACCTCCTAACCTCCCTCCTAAGATTATTTAATCCTAAGCCCTCTCCTTAGCACCCCCTTGGCTAAAATTCTCTGTAAATTGACTTCACATGCATTAAGGCATCCTAAATTGTTATTTGCATTAGTTATTTTCAAATTTTGTTGCAGGTACCTTAGTGTTTTTCAGCCGGAGTAAGCTTACATCGTCGTAGACGATCCTGTTCAGATCGGAGGCGATCCTATCGAATCAGAGATGATTTGGTACCAATACGAGATGATTTCGACTGCAGTCAACATTAAGGCAATCAGTGCCCAAAGTTTGCATTTCTTCATCTTTTCTCTGTTGTTTTATTCTATAATTAGCTAGTTTATTTTATATTTTATGCTATCTTGCATTTTTTAGTTCACCCATGTAGCTTTAAATGCATAATTAAGTCATCAATTGCCATTAAATCATCGTAGTACACTCGTATTTTGTTCATTATTATCATGTTAATGTTATTGCTATCATTTTACATTGTTTCCCTCTGTTAGAATAGTTGTATTTTCTATGTTTTGCACCCATTTTTCTGTTTGTAAGTCTTTGACGAATTTGTCAGATCTCAGACGATCCTGTCAGATCTCATATGATTTTGTCGATTCTAGACGATCCTAACTACTTCAAGAATTAGAATCTTCATCAGACATCCGGATCAGGCATTGATTTTTAATCTTGCTTAATTTCTCTGTTTTTATGTCCTAATCTACTTTTATGTATTCATTTAATCTGCATCTTCATATAGAATAACTTAGATGCATTTTGGCGAAACTTAGGACATAGATGTTTAAGAATAAAAAGGAACACATAAAACACATTCGCAACCTAGACGTGGAATCTGCCATTAAATGTTTCCTGGTGAACCCACCATCCGTTGAAAAATCACCATAATACACCTCCCTTGAGAGGCGGGACCTTCGCAAGGCCTCTCAGTCCGAGGTACCATGCCATCCTTTTCCCATCCTCCTTCCGAGCACGGATCCTATAGCATGAAGGTAGGGATGTGAAAAATTTGGAGCGATACAATCACCAACCTCCAATATTCTTCTTGACTCTTCTCTAGAGTCTCTTCTTCAAATTTGCAACAAGTCTCCTATGGATTTTTCTTATTCTTCTCTCTATAGGTCTACAATATCTATCAATTGGAGCTTTTCTATAGGCCTCCAAAACTTCAATATTCCATTTGTTGCTTCTAGTGTTGGATTGATTCCAAAGAATGTATTCTTCCTAGCTCTTTGTAGGAAGCTTCCCAACTTTATTTGAATCTCATTTTCTGGAAACAAAGTATTAGGACTATAATGGATTGAATTCTAAATTGAAATATAATCAATATTCACTAGTTGATTTGTAAATCTAGTGGAATTAATGTTGAGTCCTACTATTCACGAGTTTTTTTGCAACTTTGTGGAAAGACTCTAGCCAAATGCACTCTCAAAATTTTTAAAAATGAGATATTTGGATTCATATCAACCTCACTTGTGGCTCTTCCTATTTCATATTAATCTGCTATGTTCTCTCTCTATTTTGTAATGAGTATATGATATTGTAAATGCAACTAGAATATCAAAAATAAGCAAGCTATGATATATATATGATAATGGCACTATAATATGCAGGAAAACTATAAGATAAACTTTGGCAAAACTTAAAAATATGCCATTCATGAAAGCTCATGAAAATAGTACTATGCAGTATGATGGATGAAATGAACACTCCATAAATTATTCTTAAGGAACTACATTGTACTCATAATACCACTATTCTATTAACTCTCTATTATATATGTTACCACACACGCTATATCCTCTACTATCCTGATTTCACTCACTATAAGGCCTATATATAAAAAGATATATTCTTTGGTCCTTACTCTACCTATGAATATTCATCTACCTTTCTTATGACTCATGTACAAGTGGACTTCTTATACATTTACATCATTGCATATTGATACTTGCTCATTTATTACATTCCTTGAAGTAACTACTTAACTTTACTCTAAAGTAAACTCATACTCTAGCTACATACCCAAGGTGGTACATTGACATGTACCCAATAATTTAATATAATCTAACATTATTTAGCCAACACCCTATTATTTTATATAACATATTCATACTTCCACCAAATTTCTTAGATTATGAATACAATAAGCACTTCCAAGGAACTTGATCAATGGGATAGGTGTAATGACCATGAATTAGAATAGAAAAAGGACATGGGAGAAGAGGATGGTAAATCACATCGATAATTAATGGTAGTATTCATTACAAAAGGATATTATATCTTAAATGGTGGTGGAAGTACTATTGAGAGTGGTATGGAAGTTGTGGTGCAAGGATAAAATGTGATATATGTAGAGGATGTCAAATGGATGATTTTGATTGTTTTTATTCCAAATGAAAGAGTCTTTTATTACTACATGATATAAGGTAGAGGAATCAAGATGTTATATTTATAATATGCTATATTTTGATGCATACTTCCTCTATTTTGAGGTTCAAATGAATTATTAGATGCCTATTACTTTTTATATAACAAATGTCCTAATTTATGGTTAGATAATAATACAATGTTATTAATAATAGAAAAAATAAATGATTATTTTGGGATTAAAATATTCAATTACCTTATACATACATATATATTGGATTGAAATATGTCTACCCTATATTGTATTATGACTATGTTACCATAGTATTTCAATAGGCCATATAACATATTACAATAACATTATGAAAATTATGTATATATCACCTAACAATATCTAAACCTTGGTATCCATCTTTAAATTGGATACACTATGATAGTATAAATTAAAATAAATCATGAGTGCACATTCCTTTTTGCATGGGACCACAATCAAGATCAAGGGGATATTTATGAGGCCTAATGATCTAATTTTATGGGTATATTAAACATACACATAGGTTTTTATGATCTTAATCCTATCCTATAATACCAAGTCTTGATTGTGAAGATGTAATGATGCATGTGTGAACATGATACAAAATTTTAAAATCCTATGCTATGTGATTCTTTACTTTGAATACTTGCACAAAATTAATAAAGTTTATTTTTCTTTAGAGAAAGGGTCTAAGGAAAAATGCAACCAAATAGATCTACCCTAGGATGTAACAACATGCACATTGCTTTCATTATCTAAATGTAGGAAGAAAAAAATATTTGTCCCCTTTTTATTTATAAAAGAAACTAACTTCCTATCCCCTTGCATAAACTTTGTTACAAAACCCAATAAGAAGGTTACAAAATTATAAATTTAATGCAAGTACACTATGATAGTAATGAATAATAATTTGATCTTATACCTAATGCTTTGAATTATGCCTATTGTTACTACTTTAGTAATTCTGTAATTAAAAATACAAGTTTGATCCATTTTCAAAACCCTTCATAAAAATTATTTCAATGGTTACAAAAAAATACAAAAAACCTAAAATTGATAATCTAAGGCTTAGTACCTAATTTGATGCAGAAGCATCCGGTGAGAGAAGGGCAATATTGCATCCTCCAAATTATTTTACATTTTTATTATTATTTTCTAAGTACTTTGAATTTAGTATGGTTCCAATCCTTTCCCGCGGGGAAGTTTTGTAAAAGGAAAGGGAAGTTTTAAAGCAAAAGCTAAGGTTGGGCTGGGGTCGCGAAATCGTGACCCCAAGGCTTCGACAAGAGCAAAGACCAGTTTGGGTCCCGATATCACGACGTCGCGATATCACGATAATAGTTAACAGTTTCAGCAGCAATGAGTTTCCATCGCGATATCGCGACGTCGTGATATCGCGATGAGTTGTCAATTGAGAACAAAGGCATGGTGCAAACTAAGAAGGGGGGGGGAAGTTTTGGTCGTGATATCATGACATGTCGCAATATCACGACTTTATTTGCCAAAGTGAAAGCAGGGGGACAGTGGGTCGCGATATTGCAACATGTCACGATTTCGTGACATGTCGTGGTATCGCGACAAATTTGAAGACAATATTTTGAGAACAAGCGGATAGAAAAGAAGACAAGCCATAGTGACACGTGGCCTCCATGTGTGTTAAGGTGACTCGGCCAGTTGAAGACAAAGCAAAATTTAGACACACGGGCTGTCACATAAAGTTAGAATTGGTAGCCGTGTGTATTAAAGATGGAGATAGCCATCACAGCAATCTCAGAGACTCAGAAGGACGACAGTATGGGCGAGACAGAGGCTCAGAAGGACGACTTGACCAAGGCGGCGGTTGCAGGTCGAGGAAGATCATTAATGAAGATTTCATTGTAGATCGGGCAGTGGCCCATTTATGATAGAAAATTTGAAAATTCGGCCGAAGGAGGGAAAATCGAAATTGAATTTGTTAAGCAGCGGCATTAATGTTCGAGAGGATCGGGGTGTCAATAAAAACCCAAAAAATTGTAATAGAAGGGATGGTGAGTTCGGGATTGTGGAAGAGGAAATAGGCTGAGGAAATTGTAACAGAGAACTGTATTAATGAAAGTTACGACAAATTTTTGAGAACTTGTTTGTTTGAATCTCGACCTCGCTGTCAAGTGGTATCAGAGCGGGAGCTCCTGAGCGTGTAACAGATCGCCGGAGAGAGGCAGTTACACCAGGATCTATGGAAGAATTCTATAAAAAAAAAAATTATAATGCCTCCACGAAGAAACCGTGGCGGAGTAGGAAATGTGGTGTCGGCCAAAGACTTTCGAGCCTTGCAGAGACAAGTTCAAGCCCTGCAAGCAGAGTTACGCAAAAGGCATGAGCCCAGAAGGGATGAGGAAAGTGAGGACGAAGTTGAAGAAGAAGACCAATCTGAGGAGGAGGAAGAGGCTATGGATCCTGCACAAGCCCAGTTATACAAGCCCATCTCTCAGATTGGAAAGAAACCAAAAATGGAGGTTTCTACATACTCGGGTAACTTAAATCTAGAAGAATTAATTGACTGGATAAATGATTTAGAGGAGTATTTCGAGTACGAGGAGGTTGAAGACCCTAATCGGGTCAGATTTGCTAAGACCAAGTTGAAGGGTCATGTCAGCATTTGGTGGAGGGGAATACAGTTGGAGAGGAACAGAAGAGGAAAGGAGAGAATAACAAGATGGGATAGAATGGTGGAGAAGCTGAAAAGACAGTTCATCCCGACAGATTATGAGTTGGATCTGTTAAGAAAGATGCAGAGTTTGAGACAGACGAACAGAACTGTCTAAGAGTACACCGAAGAGTTTTACAAGATTTACATTAGAATTGGGCATTTAGAGGCAAACAAAGAAAAGGTATCCCGTTATATTAATGGGTTGAGACTCGGCATCCAGGAAGAGCTGAGCCTAGTTCGGGTAAGCACCATTGAGGATGCTTACCAGTTTGCCTTAAAGGTAGAAGAAAAACTGAATAGGCGGTTTGAAGGCAAGCAAAGAGGAAGGGGCCGTGGTGGAAGAACTGGTGGGAGAACTAGTGGAGAAAAGTACAAAGACCCGAAGAAGACTGGTGAAGCCAGTGGTAACCAGGATCAAAGGGAGGAGGATGTTTATCAGCCCCGAGACCAGAACAGCTACCCAAGAGGATGGGGTGGATCTGGATGAGGATTTGGAAGAGGAGTATTCCGTGGAACATGTTTCCACTGTGGTGAAGAAGGACATCATGCATTCGAGTGTCCACAACACCGGGAAAGGATGAATAAGAGGCCTGAGGGTCCGGCCAGAGCTGCTGTGGCAGAGGAAGATGCTGAGTCTGAACATTCAGAAGAAGCAGAGAGAGGGGAAGCAATGATCGTAAGAAGAGTCTTATTGAATGAGGAGAGGGACACAGATCAGAGAAGAAGTTTGTTCCGCACAAGATGTAAATGTGCGGGCAAGGTGTGCAATATAATTATTGATAATGGTAGCATGGACAACCTGGTTTCAGAAGAGATGGTTGCAAAACTGTAGTTAGAGAGGAAGAAGCACCCGCATCCATATCGGGTCGCATGGTTGCAGAAGGACCATAAAGCTTTGGTCAATGAGCAGTGCTCCGTTAATTTTAAAATTGGAAATTATTGTGATGAGGTCTTGTGCGACATTCTACCTATGGATGCTTGCCATATGTTGCTGGGGAGGCCCTGGCAGTTTGACCGGAGTGCCGTGCATGATGGCCATGCCAACACCTACTCATTGACAAAGAATGGTGTACGCCATAAACTGAAGCCCTTGAAGGATGCAGATGAAAAGGTATGTAACAATTCCAAAATCTATTTAGTTGAGGGGAGAAAGTTCTTGGACGGATTGAAGCATGAACATTTATGTTATGCAATAATCCCTAGAGCAAGAGAGAAGGAATTCCAGGATACCCCAGCAGAAGTCCTGGATCTGCTGGAGGAATTTCCAGATATTGTGTCTGACAATGTACCTGAGGGTTTACCCCTAGTAAGGAAAATTAGCCACCATATAGACTTGGTACCGGGATCAAGCTTGCCAAATAAAGCTGCACACAGAATGACACCTGTGGAAACTGAGGAGTTAAATATACAGGTCCAGGAATTGTTAGAGAAGGGATTGATTTAGGAAAGTTTGAGCCCATGCGCAGTACCTGCAGTGCTGGCACCAAAGAAGGATGGAGAATGGAGGATGTGTACAGATTCACGGGCCATCAACAAAATCACTATTAAATATAGATTCCCGTTGCCAAGTATGGATGATATCATGGACTATTTAAGTGGAGCTTAATACTTCACAAAGATTGAATTAAAAAGTGGCTATCATCAGATCCGTATCCGGGAGGGAGATGAGTGGAAGACAGCCTTCAAGACAAGAGAGGGCTTGTATGAGTGGTTGGTCATGCCATTTGGGCTGTCCAATGCACCAAGTACCTTCATGCGGCTGATGAATGAAGTGCTAAAGGAATTTTTGGGAAAGTTTGTCATTGTGTATTTAGATGACATATTAATTTTTAGCAGAACCCTGGAGGAACACCTAATACATATTAGGAGAGTTTTTGAAAAGTTTCGGGAGGAGCAGTTATTAATAAATCTGAAAAAGTGTAATTTTGTTAAGAAGGAGTTAGTATACCTGGGATTTGTAATATCAGCAGAAGGCCTGAAAATGGACCCAGAGAAGGTGAGAGCCATCATCGAATGGCCTACCCCAAGAAGCACAACGAAAGTAAGATCCTTTCATGGTCTGGCCAGCTTTTACAGGAAGTTCATAAAGAACTTCAGCAGCATTTGTGCACCTCTCACATAAACAATGAGGGGGGATAAAAAAGAGTTTAAGTGGACGTTAGGGGCTGAAAGGAGCTTTGAAACATTAAAGAGAAAGGTCACAGAACAGCCTATTTTGGCACTTCCAGACTTTGACAAGGTATTTTAGGTGGACTGTGATGCCAGTGGCAGTGCAATAGGGGTTGTACTGAGTCAAGGAGGCAAGCCAGTTGCTTATTTCAGTGAGAAGTTAAATGATGCTCAGAAAAAGTACTCAGTTTATGACCAAGAATTTTATGCCATAGTTTAGGCTCTGAAAAATTGGAGACACTATTTATTTCCAAAGGAGTTTGTTCTGTTTACTGACCACCAGGATTTACAATACATTAACAGTCAGACAAAACTGAATCAAAGGCACATGAAATGGGTGGAGTTCCTCCAAAGTTATACCTTTGTGCTGAAGCACAGAAGTGGGAAGTCAAACAGAGTTGCAGATGCCTTGAGAAGAAGGCAGACTTTACTGATTAAACTAACAGTGGAAGTAGTGGGGTTTGAAGAACTTAAGGGTTTGTACCCTCAAGATCCGGATTTTGCAGAAGCCTGGACGGCTTGCTCGATACCTCTTACTGTGGATAGGAAAAAATGGTTGGATTTCTTAATCCAAGACGGAATGCTGTTCAAGGGAAGTAAATTATGCATTCCCAAAAGTTCCATGCGGGAAAACTTAATCAAAGAAAAGCACAGCGGAGGACTGGCTGGGCATTTTGGTTGGGATAAGACCATTGCCCTAGTGGAGGAAAATTGCTACTGGCCACAACTTCAGCAGGATGTGTGGAAGTTTGTGCAAGGCTGTAGAATATGCCAAATGGCAAAGGGTGTAAGGCAAAACACAGGGCTATACCAGCCATTACCTGTACCTGAGAGGCCATGGGAGGATATAAGCATGGATTTTGTCCTCGGGTTGCAGAGAACACAGAGGGGAAATGACTCTGTATTTGTGGTGGTTGATTGGTTCTCCAAAATGGCACATTTTATTCCCTGCCAGAAGACGAGTGATGCAGTTCATATTGCAGGGCTATTCTTCAAGGAGGTGGTACGACTTCACGGTCTACCCAAAAGCATAGTTTTTGACAGAGATACAAAGTTTGTTGGGTATTTCTGGAGGACTCTATGGAAGAAGCTGAAGACAGACCTGAAATTCAGTTCAGCATACCACCCACAGACTGACGGACAGACAGAGGTGGTGAACAGAAGCCTGGGTAATTTATTGAGATGTTTGATAGCAGATCAGCCCAAAGGATGGGATTTAGTTTTACCACAGGTAGAATTTGTGTATAACAGTTCAGTTAATAAGAGCACCAATAAATCTCCATTCCAGATAATATACGGGAACAACCCGAGAAATGTGTCTGAACTGAGAAACTTGGACAAGAGAGAAAAATGCAGTGCCGAGGCAGAAGAATTTGCAGAACATATGAAAAGTCTGCATGAGGAAGTAAGGAAGCAAATTATAAAAATGAATAGTCAATATAATACAAGGGCAGACCAAAAGTGGTGGTTCAAGGAGTTCAAAGTAGGAGATGAGGTCATGGTGCATCTCAGGAAGGAGAGATTTCTTGCCAAGACTTATAACAAATTGAAGATGAAGAAATTTGGGCCATGCAAAATACTGGAGAAATGGGAGTCAGGAAATGCATATGAGGTAGAATTGCCAAGTTGGCTGGATATTTCACCTGTTTTTAATATTTCAGATCTGGTGGAATATCATGAAGGGGAAAGTACAGAGGTACCAAGTGCAGAATTGTGGCAATTTCCAGCTTCTACTCCAACTACTAACGATATTGAGGAGATATTAGACACTCGTGAGGGCAAAAGCACCAAAAATAGATAGTATTTTGAATACTTGGTAAAGTGGAAGGGCAGGCCTGTTGAAGATGCGACTTGGTTGTCGAAAATGGAGGTTGACCGCCTGGGCATTCCCCCAATAAAACAGAAGTGAGGATCACTTCTAATCTACCCCGGGTGTCTGATGCAGGAGCATCCGGTGAGAGAAGGGCAATCTTGCATCCTCCAAATTCTTTTACATTTTTATTATTATTTTCTAAGTACTTTGAATTTAGTATGGTTCCAATCCTTTCCCGCGGGGAAGTTTTGTAAAAGGAAAGGGAAGTTTTAAAGCAAAATCTAAGGTTGGGCTGGGGTCGCGAAATCATGACCCCAAGGCTTCGGCAAGAGCAAAGACCAGTTTGGGTCGCGATATCGCGACGTCGCGATATCATGACGTCGCGATATCACGACAATAGTTAACAGCTTCAGCAGTAATGATTTTTCGTCGTGATATCACAACGTCGCGATATCGTGACGTCGCGATATCGCGACGGGTTGTCAATTGAGAACAAAGGCACGGTGCAGACTAAGAAGGGGGGGGAAGGTTTGGTCATGATATCGCGACGTCACGATATCGCGGCATCAATTGCAAAATTAAAAGAGGTGACCGTTGGGTCGTGATACCACGACATGTCGTGATATCGCGACATGTCGTGGTATCGCGGCTTTATTTGCCAAAGTGAAAGCAGGGGGACAGTGGGTCACGATATCGCGACATGTCACGATTTCGTGACATGTCGCGGTATCGCGACAAATTTGAAGACAAGCTTTTGAGAACACGCGGACAGACAAGAAGACAAGCCATAGTGACACGTGGCCTCCACATGTGTTAAGGTGACTCGACCAGTTGAAGACAAAGCAAAATTTAGATGCACGGGCTGTCACATAAATTAAAGTTAGAATTGGTAGCCGCGTGTATTAAATATGGAGATAGCCATCACAACAATCTCAGAGACTCAGAAGGATGACAGTATGGGCGATACAGAGGCTCAGAAGGACGACCTAACCAAGGTGGCGGTTGCAGGTCGAGGAAGATCATTAATGAAGATTTCATTGCAGATCGGGCAGTGGCCCATTTATGATAGAAAATTTGAAAATTCGGCCGAAGGAGGGAAAATCAAAATTGAATTTGTTAGGCAGTGGCATTAATGTTCGAGAGGATCGGGGCCTCAATAAAAACTCGAAAAATTGTAATAGAAGGGATGGTGAGTTCGGGATTGTGGAAGAGGAAATAGGCTGAGGAAATTGTAACAGAGAACTGTATTAATGAAAGTTACTGCAAATTTGTGAGAACTTGTTTGTTTGAATCTCGACCTCGCTGTCATAATTTTGAACCAAGACATAGGTGCCATAGGGTGATAGAAGTGCCACAAGATGATACAAGTGCCACAAGGTTATAGAAGCATTATAGGGTGATGGAAGTGTCATGGGATGATGGAAGTACCATGGGGTTTAGATAGAACTACATGATGTCATCATAGGTGTATGCCACTTTTGTCCATGACTACAAAAAATAAAACCAAATATAGAAATAAAAAATGAAGGATCAATGCATAGGGGATTTTCTAATTTCAACAAGAAATAACTGGTTTCTTGGCTTGAAGGATCAAACGACTATTTTATTTTGACAATGATAAAAATAGGCATAACATAAGTGATCCAAAAATCACTAATAAAATAAAAATGAATGCAAAATATGTAAACTAAATTAAAAAAGGTTGAATATGCTCAAACAGGAGTAGACACCACCTATATTTGTGGATTGCCTCTTCTTTGATAAAAGGGATTGTTGAAGGATTTCTTACTGATTTGCTTCAATATGAATTTGATGTCTGATAAACATCTCAATGCTAATTTTACACTTAGTTGTGTGTCAAAAATGGATCCAAGGTGTAAGAAACCATGATATTTCAAGGAAATTGTAACAATATATGAATGGAAATAAGAAATTCTTGTTGAGATTATGGTAGGGGGAAAGTACCTACATAAACATTAATCCTTTCATGGATTCCCCAAGGGTGGTTTTATAGATCACCAAAATCCTTGGAGAATCTATGCCAAAATTAGAGGTGGTATATTTAGGTGAGTTTGTAAGATTTATAGAATTATTGGAGAGTTTGCATGGAGATAATTGGTGTGATTGAAATTTTACATGGAGTTAAGTTGTTTGATTAGAATTTTACATGGAATTAAGTGGTTTTATTGCATAAATTTTAATATTAATGTGCATATATATTATTGAAAAGATGATATTCAAATGTAACTAGTGATTATAGGTAGTTAAACCACTAAAATTAGTTTTTGCAACAACAATACGAAAGCAACATTGTAGTATAGAAATACTAAGATGTTTTTCATGGTGCTATCATCCATGACCTTTGGGAGGTAGGAAAAATCAAATAACGTGATTGAAAAAGCACTACATGATGACAAGTGTGTCATATAAAAGCATCATATAGAAGTGTCATAGTGCTTTTGTAAAATTATGGTACTTTTCTTTTCATGAATTTTGGGGTACTAGTCCTTAGACAAGTATAGGCATGTTCATACTCATTAGAAATATTTTTTGAGGCCATTCTAATGGTACTAATTTTATAAATTTTGGGAATATTTTGAGAATTTTTTTAAAGACCAAAGGCCATGCTACTATTTACCTTGAATTTGGGTATGAAAATGTCGAATTGGTTTCATTTGTTCATAAAATTGGTTGGAAATGCTAATAAATATTTTAATGGTTAGGTAGAATGCAAGATTGGGTGTCTACGTGTTGCCTATTTTTGATGCCTTTATTATGAAATAAATTCATCAAAAACCATTATGGATGACCCAATTTTTGCATTAGGGAAAAGGTTCTTGTTTTCCTAAGGTCAAAATATCGTATGAAGATTAATATTTAGTTTAATCATGTATTATTATGATCCATCAAGTTATAGAGAAAAAAATGCATTGGACTAAGGAATCTTGATTGAGTCTTAACCCACAATAAAGTGATAACCAAGAGTTGGTAGTAGAGCATGAAAAGAAAAGATATAGAGATATAGAGAGAGGTGGGGATGTTTCAAATTTTATAAAAGTTAAAAAGTATAAAAAAGGTAAAAGTTAAAAATATGAGAAAAAGGTAAAGAGGGGGTATATAAGGGAGGGGAGGGGTGAAAGGGGATCATCTTAACTACACAAAAGGAGAGGGAGAGAGTGTTTTGAGAGGAATTTTTGAGTGACAATGGTGCAACAAGTGTGGATGAGATATTGCATCGATGTGATTCAAGTACCATAGCTAGGAGGCAACGTAGTGGCCCTGGTAAGTCATTAAAACTTTTATACTTTTAATTTTTTAAGTGGCCCTAATAAGTGACTGAAATTTTTCTACTTTTTCATTTTTGTTGTTTAGTTTGTTTTTCATGTCATTTTTGTATGGTGGAGGAATTTGTTTTTTTGACTTTTCATGCCTTGAGCAATTTTTTTTTTAATTTCATGTTTCAATGAGAATTATCATATTTATACAGTGTTTTTCCATTTTTATAATGCTTGTGCAGTACTGACACATGATGTTATATGTCCATAGGTCACATTCACCTCCTTACAATGCTATTACAATTATATTGTGCTTTTATGAGTATATGTCATGTTTGTGCAATAGGTTCATATGGTATTTTTTGCATCTATATAACATGATTGTATAGTGTGTTCATTCTATTCTAATCCACTAATACTGTGCTATTAGGTCATATGATACATTCATGGGGTGTGCATATTTTAATTTTTGTCTAAAACTAGCATTTTACCATTTTTAGTTGATATAGGCCTATAAGGCAGTCCTAAAGTGCTGATAGAGGCAATCACATGCACTAGGGATTATCTAGGGTTTCTTATATGAGACTGACTATGATTTTTTTTAATACTAGGGTTGTACCAGATAGCCTAAATACCAAATATGGAGCTTGATTATGCTCAAATGATGATGTTAGTAGAGTAATGGTACTCAAATATGAGTATATTTCATATTTAAATAGGGTAGATGAAAATTTATTTGTGGAGGATATTCTAAATACCAATAAGGCATGTGGTAGTCTAGATTGGATATGATCGAAGGCATTATCTATAGATGTTGACAAGGTGAGGAATTTTCAATGATATGATATAGTTTTGGCATCAATGCCATATTTAGAGTGGTTCATTTGGTCATTTGGATTGATAGAACATTCTTCTATGTGTATTAGTACTAGGATTCCTAGTGGGAGATATGAGGAGGGTGATTCATTAGGGATGGGGGAGTCTAGTAACATACATGATGCATTCTTAAGTTGTATTTACATGGGGAAGTGATACTAGGGTAGCTATACCAGATGCTTCATTGGGTGATGTATAGATGATACCAATATTTGGTACACTACACACTATTATATATTTGGGCATGGGGAGCACATGAAAATCATGTGACCACTAGGTATCCTAGGGACAATAGATGATTGATAGATGTCTAGTTGTAAACTCTACACTTAATTATCAATCCAGGGTGAATAATTTCAAGAACAGTAATCCAATATAGATTATACTAGAATGATTAATCTTAGACTTAATTCCATTTTTCTTAGTTTCAAGTTTGCACAAAATAAAAAAAGTTACAAGAAAATAAATTGTGCTAAATTATAATAAAATGCAATTTTATGATTTATGCTAATTAAATGTTATGTAGATTTATTAGTGTGGATCCACGGGAAACCTATTAATTTAACTATCTATTTTTACCTTATAGTCTAAAATGATGCAGTTTAATTTAATTGATAATTTAAAATTAATTCTATGTATTAACTAATCATAACCTATTTTAGGGACAAGAGAGTAGGGACTACAATTAGGAGTGGGCCTTGCATCCTAGTAGATAGTGTAAATATTTCTCCCCTAATCTATTTTACTTCGGTAACTAATTCGCATTAAAACTACTAATATTATTTTAATTCATGGATGCAGGAAAATACAGTAAAGATTACATAAGTGAATAAATCATAATGAAATCAATGATACAGTTACCATATTCATGATGAAAAGTGTTGTTGCTTTATTGATGAAAATTTAAATGTAAAGGATCTCAAACATAAAACCTTAAAAATAGAAGAAATTGTATACAAAGCATTTGAACCTTAGAAATTAGACCTTTTCAAAGGTCTCTTACCTGTATTTTATAATATCGCTTGGACATTTTCAATGAAATTATTCTACGTATTTTTCCATGTTTATTATCAGCTTGATGATTCAAATACTAACCTTATAACAATAATAATCTAAACTAATACTATTTTGTAACCTCCTTATACTTTGTCACAATCATGATGGTCTAAGTGGTAAACTAAAAAACTAACATAACAAAAGTTCTTAATTTGAATAATCTAATGACGCAACAATACAACTATTTATCTTTCATTTTAGAAAGAGATAAAATAGGCTTGCATATAATTCTAAACATCTTGACCATGTAATAATATTACACCTTTCTAATAATAACTTTATATAAAAACTTAACCAATATAAAATCTCATTTAAAATACCAACATGTAAGTTAGTTGTGCTGACTATATATGCTACATAATGATGCTACGTTGTTACTAGATGTACCATAACAATGCATTAGATAGTTTGACTTGGTCAATATCCTTTTTGTAATGCCTTTCAATAGGCACTTTCTATAGTAGTATTTCATAGCTATTTTATATAATACCTTTTTATAGGATTCATCCATGAGTATCCTTAGCTCATCATTCTCATGGCTGGTTTGTCCATGCTTGTCATATGGTATGTGCCTTGCCACATCATTTCCTGTGAAGCTCCTACAATGTTCTCCTATCGAAAACACACAAATACTTGCACGATTTTGCATAAAAAACAAGCAGAAATCATTTTCATTGTTATAAATAAAATTCATTTATAAATCATATGGATAAGACAAAATAATCATTAAAATACATTTGTTTTCATAAATTTACAAATAAAAAATATATTAAACTTGAAAAAAATATGTACGGTTTTAACACTCATCATTCCCCATACAAAAGGAGATGCATGTCCTCAAGCATACAAATTAATATTATAGTATGTCCAATGAAAAATTACAACAAATTATTAGTAATCTTAACAGTTTCGTAGACAGCAAATAAGGCATTGCAATGTTAAGTAAATATTTTTTTAGGTATAAGTAAAACACTACAAACATTTTTAGAAATTGTTTGAGAATTATTATCAAAAAAGGTATTGTAAATTTCTTCAAATAAAATACTTAAAATTGTATACATGAAATTTTTGCATTCATTCACGAAAATAATTCTGCAAAAATAAAATACTGCAAAGTGAAAATAACAATTGTTTTTAGATATGCAAAAGGAAAATATTGCAAATATAAAGATGAAATAATTAAAAACTTTTGCAAATAATTAAAATCAAATATCATCATGAAAGTTAAATAAATTTTTTAAATATAATTATGCAAGTTCATCAAAGGTTTGTTATGGCTTTTTGAATGTCCATATTTGACTTAAATTTAAGTCGAGATGAAACCCGTGTGGATTTTGGTATCTTTACCGAAAAATTCCTTTCTCGCTTCACCTTCTACACTTGTTCTTTGGCCTCCTTGGGATCAAGTGGTTGTTCAACATATACTATCTTCGCATGATTGAACTCTATAGATCCTCCATCCTGTGACTCATACAATGCATCCAGTTTCTCTAGAGGAGGTGGTGGTTTAGCTGCTTCAATGACCCTGTTGATTACTTCTTCTATATCGTGGGGCATATTAATGTTAAGATATAATCCTATTTGAGGCATACATATTTTGATGGATGGTTTCAATATTTGAGGGTGGTTCTATTGAAGCAATTCAACAAATTGAATTGAGTTGTCTTCTTCAAGTACTTTGGTGAAATCAATAAGTTTGATAAAATTCATCAACTTCTTTGGCTTTTTCTAGTCATAGAGCTTTTGTTGGGAGATGTACTTACAATTACCGATTGGGTGACTAGATGAACCGATTTTACCACCCTATTCATAGAAATATGCTTGAGGATGGCAAGCTAGAGAGTAAGGTCACATCTCACTAGGGCGACATGCTCGGCAAAATTATTTTTGATTCTATCCAACTTGATATGCAGTAGGGTTTGCTACATTTGGATATGCCCAATATTCTTTGAAAAAGGATTTGATGTTGGTGGGTTCATATTTGGGTTGGATGTCTCTCATGTTTATTGATTTTTTGGAACATATATCTCATGTCTAGTCTTTCTTGCAAGTTGAGAGGATTTGGTTGGCTTGGAATGGGTATGGCATTTGTGCACAAGGGATTCCTCCTCCTTCCAAATCTCATATTTAGAAATTCTCTCAAAAACACTATCCCTAGTAGATTCTAACTCACCCAAATCAAAATAAATATACAAGTTGGACTCTTCTACTATGGTATCCCATGGAATTCCAATTTCAAATGCTTTATGTAAAACTATCAATTTTATCAACCCATGATGGGTGATTAAATGAAACTTGGGATTGTATTTTGAATTCTTAGGTTGGACTCGAGTGATTGTGGCTTTTACAGAGTGGTAGATAAAGTATAGGAGGTTTATTATAAAATATTCATGCCTAGGGTATTTTAAGTTTAGTATCATCTTTAGGTGATAACCCCCACAATTGGACAATCTCTCTTCTAAAGTAAAAAAAATCATTAGTATTTTAGTTGCCTCCTACCATTTTATAGGAAGCGATGAAGTACCTATGCCTTTAATGCACCCAAAATTTTCTTGGGTTACAATACACCTCTCCCCAAAATTTTCAACCATCTAGTTCACCCCTTTATAGGTAGACTTATAGTATCATTGGCTAACTTTGGAAAGACTTAGGACTTCAGATATTAGGTTGGTGATAACTTTAATTTTAATTTTACACACATGGGTTATAATGATCATGGGAAAACTAGTTCTCATGATGAACTACTTTACCATGCCCTGGTCATGCGCTTGGAATTTCATTAGGGTATCCCACCAATGGGCTTCCTGAAATAATTTTTTAACATCACTAGGGTTTTGGGTAGTGATGAATGAGGGTTAACTTCATTTGTGGAATGTAGTTCTAGGCATAGTGCTAGATTTAGTAGACAAGGTAGGGTTTAGTGGGTAGAAAGGTAAGATGGTTTGAAATAAACTACGGCCTTTGCTTAAAATTTTACCATTAAGTTACTTTTTATGAGAGATAAAAACCTATAGATGATTTTGATAAAATAATTACATGCATGGTTTTATAAAACAAAATAACTCCTGTATATTTTGACCCTATGGGTTATAAAATAAAATAAATTCCTATCTATTTTGATCAATGAAAAAAAAAAATTAACATTGAGATTTGAGTAAATTGGCATGTACATACACTATATATATATATATATATATATATATATATATATATATACAAAATTAAAAGGAAGTTTTCCTATATTTTGATATAGAAATGATTAAAAGGATTTTTTTTTTTTTCAAAATATACTTTGCAAAATTCAATTTTATAAAATTTCTCTATTAAAAAATATTCCTTATATCGAAATGGTTTCACCACCTTAATTACCTATCTTCGTCTATTTTTATGCCATTGTTCGCTTTGTTTATTTCTTCCTTGATTTTTATCTGCAATTCCCTTTGTTCTTTGTCCATTGCATAGTAATTTTTATCTATTGTGAAGTGGTTTCATCTTTTAGGTAGTGGTTTCATCTTTTGGCTGCACAGATAAGTTTTTGTCAAAGTTCTAGAGCTTGTGCTAGACAAATATAGTTAGGCTTAATTTCATTTTAGGTTTGTCATGCAACAAAAAAATGGATAAATCTTAGCCCTTCATTCCTCCTCGATCAATGGCTCACAATTTTAATTTTTAATGCTCCTTATCATTATTTTTCTTGGCCAAGTATCACTAATTACCATTTCCTCATGCACGGTGGTTAGTTGCTAGCTTGTAGGTGAATTTTTGATAGGTCACACAATTTTAATTAGAATTTATCTTGGCCCTTTATTTTCCCCTAATAGACAGTTTGGAATCACTATCTATGGTGTATTCTCTCATTGTTCCATATGGTCAAGTATCAATGATTAACACTTGGACCATGAGGTGGTCGACTTGTCTAAATTTTTCATCTTTTAGTGCAATGCTTTCTCACCACCTTGCATGGGAATAAAATAATAAAATTAATAAGTCCAATATTTGTGTTACATTTTCAGATATGGGAGAAAATTATATTTAATTAATAGAATTTATACCCCTAAGTTGGTTACCCTTTGGATTCATACATGTGTAACCTCTTCATTCAACGTCTATTGCCAAGCCTAACACATGAATCTTCTTTGTTCGCAATCGGATTTCTCATAATGTTTTCACCATATTTTAAATTTAAATTTTATAATCACCATACAATGTCTTGTTTACAATCTACCTCTTGGTCATGAATATCCACGTAATCCATTCGTACCCATGCTTTTTTAGGTTTTCATGTAATCCTCCCCATAGATTGGTGGTATTTTCTCCATGCTTTACCTTTCTATTGAGGGTGATTAATTGCAGCATGTTCACACTATTTTTTTTTACCAATCATAAGTGTGCATGATATCACTTCATGCTCCAGGTTGTAATTTCCAAATTATATTTGTGCAAATGTTAGAGAGCTCGGATCATTAATCCAAACCTTCTGCACATGATTCCCAAAGTCAATTCTTGATCATCCAATTATACTATGCACCATTTTCAATGTTGAGTTTGTATTTTGATTTTTGTGATGTGATTCATAGGTTCGAATTTAAATGTTCGTGTCATGATGTTCATGGTAAAATTTTTAAGTACCCATGTGAATTTACCTTTTCATACCAAAGTCCTTGTAAAAATAAATAATTACTGATAATTACCTTGTATGATTCTGCTTTGACACGTGTCGTCTATCTTGTGCAAATCTAAGATCATTAATACTTAGAATTTTTTTATGAAATACACATTTTCAAAAATATGCTATAGAAAGTGTCTATAGAAAATATCTACATAAACTATCTACTAAAAATATCTATAGAAACTATCTACGAAAACTATCTACAAAAATTATCTACAAAAAATATATACAAAAACTATCTATAGAAACTATCTACAGAAAATGTCTACTGAAACTATCTATAGAAACTGTCTACAGAAAATGTCTACAGAAACTATCTACAGAAAATATCTACAAAAATTGTCATTGGAATATACCTATGAAAACTTAATTATAGAGTCGAAATAATAATTTACTTGATTCATCATTTTTTCTTTTTCTTCCCCCCAAACTGTATCATGAATTTTGAATGAATCTTTTACTTGCCTCCCCCAAACTATATTTTTGGCTATATAGCCAAAATAGGATAGAGGGTTTTATTCTCTAAAAGTTTTTTTATGACAATTCTTATATATATAATAATTTTAATATTGTTTTCTTTATTTAATTAAGGATATTGGGGATTTATTTATGCATTTCAAGCCATAAAATAGAATTATAGAATAAAAAATCTTCTTAGAACAGAACTACATATTACAAACAGCAAATATATTATGTAAAATGTTACTACGTCCTTAGTTTCTGAATAGAAGATCCCATGGTCTTATTAACAAATCCTTACAATGCCCTAAAAATATTATTTTCTTGTTTTACTTATTTTAGTTTCATTGAGGAGTTCCATATGAGAGATAAATAATGAATTTAAACTTGATACCAATCATCAATATTTGCAAAATAGATCTTCATCAAAGGTTTAAGCACATTCAAAACTTGTTTTGGAAGAGAAAAATAGTATAGTGATTCTGGTATCATCTTGATGGTCCTTTTCAATAGAAATGTGCATCTATTTGCTATTCTTATAGGGGTGCAAATATTTGGGTAATTGGATTCTGAAACACTCTATCAAAGTCCTTATGGGAATAGTAACCCTATCTTTACTGCTTTGTCCCTACAAGTGAATATTAAGGCTTTGGGAATTCAAGCCATATTTTGTAGGATGAAATGGACTATGATATATGTATGGTAGTGTAATAATGGTATGGAATGGAAACTTTCTTATAACTTTCTTTCCTTAGGTATAAATGATCTAGAGTTTTTTTACAAAGACTCAAACATACTAGTGATCTTAAACAAACTCATCTATTCATCTCACAAATCGATACGATATTAAGGTTATCCTAGTGGTTTCAAGTATCCTAAGGACCAGTTGTGTGCAGTGAATGTTCATTTCTCATTATGAGTAAGGATCGACTAATCCATTGGTAACTTATGCCAACAAGCTAGCTCATCCGTGAGCATCCATAGATCTATCAAAATAAGGTCGCTAATGTTACAGACTTGGTGCCACATGTAAGTATACCTTATTGCCAGGTGGGTTTTATTCAACCCATTACTGTAATGAGGATCACCCCATGATTTTCAAAATACTATGAATTCCAGGGATTCAATCTCCTTTCCCTTATTTTATTGAATTTTATTTGGGATACTTGCTTATTTTGAGGAAGAGCAAGGGGATTTTTATTGCTTTTTGGGGTACTTTCTCATTTTGAGGAAGAGCAAGAAAATTTTTATTGCTTTTGGGATACTTGCTCATTTTGAGGAAGAGCAAGGGAATTTTTTTAAGGGAGGAAGGGGGAGCTTGTCATTTTTCCAATTCCTTAGCTTTCTATGTCATGCACATAATTATATGAGCAGGGGAAATCATTCATTTTAGGGCAATATTAACTCATGAGTTATTCTTTCCCAAACATCACAATGTTTTTATTTGTTATAATGTGCATAGTCCAAGAGGAAACTTGATTGACCAGGAACAACCTATGACACTTAAGGATTGTTTGATTTTTAATGGAGATTGCTTAAAACACTAGGGGTAGTTGAGTGATTGAAAATGCCTAGATTTTGTTTAGCAAAAAAAGTGTTATGCAAGATGTTGTAGTAGTTTCCCTATAATTTTTTGAATTGATTTGATCAAAAGAGGTGTCTCCTTTGGAGCTATTGAGACTGAATATTGATGAAAAATAAGATGAAAACATTGTAGATATTAAAAGTCCATCATGAAACAAAGGAAGTATATTTAAAGAGTGATTTTTATTGATAATATTCTTTCATTTGCCAAGTGGTATATTAAAAATTATATATATATATATATATATATATATATATATATATATATATATATATATATATATTTTTCAAAAGGAAATAGAGGTTGTTATTCAATAATAGTTAATTGCAATTTAGAAATGCATTGCAAATAAACTTGTTGCTTAAGATGGTGTATGAATTATTCTTTAGATAATGGCTTCTTGTAGAGTTTAATCATATGCCCATTTACTAGTAATATTCTTGTTGAATCATCTATAGGCTTAAGTTTAATTGTACCATTGCCAAACATTTTCTCAATATCAAAGGATCCTAGTCATCTTGTCCTTAAATTGCTTTGAAAATCTTGGTAGTGGGAGTCAAATAACACGGCCCAATCTCTTGCTTGAAATTTTTGTGGTACAATGTGTTTATCATACCATTTTTTCCTTTGTTGTTGAGTTAATTTAGTCCTATGTAATACCTCTAGTCTTCTTTCATCTAGAATATTTTAATTTTTCCAATCTAGATTTTTGTGCTTGATCTAGGTGGATTTCAAGTTGTATCGCTATGTGAATATCTTCTATCTCAAATTCAATAGGCATAATAGCTTGTTTTCCATAGACCATTTCATAAGGTGACAATCATGTGGTAGTTTTCCAAGTTGTATTATATGCCCATACAACTTCTTTTAATATTTTTTCCCAATCAACCCTGTTAACAACTACAATTTTGTAATGATCTTTTCAAGTTCTCTATTTGTAACTTCTACTTGTCCATTAGCTTGAGGGTGATATGGTGAAGTTTTTTTGTGTTTTATTTGATAGATTTCAAAAAAAATTTGATTACTTTGGATAGAAATTGGGATCCATGATATGAAACTAGTTCTCTAGGTGCTCCAAAGTGTTGCATGATGTTTTCGTAAAAAAAATTAGCTACTCGCTCATCTTGTACTCATGGAAATGCTTTTATTTCAACCTACATGATAGCATAATCTCTACACACAAGTATATGTTTATTGCCTACACTTGGAGGGTCTATTGGTACAAAAAAACTAATTACCTATTTCTCAAATGGTTTAAACATTATTTGTAGTACAAAAGGCATCTCCATTAAAGGTGTAGGTTTATTAGAACTTTGACAAGAATCACATCTATCATTGAATTTATAGGTATCTTTATTCATAGAACACAAAAAGTAACTAGTTTGAGGCTTTTTACTAGATGTTATTTGGGTGACATAATGGCCTCCACATGGTTCTTTATGTGCCTCCCAAAATGATGTTATATACATCTTCTTCTTGCACACATATCCTAATTACTTGGTCAGGTCAAGATTTAAATAAAATTCCATTAATCCACATATAAGGGGCACTCTGATGTATTAGTTTTCTATGCTCATGCGCTATAAAATTTTGAGGCATTTTTCCTGTTACTAAATAATTTATTATATCAACATACCAAGGAGTGAAAATAGAGAAAGCAAACAAATTTTCATCCAAGAAATTATCAAGAATTAACTCTTCATCATAAAATATTTGCATATGAGATAAATGATCTGCAATGACATTATCCTTTCCTACTTTATCTTGAATTGTGATATTAAATTCTTGCATTAATAGAAGCTACCTAACCACTCTACCTCCTATTGTAGCTTTATTAATTAAGTATTTTATGGCAGAGTGATCGGTGTGAACAAATACTTCATACCCTATTATGTTATGTTTGAATTTATAAATAGCATGGACTACAACTAAGAACTTTTTTTTAGTAATTATGTAATTAAATTCAGTCCCATGCAAATTTCTACTCACATAATAGATATCATAACATATTTTTGTTCTCTATCTGTTGTAGTACTTCCCCTATTGCATATCCTTAAGCATCACAATATATATGAAAGGGCAATTTCCAATTTTTTCCCCTTAGGATTTGAGTAGTATTCAATTTGTTATTTATAAATTCAAAGGCTTCTTGACATGCTTCAATCCAATTAAATTTACTTTATTTGGTTAAGATCTAAGAACATAAGCAGTAAATTTTTTGAAATATTTAATGGATCTACGGTAGTATCTTGCATGTCTTAAGAAGCTCCTTACCTTTGTTTGTATGTTTGGAGGTTGGATACATTGGATAATTTGGAATTTTGTAGGATCTACTTTAACACCTTCCTCAGATATGTAATATCCTTAAATAATGCCTCCTCTCATCATCATGAAATATTTTTCATGACTCAAGGAGAGGTTTTGTTCTTGGTATCTAACCAAAACTTTTTGTAAACTTGATAGAGTTTCTTCAAAGGTGTTACCATAGACTATGAATTAGTCTATATAAGCTTCTACACATTCATTAATTAAATCAATAAAAATAGCTAAGATAGCCCTTTGAAAATTGGAAGGTGAATTGCATAATCTAAAAGATGTGAATTTATAAGCATAGGTGCCTACAGGACATGTGAAAATTATCTTTTCTTGATATTTTTCAGCTATGGAAACTTGATTGTACCCACTAAAACCATCCAAAAAGCAAAAATATTTCTTTTCATCCAAGGTATAAAAAACTTGATCAATGAATGGTAAGGGGAATAGTCTTTCTTTACCACTTTATTCAATTCTATGTAATCCACACAAATCCTCCATTTACCAATATTTGTAGGGACTATTACTAATGGTGACACCCATTGGCTATCAAAAATTGGATATATAAATCATGCATTTAAGAGTTTAATTATTTCTTCCTGAAATACATATTTCATAGGTGGATTCAATATTCTTTGGGGTTGTCTTACTGGGTGGCAACATTCTTGAATAAATATTTTATGGGTACAAACATTTGGATGTATTCCTTTCATATCCCCATAGTTCCATGCAAATGCTAGTTGATGCTTTTTAAGCACGTCTATCAATTGTGATTCATGTATGCTTGTAATCTCATTACTAATTTTCAAAGTCCTAGGTGTGATGTCTATTTGTTCAGAATTTTTAGTATTTGCATATATCCCTATTATTTCATGTTCAAGAACATTTAAATGATAGTCGTAAGGTGTCAATTTCTGAGTTTGACTTGTACTAGCTTCATTATTGGCCATAGTAGGTTCAGATAAATAACTATTGTCTTGATGTTGATCTTACTTTTTATATCCTAGTAGCAATGATAATGGTCCCTCAATTTATTGTGGTAGGTGTTCACTCAAGACATTGATTGATAAGGTTTGGATATCATCCAAATCATTAGATAAATCATATCATAGTATTTTTTTAATTATTTGTGGAAAACATCCCAAAAGGGATGCCACTTTCAAGTAAGACCCAAGGAGGCAGGGGTATCAAAATCATATCATAGTTTTTTTGGAAAATATCTATCTAATGTTGATTTAGGAAATAGGCTAAGGTCTTTAGTGTTCTTACCATAAAAAATAGTCATGATTTTGGATTTGCAGCTAATGTAGGCATTAACTATTGCAATTCATGGGCATCCTAGAATTAATGGATGTCCCCTTAACTTCTTCTTGGGTTGTAAGACTACAAATTCTATAGGTTATTTCCATGAACTTGCAGATACTATAACATCTTCTAGTTTTCCTTCCGGATTGATAGTAGATCTATATACAAGTTGGAGTACTATATAAGTTCATTGTAATTTGTCTACTCTTAAATATTATATTGTTTCCTTGGTCATGACATTAATAACAACTCCTAAATCGACCAAAACATTGTGTAAGGCTATTTTACCAATGTGGACTATGACTATAGGTATTCGAGGATCCATATATTTTTGTATTAACCTACCTCCAATCATTAGCTCAAACAATTGTTTGATAACTTGAATGGTTTGAGCCTCATTCTTATTTTTCCTCAAAATTTATGCATATGTTCTTGATTAATTTGGAATATATAGGAATATCCTTGATATCTTGCAAAAGTGGAATTTTAATAGTGACATTTTCTAATTCTTGAAGAAAATTGAAAGCTGGTTTAGATGGCTCCTTTGGTATTGCTAGTCTTTTAGGAAATGGTATTTTCATTCCTTTCGTTTGAGGAATTTGGATCTTTTTTAATTTTTCTAGAACATTTTCTAGTAAATCTTTTGCATCTTCTTTAGGCCTTTCATCTTTGTTTACTTTTTCAAACAAATATTTAGGAGGTTCTTCAATTTCTATGAGAGTAGCTCTAGTATTTTCTAGTATTTTTTGGATATAAATTGAATATTTTGGCAAGGTACCACATATATTGAACATGTCTCATTAATTTCATAGACATGTTGAACAATTTTGTTATTATTAGGATTAGGAACTAGTTGAGCTAGTAAATGTGGTTGCTTAGGAGGATTTTTTACATTATTTGGAGGTGGAAGGAGTCTATTTTGAGGTTAATTTTGAGGTGTTTGCCCCATAAATTGATTTTGAATTTTTTGTTGCTAGGGCTACCCTTGAGACCAGCTAGGTCCTATCTAATTGTATTAGCCACTCATATTCCAATTATATGCATTTTGATTTTGTATAGCCATCCATGGAGTTGAATTTCCATATGGATTGAACATGAATTGAGCCTAAGGAGGCATGTTCCAATCTTGATTAGATTGATTCCAATTTATCCAACTTGGAGCATTTAATCAATAATTAGGTATTTTTTGGTTGGAATAGTTATAGTTTGACCAATTAGGTGGACCATTAAATGGAACATTACTTCTTTGATCTATAAAATAAACATCTTCTACTTCTTCAACCTCAGGTTATTTTATAGGAGTTTTTATAGCCAAAATATTTTACAATTTTTGGTATTATGGTTCTTGTCACATATTTTACAACAAGCAAAGATGTTAGAAATGTTTCTAATGTTGAGAGGGTATTCCCTCAAGTTGTGTTTCTTTATACATATGTGAGAATATATTTATTCAATCTTTTACTTTTCTTATTTCCTATCCATGAGGTCAAGATATTTTTTTAATGTACTCAATAAATCAGTTTTGAGACTCTCTAGCATATTACCAATTTTAGCTCTTGTTACTCCCTCTCCTAATGATGGGTATGTATTACTTCTTTATGGCTAATTTATTGAATAATTCTTGAAAATATTTACAATTTCTTCTAGTTCCATCTGATTAATATCCCCCTTTTCCATAAGGTTTAGTATGTCAATGACATATTCCTTTAGCCCTTTAATAAAAGGTTTTTTTTGAATTTATTCATGCAATTCAAAGTTTACTCTTGATCCCACAAACTAGAATATTTTGAGATAATCTTCAAGGGATTCATCATATTTTTTATTCATACAAAACAACTCAGCTTTTTTATCTCTAACTCTTCAATAATCCTGGTATCTTTCAAGGAATTTGTATTTTAATCTACGTTCTCCATCCCATAGGTTACAAACACTTTCTCCTAGACCCATAAACCATATTAAGGCTACATCCTTAAGTGTAGAAGGAAACAATCTTATTTTTTGCTAATTAGTGGTGTAAATGTAGGTTTTTCATACCATTTCAAATTCAAAGAGAAATGCATCAGGATCCTCATGTGGTTTCCCATGGAAGGTAGGTAAAACAACAAAAGAGATAGGTTTTGGTTCCCTTGTTAACCTATCTTTGAAAGAAGGAATTGGAAAGAAAAAATTATTTCTTTGCCTACCCCCCCTTTGATTTTCTACTTCTACATGATCATTATTCCTTTGCATTTTTTCCCTTCCATTTACTTCCCAATGTTCACTAGCTTGATCAACCATGATTGAATATAAGATTTCAAGAATTGGACCAGGTATAGGTTTAGAAAAGATAGATGAGGGATCTATATGATCATCAAACTCTAGTTTGGGTAGTAGATATGTTTTGGGATCTTTTTCTAGGAATTCAATATGTTTTTTTGATGATGTAGAATTTGTAGATGTTTGGGTTACAATTTTGGTTTCTTTTGACTCAGAAGTTTTAGATTTCTTACTAATATTTATTTGGCAATTTGCTTCAAATTCAATAATCTTAATAAATCTTCCCTTTGAATCTCTAGGTCTATTCATGAAATTTCCAAGTTCTTTAGTTCTTGCAACAAATTTTTACCTTTCTAATATTCCTTGAAAAACCTATAGATATCGTTACTTGGATTGAGTTTCTTAGGAGCCATATAATGCTTCTCCTTAAATTTTAAAGTCTTTTGTTACCAAAAGAATCAATTGGACAATAAAAGCTTATTTTGAAATTGGGTTAGGGCTCTCGAACTATAATTTGTAAAGTAAGTCAATTCGCAACCTTTGAAAGTGTTGCGATATCGCAACATGTTGTATTTTTGCAGCAACAACAACAAAAGAAGCCGAAAAAGACTGATGACAACCGACTACAATTAGGATTTACAGCCGACTAAGATTAGGGTATTCATCATAAAAATATTATTTTTAAAGGAGGGTTGTTTGGAGAATTGTGTATGGAATGTGTGTGAAATACGGTCATTGTGCATAGAGAGCAAGTTGTATCGAACCATGCTAAGTGTGAAATTCATAAAGAGAGCAGAGAGTGCAAAAGGGAGAAGATGATCGTGAAGTTTGACTATAACGAAGCAGAGTGTGCAAAGGGTTTTCGTAGAGACAACAGAGTGTGTAGAGAGCAAAAAGGTGAAGAAGACCAGTCAGGGTCTTGCAAAAGAAAAGGTATCTTATTGTCAATATTCTAGTTTCATAATTGAAGTCCAAGTTGGTGCTTGGCATCAGGGGTTGTGCTCCTTCTAGTTGGTGCTGGTAAATCAAGGTTTGGTGCTCCTTTCTATTGGTGTAGATAAATCAGGGGTTGGTTCTCCTTCCATTTGGTGCTGGTAAATCAGGGGTTGGTGCTCCTTTCTGTTAGTACAGATAAATCAGGGGTTGGTGCTCCTTCTAGTGGGTGCTGATAAATTGATTGTAAAGTTGTTGCTTTGCAAATGCTAAATTTTGATGGTAGTCCAAGTAGTCAATTTTTCAGGAGTAGCCACATTTGTGAACCTCGTTAAATCTTGTGTTGTGTGATGCTCTTTTGTTATACTTGTTGTATCTAGTAATAAGTTTTAATTTCTATGATATTAAGAGCTATAAATTCAAGTTTAAAGAGCTACATTGATTCACCCCCCCTCTCAGTGTCATTGTAAGACTAACAATTGGTATCAGGGCTAAGTTCTTGTACAAGTTTAACTGGCTAGGGTGATCTTGGAAGTAACACAATGGCAGGTGGTGAAGCTCTTTTCATGGCATTTGAAGAAGTAAAATCAGAAAAGGAAGGAGTGAACTCTAAAGTATGTGGTGAAAACCTTGAGGCTGAAGTAGATCTAGAAGGTGAGTTGATCTCTACACTTGAAGAGTGGAAGGTGAGTTTATCTTTGTACATCTGTGTTCTAACTTTGCTGGGGCTCATACATCACTTGTTGGTTCCTCACTATCTTTATCCACACACATATTTCATCCATATATTCATTTTTTAAAACTCAAACTGATTATGCTTTAAGTGTTTCTCACACTATAATGTATTAGGTCCTCTAATTATTCGTTACACCCAAAATGTACAATCCCTCTGAGTGATATCACAACTGACCACTACAGGTATTTTGTGAATGGTTGTTGCAATGCGGTACACACATTCACTAACCCTATTTCAGAAAATTTCACACCGTCTCCATCTTCCTATGCTCCTCGTCAAGGGGTTTCATCTTCTCTCTCACAAAATGCCCGGACAACAATATATTTGATCTACCATAGAACATAAACGTATGCTAGTGCTTCACTTACTTTCCCTACCTATGCTCATATATATAGAAGATATTTACCTTGTATTTATAGATGTTGACCCTTATTTTCATTAATATTTAAATTTACTTTATATTATTATATTTACTTTAATATTTAAATTTACTTTATATTATAATGTTTAAATATAATATTTAAACATTATAATATTAAATAGTAAACCTTCACTTAAATTTATATGTTGACCTTGAATAATTCACCCAATCATGCCACGGTTTTCCAGTAACCAATTCGGCCTTTGAAATCAATGATAATTCAATTATGAATACTTCTAACAATATATCCCTTTGTCATTGATGGAAACCCTGCAAAAAAACTATTATTTATTTCAATAGGATCAAAAGCTGCTCCCCCTGACTGGCTGGTCCCCCTTACTAAAATTCTCCCCATTTGACATCAATGGCAAAGGATCCTCGGGGCTAAAAGATAAGACACTTGTTGAGCAAGGTGCAACAATAGTATTGTCATTGTTGTCAACACAATCAGATAGATTTGTTGATGTAGTGGATAGGAAGTTCAAAAGCTATTTAGATGAAGAAGATAGGAGTTCAAAGGTTATTCAGAGTATGTACAGTGATTTTCCAAGAAAACCGAAGTGGCCCATATGCAAAAGATCAAAGAAAAATACAAGTAAGAAAAGTGTCACGATATCGCGACATATACAATAGGCAAGAAAAACTGTCATGATTTCACGACATGTTGGAAGAGAGAGAAAAAGCAAAAAAAATTGTGATTTTGCGACATGATGGAAGAGAGAAAAAGTAGGAAAAACTGTCACGATTTCATGACATGTTGGAAGACAGAGAAAAAGTAGGAAAAATTGTCGCGATTTCACGACATGTTGGAAGAAAGAGAAAAAGCAGGAAAAACTGTCACGATTTCATGACATGTTGGACGAGAAAAAGGCAAGAGGAAAAACTGTCATGATTTCGTGACATTTTGGAAGAGAAAAAGGCAAGTGGAAAAACTGTCGCAATATTGCGACATCTTGGAAGAGAAAAAGGCAAGTGAAAAAACTGTCATGATTTTGCGACATGTTGGAAGAGAAAGAGAAAGCAAGAAAAAGTGTCACGATTTTGCAACAAGTTCAAAGAAAGAGAACAAGTAAGAAAAGTGTCACGATTTCGTGACATGTCGCATTTTCGTGACTAAAATAGGAGAGAGAAAGTAAGTTGGAAAAGTGTCACGATTTTGCGACATGTCGCATTTTCACGACTAAAATAGGAGAGAGAAAGTAAGTTGGAAAAGTGTCATGATTTCACGACATGTCGCATTTTCACGACTAAAACAGGAGAGAGTAAGTAATTTTGAAAAGTGTCATGATATCACAACATGTCGCATTTTCGTGACTAAAATAGGTGAGAGAAAGTAAGTTGGAAAAGTGTTGCGATTTTGCAACATGTCGCATCTTCGTGACTAAAATAGGAGAGAGAAATTAAGTTTGAAAAGTGTTGCGATATCACGACATGTCACATTTTTACGACAAAATAAAGAGAGGAAGCATACAGAAGTAGAAGTGTCACGATTTCATGACAAAAGCATAGAAGAATACTTTGAAGGCAGAAGTGTCATGATTTCGTGACAAAAGCAAAGAAGCTAAGTACGGAAGCAAAAGTGTCTTAATTTCATGACAAAAGTGAAGTTGAAGACTATGGAGGCAGAAGTGTCGTGATATCGCGACAAAAGCAAAAACGAAGTATACGGAAGCATAAATGTCGTGATATCGTGACAAAATAAAAGATGAAGTCTATGGAGGCAAAAATGTCGCAGTATCGTGACAAAAGAATAGAGAAAGTGTATGGAGGCGAAAGTGTTGCGATATCGCAACATGTTGTATTTTTGCAGCAACAACAACAAAAGAAGCCGATGAAGACTGATGACAGCCGACTACAATTAGGATTTACAGCTGACTAAGATTAGGGTATTCATCATAAAAATATTATTATTAAAGGAGGGTTGTTTGGAGAATTGTGTAAGTATGGAATGTGTGTGAAATACGGTCATTGTGCATAGAGAGCAAGTTGTATCGAACCATGCTAAGTGCGAAATTCATAAAGAGAGTAGAGAGTGCAAAAGGGAGAAGATGATCGTGAAGTTTGACTATAACGAAGCAGAGTGTGCAAAGGGTTTTTGTAGAGAGAGCAGAGTGTGTAGAGAGCACAAAGGTGAAGAAGACCAGTCAGGGTCTTGCAAAATAAAAGGTATCTTACTGTCAATATTCTAGTTTCAGAATTGAAGTCCAAGTTGGTGCTTGGCATCAGGGGTTGTGCTCCTTCTAGTTGGTGCTGGTAAATCAGGGGTTGGTGCTCCTTTCTATTGGTGCAGATAAATCGGGGGTTGGTGCTCCTTCCGGTTGGTCTTTGGTAAATCAGGGTTTGGTGCTCCTTTCTGTTAGTAAAGATAAATTAGGAGTTGGTGCTCCTTCTGGTGGGTGCTGGTAAATTGATTATAAATTTTTTGCTTAGCAAAGGCTGGATTTGGATGGTAGTCCAAGAATTCAATTTTTGAGGAGTAGCCACATTGGTGAACCTCGTTAAATCTTGTGTTGTGTGATGCTCTTTTGTTATACTTGTTGTATCTAGTAATAAGTTTTAATTGTTGCGGTATTAAGAGCTGTAAATTCAAGTTTAAAGAGTTACATTGATTCACCCCCCCCCTTTAGTGTCATTATAAGACTAACAACACTTGACAATGTCCCCTAAATACCAGCTCTTCTTGAGATGTTCAATGATGATATGGGAGTGAAACTCCCAAATTATTCTTCTCATTTGCTTGTTCCATTTTATTTCTCCAAAATTTGGAGGATATATCCTTTTGAATAGTTTGATCATTCTCCTTATTACTTGATTTTGGAAGCTTAGGGAACACCATTCAAATCATTGCCCATAATTATTACATTTGTAAAAAATGATGTTGTAATCCATGAGAGGTGCAAATAAATTGAAATTCCTCTTGGTGAAACCAAAAAAATTCTTAGCATGGATCCTACAATTTATAGCTTTATGACCAAATTTATGGCATGAAAAACAATAACCATGGAAGAAATATTGAAACTTGTTTGATTGCCTTGGAGGATGTGACCGTATGGTTCTATTATTGTTGTTTCTATGATGGTCATTGGTCCATGATGATGCTTTATTTTCTTCCTCCTTCATGCTTCCACTTCTCAACACATCAACATAGGTCTTAGGATCTTCTTTAATTATATTATTTGATGCGTCTATTCCTTTTGAGCTTGACTCCCCCTTTTGTTTTATTTAACCTTCTTCAAAACCAAGTCTAGTATTTATAACTAAATATCTCAATGCTTTGATAATGTCATCCATGAATTTTGTACTTTTCTCAAACATATGTAGTTTATCATTTAATTTTTCCACTTGCTTACTTAGAGAGACAACCTCATGTTCCAGTTTTTCATATTCCAACTCTTCTGTATTTAATTGCTTAGTCATACATTCTTTAATTCGCTTTGCCTCTTCAGCTTTAATTTTCAAGTCAATGAGTTCTTGTAAAAGCTTTACCTTTGTCTTCTCATCCTATTGTACTTGAGTCTCCAATATTGAGTTCTTCTTTATACGCCTCTTCACCTCTTTAAGAGCAAAAAAAATTTCCTCTTCTATGTCAACTATGGCTTCCTCTTCATTTTTTGGATCTTTCTTATTTTCTTGGTTTTCAAAAATAGGAGCATATTTTTCACCTTCTTAGCCATGTGTGTTCTTGTAAGATATTTATTCAATAGGTTAGGGTTTCATGAAGCAACCAAATTTAATATCAATTGAAGAACACAAGCTTATACTGAGAGGGGGGTGAACAATATAAGATAAAACTTTTATCTTTTATTTTCAAAGCAATCACTTGAAATAATATCAATACAATAATGAAACAATACACAAACCACCACACATATATGATACAAATATTTTACATGGAAAAACCCTCTCGGGAGAAAATCACAGCAAAATATTACTTATATTTTCTTCAATAAATTTCATGGGCACCAACCCATAGGAGACACCAATCCCCTAGTACAAGTTTGTGGGCACCAACCCACAGGAGACACCAATCCCCTAGGTTCATGGGCACCAACCCATAAGAGACACAAATCCCCTATGTTCGTGGGAAAAACCCCATAGGAGACAACAATACCCTATACAAGTTTGTGGGTACCAACCCACAGGAGACACCAATCCCTTATGCAAGTTCATGGACACCAATTCATAGGAGACACCAATACCCTATACAAGTTCATGGATATCAATCCATAGGAGACAACAATCCCCTAGAGGCACCAACCTTAAATTTTATAAAAGATTTGTATAGGTTTGCTGATCAAAAACCTCACTCAAGTTTACTCCAAAATATGATAAAAATACTGCTTAGATCTGCTCCCAAAACTGATCATTAATGGCATTGAATTTTGCTCTTGAATCTGATCAAACATTTCTCTCATATCTGCTCTAGAATCTTACCATGTTGCCAACACCATCTATCTCTTATTTATCACAAATATTTGCAACCTTCTTCAATGTTAAACTCTCTCCTGTGATGAAAACAAATGGTATAGTATGCGTATACCCATCCCACACTAGCGTTCACTATTATTTATGGTTTATGCCAATATACCCAAACTTGGTACCTTTGAATGAAAAGACTCAAAAACGTCAATAGCTTACTAGCTGGTAACTCCAAAAATTCTACTAAAATATGACAACACTGAGATAGTCTTCCCAATCCACATTTAATTCTGCTTTCACTTTGTTCACTTCAATCCAAGATTCAATGGTTCACATCATTTCTAGCCAGTCTAACTACTCTCAATGCTTTCTATTTTGCATTGCCAAATCAACAACCCAACTTTGATCGCTCATGCTTTACTAGATCAAATGGTCGATGCTTGTTCTATGCTATAGTATTTCATGTTGATTCAAGTCAAACAATAAAGCACCAACCAACACTCCAATTCTTTTACAAAATAACTTTTTTTGACTAACCGAACATATACATCTTATAAACAAAGTATAATACCATTACATAACACTACATCACTTACAAAATAGAACACGACCAGGTCCTGGAATATGGCATCAACAAGGTTATAGTTTGTAACAGCTTCCTTCACACGGTATGGAACGTAGGTGTGAATCCTAATATTTGTTCACACTTAGGCAAGGCGTGCATGTAGGTTTAAGGCTTCACCATAGGTTTTCATCTGACTGGGATATACCTATGTAAAATATTTACAACCTCACCTTCACTCCCCAATGGACACTACCACCTAATGTTGTTTATTCACTAGTGCTCAACCTATTGTTTGTATTTTTCGTCACCATCCATAAGAGTAAAAAGTGAGACCTTCACCTCCTTTGATTTATGTGCTCTAATCATTCCTCTTGAATTGTGCAACCTCCAACGCTATTCCTCCTCTCACATTTTGTATTCTTCAAATCAAGATGCAAAAAATTCTCTTTCATATCAAAGGATTTCTAGTTTCACCATGTTCGTACTCTTAGCTAACATGTTTGCACTCTTTCTCTAATTTCACCACTTCCACTTTATCAACTTATTCGGCTTCAAAATTAAAATAGAGGACATTTACTATAGCATTGTGGGCTACAAATTCCTTGATCTGGTTGCCATGATAGTTGAGAATATATAAAGTGTCATCGAGCGTGTCAAGTACGATCAAATTCTTCTTCTGGACATTAGATGATGCAATCACTTCCATATGCTCTAGTGATCTCCTGAAACTTTGATACATTCTTTGAAGTAGTTCGTTGTACTCCTTTGCTCACTATTTCTATCTATGTCGTAATGCTCCACTTTTGCGTATGTTACTGCTACCGAATTACATGCCCTTTGCTCAATTTCTTTGTGTCACATCTGCACTTCAACTTTGTTGGGGCTCATACATCACTTTGCGGTCTCCTCACTATATTTCTCCACACACATATTTCATCCATGGATTGATTTCCTGAAACTTAAACTTATGATGCTTTGAGTGTTTCTCACACTACAATGTATTAGGTCCTCCAATTAGCCATTACACTCAAAATGTGCAGTACCTAAACTAGCCATTTTTTAATAGACATTGACTCACCAACTAATGTGTAATAAGCCTCTGAGTGACATCATGACCGACCACTACAGGTATTTTGTGAATGGTTGTTGCAATGCGGTACATAGCCTTCACTGCTCCTGTTTCAAAAAAATTGACATCATCTCCATATTCTTGCGCTCATCATCGAGGGGTTGTATCTACTCTCTCATGAAATACCCGAACAACAATATATTCGATCGATCGAAGAGCATAAACACATGCCAATACTTCACTTACTTTCCCTATCTTTGCTCATATATATAGAAGATATTTACCTTGTATTTATAGAGGTTGACCCACATTTTTCATTAATATACAAACTTTGGATTTACATTAATTTTTATATTTAATTTATATTAAATATAATATTTAAATATTATAATATTAAATATTAAACCTTCACTTAATTGTATAATATCTACCTTGAATAATTCACCAATTCGGTCTTTGACATCAATGACAATTCAATTGTGAATACTTCTAACATGATTACCTTCATGCATGAACTTTAAGGAGATTTGTTATCATTGATAATTTTTAAGCATAAACATAAATGTGCTTTTGAAGACCATTAAGTATAAAATTAAGGATCCTTTGGATTCCATTTAAGTATAAACTTAAAGGAGATTTTTATGATTTATGGCCTTTAAGTATAAACTTAAAGGAGCCTTTTGTTGTCCTTTAAGTATAAACTTAAAGTAATTTTTTATGATTGATGAACATTCCGTATAAATGTAAAGGAGCTTTTTATGATTTATGACCTATAACTAAAAACTTAAAGGAGCCCTTTTTTACCTTTAAGTATAAACCTAAAGGATCCTTTTGTTGAATTTTAATTATAAACCTAAATGTGCTTTTTAATGATTGATGACCTTTAAGTATAAACTTAAAGGAGTTTTTTTTTGCAAATGATGACCTCAAAGTAAGAAATTGAAGGATATTTTTTTGAATGATGACCTTTAAGTGTGAACTTGAAGGAGTTTTTTATGAGTAATGACCTTTATGCATGAACTTAAAGGAGCTTTCTGATTGCCTTAAAATATGAATTTGAAGGAACTGATTGATTCACCCCTAAGAAGTATCCTCTTATCCTATAAGTACTTAGGAAACATTAAAATATTAAGCCTTAGGAAAGGACATAAAGGGAATTTTTTGTTAATGTGTCAAAGGAAACAAGGTATGTGCAAATGTGATTTACCCCTAAGTAGTGACCTCTTAGACTAATTAATTGGCAAGTTCTTAGATGGATTTAGAAGACTAACCTTATGGAAATTCCCTAAAGGGATTTATTTTGTTGATGTATCTAAAGGGGTAAAGTATGTATATATGTGATACACCTCTAAACAGTGCCCTCTGCGCCTAATTAATGGACCAACACTTATGTGGCTTAAAACATTAACATTTAGGAAAGAGCTTAAAGGATATTTTTTGGTATATATGTATAAGTGAGATTCACCCCTAAGAAATGGCCTCTTAGCCTAATTAATGGACAAGAACTTAGAAAACTTAAAAAATATTAACTTTTAGGTAATGGCCTAAAGGATATTTTTTGTTGATTTATATTTACCCCAAAGAAATTTCCGAGGTATGATGTCTCACATTTAATTTTTCAATCCATGTTAGATTTAAAGAATAGAAATTCCATATAGATTATTCCATCATTCTTAATCTTTGACTTTATTCTATTTTCTTAGTTTTGTTTGTAGGAAATAAAGGTTTACAATAAAGGAAATTGAAATGAAATTGATGCTTAATTTAAAGATGCAATTTATGACTAAGTCTATGTATGTGTGTGGATCCATGTATGATCTAATAATGCAACAATTATTTAATAGGTTTTATAATTCTATTTTATGCAATTTTAATTAATTCTATGCTCTAAGACTTATTCTATATTCTAACTAATCCTACTATAATTTAGGAGGAAGAGAGCAAGGGACTAATTGTTCAAAGTGGGCCTTGCCTCTTACAGGTTAGTGTAATTATCTTCTCCTTTCTACTCTATTTTATTTTAGCAATTAATATTTCATTAAACTAACTTAATACTATTCAATTCATATATGTAAGAAAATAAAATGGAAGTTACATAAATGAATAAATCATGTAGAAATACAAGATATAGTTACCAAATCCATGGAAGAAAATATTGCTATTTTATTGCTTGACTTCAATTCTTCATTTGTACAATGTAAATGACATAATATGTGGACAACTGACTATTCAGAAGGTATATGGTAGACAATAGATGGTAGACATTTTCAAAGGTCTTTACATTGTATTTTATAATGTCACCTTGGACATTTTCAATAGAAGTCTTTTATGACTTTTTGTTACATCTTGAACACTTGAAGATTTGAATGCTAATATAACATAAAAAAAATAATCTAAAATTAAAATATCCAACTAACTAATTTGGACTTATTAGAAATGAATATTTCCAAGTGGCATAATGCCAAACACACATAACAGACTTAACAAACTACTAACAAATTTGGATTACATTCAAACTATATTTACTCGAACAACTAATATATAAAAAATTACACATTATTAATAAATTACATAATAATAATTAGATTATATTCCAAATATTGATGCAACGTAAAAACAACCATGTTGATCTATCAACACACATGGGATTTCTAACACGTCAAATAGATTTACAATCAACTATTTTCTGTAACACCTTTTCGTAATGCCTTTCCAATGATACTCTCTATAGGTAGTATTCATAGGCGATATTCGTAGATGGTATCCATATATGGATTTGTGACCTGTCTTCAATGCGTTTCCTCACCAGCTGGTTTGTATATTTTTGGCTTATATTTGGTTGTAACATCTCCTACAAGTACCCACAATTCATACCTATAAAAAAAACAAAAATCTTGCACAACTTTTCATGAAATTTCTAGTATATGTCACATATTATACCATGGAGCAAATTTATCAGGAATAATGTAAATAACATAAATTACACATTAAATTTATCAAACTCACATCCATAATTATCAAAGTTTGCATCCAAAAATAAAATTAAAATTGCATAAGATAATCATAATTCATCACTCATCAACAATGGCTACTGAGCTAGATTGATGGACATGCTTATGTAGATTAAAAGATATGTAATTGACCAATTTAAAGGTACATAAATAATTGGCCTATTGATATGTACATAAATTAAGGGCATATTTTAGGGAACATAGATGATTGATTTATTTAAAAGTTGTTCCTTTGCAAAATGTATTGTCAACTTGATATATTTTTTATTATGTTATCTAATTACTTTTTTAAGTAATTGAGATACCCCCATTTGGATGGTCATATTATAGCTTGATAAGTTTCTCAAAGTTATAAAAATGTAAAGATGATTGGATATTGATTAGGCTATCAACACTTATGAAGGATATTAGTATTTATCATGTGGCCTATTATGAGGACAAGGGATGATTGAGTTGGCTATCAACAATTGTGAAGGCTCAGAGTATTCATCATGTAGCCAATTTATGAAATAAAAGAAAATATATTGATTGGGATATCATACTATGGATAATGATGATGTCAATCATGTATCTTAGTGATGAAATAGAAGAATAAGATATTTTTAGGAGATTTTACCATCAAATTTTGTAAATGTCATACTCTTTGTCATATGGTAATTGATGAAGAAAGATAATATGTTGTGAGTGATTATTCTTAGCATATTATAATCCCATGAGGAAATGGGATAATCTAGTTCATTATCTTTTAGGCCTACAAGGGAGCCAATAATGTAAAAAGTTGGGGTAGAAAGAGATGACAAGATTATTGCATCCAACCCTATGGCTCATACAGTATCCATCATGTGGCAATATGATTATCATTCGAAATAATAGAAGAAATATAAAAGAAGGGAATCACACTTGGCAACTTGGAATATATATTTAGAGTGTAACATAGTTTCTTATTGCTTAGTATGGTGCACATATCATAGTTGCTCCATTGCTCTCATTGATGTACATAATGAGGGCCTAAAAATAGCATGTTGACTTTAAAAGGCATTTGTAGCAACCCAGGAAGCATACACCTAAGCTAATAATAATTGAAAATCAAAATAAAGCATGAAAGATAGATGAATTTACAAAAAACCACAAATAATGGATTCATTTTTATTAAATTTCCAATGAAGATCGAATACAAATCTATCCCTCTTAGGGATACCCAATGTGATAAAATTATTACAATCATAGAACAATCCCCATACAAGGGTAGGTGTAATTCACAGGCTTCCTAAATGCACACGAACTGCTCTAAGGTATCGATGACCTTCTTCTCCATGATTAGAGGTATTTGTTGCCTTGCATATCAACACCCTGTTTAATCCTGCATACAATAAACAACAAGAAGCATATTAGTAATAAATGAGACCTCTCTTGATGAGGTTTTAAAAGGAAATTATACAAAAATATGCCAAGAAAGATTGAAATTAATAAAGTGCAAGAAACATGGTAATTCTATGTTAAGCATAAAATATTGCCATGAAAGTTGTGAAGGAAAGATAGAATTATCTATTTGATGCCCTAATTATGAAATCAAAATCATGAAAGCATGAAATGTAAGCATTCTTGTCCTACTCACTACAAATGCTAAATGAGAATAAAGATACCTAAAATCTTAATTCTACCAGATAAAATTCTCTAATAAAGCAAATATACACTTGATATATCTATTCTAATACAAATGAAATAACATCTATGACTAAAACCAAGGAAACATAGATATTGAACCTGACCATAGGTATGTCGCGCAGTGAGCACTGTTAGTTGTGGTTGATAGTTGTGGCTAAGCTAAAAATGAAATGAACTTGCCCTCCAAATGTGGCCTAGATCTCCAATTTCCCTGATGAATTGATAGTTCAAGGGTCGCCTTTGTGTCCTATGATATATTTGGTGGTTGAATTGCTCTTATTGATGACGGATTGCTCGTAATCTCATTTCTTGATTCTTCTAGCCTCCTAAGATCTCCATGACTTCAATTATCATTTCAATCTCTCAATGCTAGATAAAGGATTTCTCTCAATGCAAGTAGGTGAGTATTGAATTCATCAGGGCTTCACCATTCAAATTTTCCTATGCATCTCTCTTATTTCCCATTTTGGATGGGGCTCTTATAACCTCTAGGAGGGTTATGTCCTAGCTTCTTGAGGAAGCCAAGATCAAGAATGGACAACTGGAGTAGTTGGAGGGAATCTTATGGATATTTTTTGCCCCAAAACCACTCGGATCTGCAACCAATTGGTCGTTATAACCGAATTTGGGTTGGCCAAAGTCCAACTAATTCTGACTGCTAGTCGCTGCTCTGAGGTACGGCTAGCTCTGTTAACCATGGGTATTAGTCATGGCCAATATTAGTTAGGCTAAAATTCCAAAATGAGTGTTTAGAACCACTACTATAACTTGGTATTTTTCCAAGGTCTTCCATATGGTATTCTAGCATGTCCCATATGAGTAGTCACCTCGACATGACACATTTTAGGTGTCTATAGATGCCCCTTTTGAGATGCATTGTGAGATCAAACAACGTTGAGAAAAAATATACCTCCTAAAATGATGTCGTAGGTTGGATGATGATCATTAGTCTAAGAAATATTAGATTCCCAAGGTCCAACAAAAAGGATGCGCATCCTAGAATCATTGCTTCCAAGTGGATGAAAGACTTAAATTGAAAAATCTTTGGCAAGCTCCAACAATGATCAGGAAGGTCAAGGCTACTATAGGATTTCGCACCATATAGATCCGAAAGGAGGATAACTACTAACTTAATTTTCATATTTATTTTTTTCCCCAACAGAGGGTAAGCTTATGATAGTCGTTGGTAATGATTCATAATACGAACACAATTTTGACAAGATCAAGGGATCTATGATCAAGGTATATTCTATTGATTTTGACTATGATTATGACATTATGACTAACCCCTCAAGCGACGATTCGATGAGGTTAAAGACAATTAACAAAGTGATGAGTCGCTTGACCACTATGAATAACTTTGAACAAATTAAAGTTTAGCATTTGAGTACTTGGAAAGGCCTAATCAACGATGATTGCAACTGTTAATAGTAACTATATATTTCTATCCCATGGAGTGGTCCAGCCGTACAAGCCTTCTTAGGGAATCAAGATAATAGCAATTCCAATTAGGCATGTGTTGAATCATATAGTTCGATGATTTACTGAAAGTTTCATAGAATAATTGACATGAATATCTTGTTCTCGTGGAGTAGTCCAGTCGTCTTGGCCTTCTTAGGGATTGAAATGAAGCATAACAATTCAGCGATGACTAATTTACCCCAAATGTCCTTATGGTAATTTACTAATCTTGCCAGATTGCATGGAATGCTAGTCACTGCAACCACTAAGTGTAGAGGGTAAATCACTAGATACGAGGCGCATTTGGCTTTTGATTTATCTAATTTTTTTTGTTGTTTTTTAATATTTTTTGACAATTCTGGCCAAATGGGTATTTTTAAATTAGCATTTTGAAACTCCATGCAGTGGGATTTGAGAGCATTTATTACAAATTGCTAGTCATGCTTGTCAGTAGTAGCTATAAATTCAAATTTCTTAGCCACAGGTCAAACCCATGGGTGGTAAACCCTAATTCAGGGATCACGGTTGTCATGAGCGGTCAGGGCCAAAATAGGAAATATTTAAGCATTTTGTACAATTTTTTAATCTCATTATTTGTTGTTGCAATTGAGAATCTAAGAGCTCTGAGAGGTGAGAAGATAAATTTGATATAGAACACTATCACAACTCGACCTCACTGTCATCCACACCGATGGTAGACCAACCTCGTGGAGCCGGTGCTACTAAGGTAGAAGCACACAAAACCCTCGCTCATTATTTTATTTTATCGATTTTAAAATTAACCTCACTAAATAATGGGCTAATTAAAATCACTAAACTATCGATAATTAACATCACCCTAGTTATTTTTAGCTTAGGTTAGCTTAGGGGGTTAGGGTTTTTAATTTTTGGGTGTCTCAGGATGGGAAATGACCCTAAAAAGGTCATTTCTCCTAGTTGCCAGGCATGGTTCCCAATTGTTAAATTGAGGGTTGTGGCTATCAACCATGGTTGGATTCAAATTCCAACGGTCATGAAATTGACCACCATACTGATCTTGGGTCTAAACCACGGTTCGACAACTTTAGGAAAAAAAATTAATTTTTTAATTTTTTTGATTTTTTTAGTAGATTTTATTGATTTTTTTTTTTTTTAGAAGTGCCCTTTTTCACTTTTTAGTTTTTTGCGATTTTATGATTTTGTTTGTCATTTTTAAGGTTGTTGTTTATTGTTTTTTATTTTTACCTTATTATTCCACTAGAATTTGACCGCAAGGGCAAGGTATCTTCCTTCGTACTTGCTACTCCAATTGGTTGGGTTAGGGTTGTTGGATTTGTGCTTCTTTGCCTCCCCACCATTCGGGCCGATCAGCCCATATGCTCCTTGGCCTGTGGTGTGTGGACCAATACCTTTCACCTATCAATAGATGGATGGGTACTTGGGGATGTCTCCCTCTTTCGACTCCCTCTAGATGGTGAGGCCATCACTATTCATAGTCAGGTGTAGGGAGTGTTTGATCACATCTTGATGGGGGGGCCATGGGGGGTCCACATTGAGCTGTGTGGGTCTTCTCTCGTTGTGAGCAACTATTTTCATGCACTTGATCATGCAAATTGTCCTGCCCGACTCTTACTAGCATAACTCTATAATGAGTTATACCAAATTACATAGAGGAGTAGAATAGGCATCAAATGTAGCCTACTACTTTAGATCTGGAGGTGGTAGCATATTAGGATTGAGCACCCCATCGACCTACCACTTGAGATTAGTGCCATTAAGGAGGTGCACTAGTGTTATGCGACATGCTAGCCTCACGAGAAGGAGGGCTTCAGGAGTAGGTCTCATGTAGGAGATCTGGCTTACTACATTGGAGAGTTTTCATAACTGTAGGTAGACCAGGTGGACTGGTACCCATACCTAGACTTCTCTCCATGGATGGAGGTTGATGACTGGTTGCTTCGGATACGCAGAGACAGATGGCTCCTCAGATGTAAGTTTGAGGTACAGTAGTTCTTTTACTTATCTTGTATCACCTGATAGTTTATAATTAGGTAGGACATTCTAGATCCACCTACCATCTACCATCACCTCGCTCTAGATAGGGGCTTGACCTGGCCCAGGGTTACTCCACTAGGAGACGAGGATGATGACTTTTAGGAGTCAAGCCTGATAGATGCAGGGACTACTCCTAACTATGACACCTGGTGGAAACTTAGGGTATGGAAAGGTTTTGAGGGCCCCTTGGCTAGGACTCTAGATTATGTAGCAGTAGAGGGTTCTAAGGGAGTAGAGGTCGACCCTCACGGTCATCGAGTTTGTTAGAGGACTGAGGGCATATGGGGTGAGGGAGGAGCTGCAGAGGATGCACCTCTAGCTAAGGAGGAGGGTGACACTCTCGAGGAGGGCAAGGCCCCACCTAATAGCTATATTGGACAACTCATGGCCTAGGTTTCTAGCTTACAGACTAATGTAGGCTCTCTATAGACATAACTTCTACATGAAGACACCACCATTACTACCTTATAGGCAAAGGTTGGGGATCTATAGTCTTGGCTCATAGTAGGGTAGTCTCAGTGGTGCAGCTACAAGGAGGAGAGGACCACTTTGTAGGCCAATATTGACTAAGCAATGATAGAGATACAATGGGTTATAGGCTAGTGCATCCTTCTATAGTACCAACTAGATGCTCTGAGGGCATAGTATGATGCACTCAGGCCTAGGATGGAGGAGCCCTCCTCTTCACAGGTTGCTCTAGTAGCTTAGGCAGTATAGGGATCAGTAGAGTTGGACTAGGTAGAAGAGATTAGATGAATGTGGGCTCTAGTGCAGTAACATATCAGCAATAGTGCAACAGATGCTTCTTACATCTCTAATTTAAGGGAAGATATAGGGCTACTCGGTGGTCAAGTTCCTGAGAGGTTTGGGGCTCTAGGATCTTAGAGGACTCACACTCGAGATATAGAGTAGTCCTCAGCTAGCTCTAGTCATAGATCACACAGGTCAAAGAGGACCTCTGGTGCCAGTTCTAGGAGGACTCACAGGGAGGGTGGAGGTGACGATGGAGCCTCTTAGACTTGGGGTGCAGGTGCTTCTTAGTACTAATCTAATAGATGATATTGTACCATTTTTGAGTTTAAGGTCAAGGACCTACATAGATGTAGCCTACGGATATTTTTGACATATGTTGACATTTTTGGTACACACACACACACACACACATATATATATATATGATCCGAAATTCAAGGCTTATTATATGTGTGGATTTTATGTGTTTTATGTTTATGTTTTATGAGATGCACATGGATGCAATGGTTATATGTTATACCAATTTTATGCTATATGATGTGATGTATGGATGACATGCACAGATAGCTATGGAATGTATGATTAGATGCGATGATATATACATGTGTAGATGGAATACTTATGATGAATGTATATGTATGCAATGTTTACTGTTAAATGTAAGCGTAATTTAATGTACTTGTATGCATTTAATTTATGATGTTATGACATAATTTATGCCATGTATGTATTGCATAATTTTTCTATGATGAATGCTATGTAAATGAACATGTATGTTTTAATCACTTAAAACATAATGTATGAATGCAATATGGCTTTGAAAATCTAATGGATGACACCACAAAATGTATAACAATCATGAAATGTAATTGTTATATCTTTGTATAAAAAAAATTGATAAATTGTACACCCATATGTGAGATGCAATGATGTATTGTTTCTATTCATAAGTCTTTGTAAATTAAAAGAGTATGGATAATATAGTCATTAGTCGTTTAAATATCATTTTTGAAATCTATCCGGTATCTAACCTATATTACAAATAGCTCTAACAAATAAACTCTCATAAGAAAGAAAATGATATTTGATGATTGCATTGAAAATTGGTTGTTGCTATTTGGGAATTTTTGAGGTTTACCATGAGACTCAAACACTCTAGTTGTCTAATAAAAAGTTTTATAATGACCATACTAGACTTTTGAAATATAAGGCTTTCGCTAGGATAGACCCTAACTATTCATTACCAATGTGTGTGCAAATGAGTATATTAGATAAGGCATAAGCATACCCCGATGTCAGGCAGGATTCTTTCAGCCCATTGCTAAGATTGGGGATCCTCAAATATCTATCGAATCCTAGGTTCAAAATTCAATTGGATGTAGACCACTAGGTGATACCTGAAGCTAGCTCTTCCACATTCAGATATTGGTCTCGACAAAATTGAGATGCTAATGTATCATACATATCATCATGTGTAAGGTACAATAGTGTTGATAATTCTAGGGATTCAAGCTCACCCCCTTCTTTTCTTCAATTTATCGGGATACTTGCTCATGTAAAGTGATAAGAATCATTGTTTATTTTGTACTTTTCTTTTAGTGATAAAAACCATTGTTTATTTTGTACTTTTATTTTTTTATTTTATTCTCTTGAGAAAGGGATTTGATACTAATTTGATTTCACTTTGAATTAGATCTTGATTTGACTTGATTTCTAAGGATTTAACTTTGGAATTTCACTCGGGGATTTCATTCTGGGATTTTTCTCCTTCACTTGTAAGCAAGGGATTTATTTAGGTAGGGGGTAATATTGTCCTTTTGCCAATTTCCAACATTTCCTGGACCGTCCACATAGGGGGATAAGCAAGATAAACTTTTCACCTCATGATACATGGTCCTGCTTCATAGCATTCATCTGTCCCTTGTCCTAATTAGGATTTTTTAGTTTGGATATTAGTGATAGGATTTTGATATGCTAAGGGCTATCAAAAATAGACCTCATCTACAAAAGCAAAGCAAGCTTTCTACCAAACTCTTGAGAAGACCACTAGGTATGGTTGAGTGACCGGAAAACCTTAGTATATTCTTCATAGCAACAAGAAGGGTTGTGTTGAAAAACATAATTACTCACAAGGGTGATGAATGAAAATGATAATGCATAGATGCATGATTGAAACACAAACGTGGTATAGTTTGTAATATTGTAAACACAACTTATTCTAAATGCAAATGTGATGGATGGAAATTCCTAATACAATGCAACATGACGTGCATGTGCAAAAATGAAATGCATACGGTAAACGGAATGCAAATGTTGCAAATGAAATACAATGATGCAAATGAAATGCAATGATGCAAATGAAATGTAATGCAATGTTTTTGAATTTTTGATATTTTCCAATGTTTTTAGATTTTATAATTTTTTTTTATTTGACCAAAGGGCTTACAAATGCCTTTGGAGACTTTTACTAGATGACCAAAGGGATTACAGATGCCTTTTGGGCCTTTTTATTGTTTTAGGCATAAAATGCTTTAATATGAAGGATTTTGAGAGGTTCGGGCTCTTCAACCCATTCCAGCGATGTCAAGCGGTATGTCCCAGGTCTAATCTTCTCAAAAATGATATAAGGACCTAACCAATTAGCCGTAAATTTATCTCATAGTTTTGGTGGTAAATTTGAGTTCTATTGGTTATTCATTTGGTAAATACAAAGGAAAGAGAGATTTTAATTAACAAGGCAAAAGGTTTACTTCTCATTGGTGAAAAAGACCAAAGGCAAAAGGTTTAATATAATATTGTTTTAAAATATTATAAAACCTAAGGTTAAAATTGCATGGCACCAAAAACAAATCGAATTATTTTCAAATTAATTTCAAAGGTGGGCTGACATCTAAAATGTGCATGAAAAGCATATTTATACCCTAATATTTTTGTAAATAATAGGATTTTGTTAATGTTGTGATCATTTTCGCAATCATGAAAGTGTGACAGCGATTAAGGACAAGAGGATATCACTGATTTTAGAGCACATATGGAGGACAAATTAAAGTGAATTTCATCCATCCCTTGACATCATCTACTTATGTTGGCCCAATGGTGGCTAGACGTGTGTTAAGACGCTTGCAATGTGGAGGTTTGTAGTTTGATTCTCCCTAGCACCAGTTTTGGAGAGTTTTTATTGTTTTCTACAAACACACCAAGGAACAAAGGTGGATGCCTACACGATAGGTCTCAACTGCTTGGCTAGCGCAAGCAGTTAAGCGCCTACTTTAGGAGGTTGAGGTCGAAGGGTCGATTCTTGTCCACACCAGCATTAATAATTTTTGAAAAAGGTATGCACTAAGGTTGTTAAATATTTGCTTTACTTGGTGTTTGAGGGGTGTGCTATGGTAAAACATTTTTGGCAAATAGGAGGTATAAGGATAATTTATTTTTGCCAAATATTTTGAAGATAGTTTTGTCACTAAAATTTTATTTTTATATATGAAAAAGTAGGAGTGATAAGGTGTAAATGGTTGATTTAAATTTGTAAATAAATGTTATGGGTCATTAAGTGGTTTGGAAATTATTTCATGAAAGTAGGGAGATAAAAGGTGTAAAAAATGTTTTTATTGCTTGTAATAGTGGCATTAAATTTAAGAGGACTTGGTTCATGATTTAATCCTTTATTTTGAAAAACCAAGGGATTCATAGAGCATTGTTTTGGAATTAAATTGAGCACATATTTTTGAGAGGAAAATTTATGTGATGGTTTGAGAAAGTATTTTCCTATCTAACCCTTGAAGCGGCACAAGAAAATTCAATTATTTGTGAGATATATTTTTTAAGACATATCTCCATAAGGGCAAACTAAGAGGTATGGGCACATCATTCCTTATTAAATTATTTTGTTGAAGTGAATGTTTCTGAAATATAAGGTGGATATAAAAGGGTTGTTTGGTAAGCAATGTTGGAAATGTTTGATTTAGGGTTTGAGACCTACATGTGCATCAATTTTTGAGAGAAATTTGAAACAATTGCATTAGAGTTTGAAGATATTATTGTACTTCATTATTGATTGGTTTTGGAAATATTTGGGATATAGTTTGAAATATATTGAGACAATTGTACTAGATATTGTGAACTACTTGTGCTAGTGTTGAAGACAAGTTAGTACATCATTGTGAAATCTTTGAACATTGGTTTGAGAGATATTGATAGCAATTGTAAAAGTGTTTGAGATCACTTTTGTAATGGAAAATTGTGCATTGGTGTAATTGATCTTTAAGAGAAAAGTTGCAAGAAAGATAGAATAGTTTTGTTATACATTATTTTGATTTGAAAAGGATTTTGCAAGAGAAAGAGATTGGTTAATTGAGTACAAGATTTGTGAGTGTGAAACATATTGATTTTTTTATAGAGCATATCATTATGTATATGTTCCAGAGGTTAAACAAATTCTAAGTAGAATTTTTCTGTGTGAAGAAATATTTTTCTAAAAGATATTTAAGTTGTGTTTTGTATGCAAGAGTTGGAGTTATTTGAGAAGGTTTTGTGAGCAGCATTGAAGGTAAATTTTATAAAGTCTTTGAGAAGGGTTGAAGGTAGATTTGAGCAAGTCTTTGAGAAGGCTTGAAGGCATATTTGAGCAAGTATTTGAGAAGGCTTGAGGGAATATTTGAGAAATTATTTGAGAAGGCTTGAGGGTAAATTTGAGCAAGTTTTTGAGAAGGCTTGAAGGCAGATTTGAGCAAGTATTGAGAGTAGACTTGGGACATAGTTTCATGTGGATTTGTGAGAAGAGTTAGATTAGATTTGTGCTAGACTTAGGATAGAGTTGGTGCAAATTTATGAGTAGAGTTAGAGAAAATTTGTGCTAGACTTGGGATAGAGTTTGGTGCTAATTTGTGAGTAGAGTTAGAGACGATTTACACTGGACTTGGGATAGAGTTTGTTGTAGATTTAATATAGAGTTGATAGTAGGCTTTGGAGGTGATAGAGTAGAGAGGACATAGGTCTCCATTGGATAGAGTTCCATCAACCAATGTAGTGGGGATAGAGGTCTCCTATGGAGAGAGATAAACAAGCCAGAGCAGTGAGGGTAGAAATTTTCTAGAATTTCACCAACCATAGCAGAGGGGATAGAGTTATCCTATGGAGAGAGATCCACAAACTAGAGCAAAGGGAAAATATTTCTCATGTGGAGTGAGATCTATGAACCGATTGGGGAGATAGAGTTCTTCTGTGGAGAGAGATCCATGAACTAGTTAAGTATATAGAGTTATCCTAGATTAAGTTCCATGAACTGGAGCTAGGGGATAGAGTTCTCTTCTAGAGAGAGATCCACGAACCAAGATCAAGGGGATAGAGTTATTATATGGAGAGAGATCCACAAATAAAATCATATGGGATTGGTGTCTCCTTTGGATAGAGATATATAAACATTATAATAGGTAATTGATTCCCAAGATATTTTTTAAGAAAATTTAGAAGAAATATTTTATCTTTGGAGTGGCCCACATTGGATGAACCACATTAAATTTGTGTCTCTCTTGTGTGTGATTATTTATACATTGATTTGATTACTACTATTAATATTGCCTTGATAGTATTGGATAATATTGTTTGGGAAAGAAAAGTAAAATATGATCTTATACTGTTCACCCCCCCTCTCAGTATAAGCCTGTATTCTTCAATTGGTATCAGAGCGGGTTCCTTTGGAAGAGTCTAACAACTTGAAGGAAGATATTACAGGAAAATAGATGGTATCTCAAAATGTATATTCATAAAATAAAGCACCATTTTTTTATGGGAACAATTATACTTTTTGGAGCATATGAATGAAGACTTACCTAATGGCACGAGGATATGATACATGGTAATCAGTTGAGGATGGGTTCACACCTATAGCTAATACTCCCACAGATAAATATGGTAAGCTATTACATGTGAATAACGCTAATGCTATGAATGGAATATTGAGTGGTTTACATGAAGTAGAATTTGTGAAATTTATGCATTGCAAATCAACAAAGGAGATATGGGATAAATTGAAGCAAACATATGAAGGAGATAAAAACTTCAAGTTGGGAAACTACAAAACCACAAGAAAAGGTTTGAATATTTATAGATGGAAGATGAGGAAGACATTGCTACATGATTACTTCATGTGGATGAGGTTGTTAATACCATGCGTGGACTTGGATTTAAAATTGAAGACTCCAGTGTTGCTCAAAAGGTTTTAAGGTCACTTCCTATGAGGTATGATGGAAAATTTTCTAGCTATATAAGAGATGAGAGATATTGAAAGTTTGACTATGAATGAGTTACGTGGAATTCTCACATATTATGAGATGATAATAGTAAAGGATCCCAACTCCAAGAAAGAGGCAGATTTCAAAACATCAAAGAAGACAAAATATAAGAAACCAGAATCAAGTGGTGAGTAAAGTAGTGATGAAGAAGATAACTATGGGAGAAGAAATAAGAAGCACTCAAGAAAGTACAAAGGTATGAAAATAGTGAAATGTTTTAATTGTGGTAATTTTGGTCACTTTGTATCTAATTGTCCAGAAGCCGAAAGTAGTAGCAGTGAAGAGAAATATGATCATAAGAAAAAGGAAGTAGGAAAATATAGGCATGAAAAGAAAAATAGGTATTGACAAGGCAAGCATGAAAATAAGTTCTTTCAAAGGCACAAGAAGAGTTTCTATGTTAACAAGGCAAGCAAGGCTTCAAGTGACAGTGATGAAAGTCCCTTAGATAGTGAAGAAGAAGAGATTATATTTTTGGCAATAGAAGAGGAAAAAATGCTCCTATTGAAGATAAAGTTGAAAAGTATGAAGATGCTGTTGAAGACCAAGAAGTAGAGATAGATTCAAAAAATGAAGAGGAAGGCACAGTTGATCTAGAAGCATAACTTATTGTTGATCTCAGAGAATTGTAAAAGGTTAGAAAATAGAATTCAAGACTAAAGACTCATGTTAAAGAATGTGAGGAAGAAAAATAAAATCTTCTACAGGACTTGACAAACTCAAAAGCTAATGCAAGAAGATTTAAATAGGTCATGAATGAAAATTTAGAGGTAAAAGAGTTAGAATGTGAAAGGTTAGAACATGAGGTAGTTTCACTAAGGATGGAAGTGAAATATTCTAAGGACAAGCTACACAGGTTTGGGAAAAGTTCAAATACTTTGGATAATATTATCAATGCACAAAGATATTCATTTATCAAAATAGGACATGGTTTTGAATAAGGACAAGGGAAACAAGAAGAAGGATCAAGCTCAAGCTCAAAATAATAAGAAGTTTCAGAGGAAGAGAGTGAAGAATAAAGTGATACTTATGAGGATAATTTGAAGAATAGAATCTTCACTAAGAAAGTAAACAATGCACAAACAAGAAATAGGGATCATCATAGATAAGGCAAAGAAAGGACTAAGAGACCAAAGGTTTCGAAACAAGATTTCTTCAAAGGACATTATTTTTCATATAATCGGTTTGGTCACAAGGCTATGCATTACATGACTCATGGAAATAAGGAATATGGCCTCACTAAAAGTAATATCAACTATTTCCAATATGGATATTTCTTTCAAGGGTATTGCTACTCTTGTAATTGCTTTGGTCATAAAGCAATCCACTGCAGGGTTCATGATAGAAATGAGTATGGTTTCACCAGGAGGAACTTCAAGATATTTGTACCTTAAAATAACTACAAAATTAAGTTTTACAAGTGCAATAATTTTTGGCATAAGGACAAGTGGTGTAGAATAGAGTTTCCAAGACTTCCAAAGACAAGCAAGAACATGGATACTTAAAAGGATCAAAAGGGTATGACTACAAAAATGTTGAAAAGGAAGTTTGACAAAGAAAAAGAGCATTTTATGTTGGGAGTAGAGATACTCCCACCCCAAAATTAATCACCTCAATATGAGGATATGGGGAGGGGGCTGAGCTAAGAGTCTTATATTTAGCCCCAAAGGAGTCCCCTTGCCATTTATGTCAATGGAAGAGATATTTGAGTAAGGGAGAGAGAATTCAGTCAAGGGGAGAAGTTTCTTAGGGGGAGCAATATGGAACGTAGGTGTGAATCCTAATATTTTTTCACACTTAGGCAAGGCATGCATGTAGGTTTAAGGCTTCACCATAGATTTTCATCCAATTGGGATATACCTATGCAAAATATTTACAACCTCACCTTCACTCCCCAATGGACACTGCCACCTAATGTTGTTTATTCACTAGTGCTCAACCTATTGTTTGTCTTTTTCGTCAACATCCATATGAGTAAAAAGTGAGACCTTCACCTCCTTTGATTTAGGTGCTCTAATAGTTCCTCTTGAATTGTGCAACCTCCAATGTTATTCCTCCTCTCACATTTCATAAATTCTTCAAATCAGGATGCAACAACTTCTCTTTCCTATCAAAGGATTTCTAGTTTCACCATGTTCGCACTCTTAGATAACATGTCTACACTCTTTCTCTAACTTCACCACTTCCACTTTATCAACTTATTCGGTATCAAAATTAAAATAGAGGATATTTACTATAGCATTATGGGCTACAAATTCCTTGACCTGGTTGCCCTGATAGTTGAGAATATGTATAGTGTCATCGATTGTATTGAGTACGATCGAATTCTTCTTCTAGGTGTTAGATGATGCAATCACTTTCGTATGATCTGGTGATCTCCTAAAACTTTGATACGTTCTTCGAAGTAGCTCGCTAGACTCCTTTGCTCACTATTTCTATCTATGTCGTATTGCTCCACTTTTGCGTATGTTGTTGCTACCGAACTATATGCCCTTCGCTCAATTTCTTTGCATCACATCTGCAATTCAAATTTTATGGGGCTCATACATCACTTTGTTGTCTCCTCACTATCTTTCTCCACATACATATTTCATCTATGGATCGATTTTCTGAAAATTCAAACTGATGATTCTTTGAGTGTTTCTCACACTACAATGTATTAGGTCCTCCAATTAGCCATTACACTCAAAATGTGCAGTACCTAAACTAGCCATTTTTGAATAGACATTGACTCACTAACTAATGTGCAATAAGCCTCTGAGTGATGTCACGACCGATTGCTATAGGTATTTTGTGAATGGTTGTTGTAATGTGGTACATAGCCTTCACTGCTCCTATTTCAAAAAAATCACACCATCTTCATCTTCTTACGCTCATCGTCGAGGGGTTGTATCTACTCTCACAAAATACCCGAACAACAATATATTTGATCAATCGAAGAGCATAAACATATGCCAATTCTTGAATTACTTTCCCTACCTGTTGTCATATATATAAAAGATATTTACCTTATATTTATAGAGGCCAACCCACATTTTTCATTAATATACAAACTTTAGCTTTACATTAATATTTATATTTAATTTATATTAAATCTAATATTTAAATTTTATAATATTAAATATTAAACCTTCACTTAATTGTATAATATTTACCTTGAATAATTCACCCAATCACACCATGGTTTACCAACAACCAATTCGGTCCTTGACATCAATGACAATTCAATTGTGTATACTTCTAACATGATTACCTTCATGCATGAACTTGAAGGAGATTTTTAATTATGGATAATTTTTAAGTATAAACATAAATGTGCTTTTGAATACCATTAAGTATAAAATTAAGGATCCTTTGGTTTCCATTTAAGTATAAACTTAAAGGAGCCTTTTGTTGACCTTTAAGTATAAACTTAAAGTAAATTTTTATGATTGATGAACATTCCGTATAAATGTAAAGGAGATTTTTATGATTTATGACCTATAACTAAAAACTTAAAGGAGCCCCTTTTTACCTTTAAGTATAAACCTAAAGGATCCTTTTGTTGAATTTTAATTATAAATCTAAATGAGCTTTTTTATGATTGATGACCTTTAAGTATAAACTTAAAGGAGTTTTTGTTTGTGAATGATGACCTCAAAGTAAGAAATTGAAGGATATTTTTTTGAATGATGACCTTTAAGTGTGAACTTGAAGGAGTAATTTATGAATAATGACCTTTATGCATGAAATTAAAGGAGATTTCCGATTGCCTTAAAATAGGAATTTGAAGGAACTGATTGATTCACCCCTAAGAAGTATCCTCTTATCCTATAAGTACTTAGGAAACTTTAAAAGATTAATACTTAGGAAAGGACATAAAGGGAATTTTTTGTTAATGTGTCAAAGGAAACAAGGTATGTGCAAATGTGATTTACCCCTAAGTAGTGACCTCTTAGACTGATTAATTGGCAAGTTCTTATATGGATTTAGAAGAATAACCTTAAGGAAATGCCCTAAAGGGATTTATTTTGTTGATGTATCTAAAGGGGTAAAGTATGTATAGATGTGATACACCTCTAAACAGTGCCTAATTAATGGACCAACACTTATGTGGCTTAAAACGTTAACATTTAGGAAAGAGCTTAAAGGATATTTTTTGGTATATATGTATAAGTGAGATTCACCCCTAAGCAATGACCTCTTAGCCTAATTAATGGACAAGAACTTAGAAAACTTAAAAAATATTAACTTTTAGGGAATGGCCTAAAGGGTAATTTTTGTTGATTTATATTTACCCCAACACACTTTTCAATCCATGTTAGATTTAAAGAATAGAAATCCGTATAGATTATTCCATCATTCTTAATCTTTGACTTTATTCTATTTTCTTAGTTTTGTTTGTAGGAAATAAAGGTTTGCAATAAAGGAAATTGAAATGAAATTGATGCTTAATTTAAAGATGCAATTTATGACTAAGTCTATGTATGTGTGTGGATCCATGTATGATCTAATAATGCAACAATTATTTAATATATTTTATAATTCTATCTTATGCAATTTTAATTAATTCTATGCTCTAAGACTTATTCTATATTCTAACTAATCCTACTATAATTTAGGAGGAAGAGATCAAAGGACTAATTGTTCAAAGTGGGTCTTGCGTCTTACAAGTTAGTGTAATTCTCTTCTCCTTTCTACTCTATTTTATTTTAGAAATTAATATTTCATTAAACTAACTTAATACTATTCAATTCATATAAGCAATAAAATAAAATGGAAGTTACATAAATGAATAAATCATGTAGAAATACAAGATACAATTACCAAATCCATGGAAGAAAATATTGCTATTTTATTGCTTGAATTCAATTCTTCATTCATACAATGTAAATGATAGAATATGTGGACAACAGACTATTCAAAAGGTATATGGTAGACAATAGATGGTAGACCTTTTCAAAGGTCTTTACATTGTATTTTATAATGTCACCTTGGACATTTTCAATAGAAGTCTTTTCTATATTTTTGTTACATATTGAACACTTAAAGATTTGAATGCTAATATAACATAACAAAAATAATCTAAAATTAAAATATCCAGTTAACTACTTTGGACTTATTAGAAATGAATGTTTCCAAGTGGCATAATGTCAAACACACATAACAGACTTAACAAACTACTAAAAAATTTGGATTACATTCAAATTATATAATATCGAACAACTAATAGATAAAAAATTACATATTATTAATAAATTACATAATAATAATTAGATTATATTCCAAATATTGATGCAACACAATAAAAACCATGTTGATCTATCAACACACGTGGGATTTCTAACACGTCAAATAGATTTACAATCAACTATTTTCTATAACACCTTTTCGTAATGCCTTTCCAAATATACTCTCTATAGGTAGTATTCATAGGCATTACCTATATATGGTATCCATAGATGGATTTGTGATCTATCTTCAATGCACTTTCTCACCAGCTGGTTTATCTATGTTTTTACTATATTTGGTTGTAACATCTCCTCCAAGTACCCACAATTCATATCTATAAAAAGTGTAAAAATATTGCACAACTTTACATGAAATTTCTAGTATATGTCACATATTATACCATGGAGCAAATTTATCAGGAATAATGTAAATAACATAAATTACACATTAAATTTATCAAACTCACATCCATAATTATCAAAGTTTGCATCCAAAAATAAAATTAAAATTGCATAAAATAATCATAATCCATCACTCATCAACAATGGCTACTGAGCTATATTGATGGACATGCTTATGTAGATTAAAAGATATGTAATTGACCAATTTAAAGGTACATAAATAATTGGCCTATTGATAGGTACATAAATTAAGGGCATATTTTAGGGAACATAGATGATTGATTTATTTAAAAGTTGTTCCTTTGCAAAATGTATTGTCAACTTGATATATATTTTTTATTACGTTATCTAATTAATTTTTTAAGAAATTGAGATACCCCCATTTGGATGGTCATATTATAGCTTGATAAGTTTCCCCAAGTTATAAAAATGTAAAGATGATTGGATATTGATTAGGCTATGAACACTTACGAAGGATATTAGTATTTATCATGTGGCCTGTTATGAGGATAAGAGATGATTGATTTGGCTATCAACAATTGTGAAGGCTCAAAGTATTCATCATGTAGCCCATTTATGAAATAAAAGAAAATATATTGATTGGGATATCATACTATGGATAATGATGATGTCAATCATGTATCTTAATGATGAAATAGAAGAATAAGATATTTTTAGAAGATTTTATTGTCAATTTTTGTAAATGGCATACTCTTTTTCATATGGTAATTGATTAAGAAAGATAAGATGTTGTGAGTGATCATTCTTAGCATATTATAATCCCATGAGGAAATGGGATAATCCAGTTCATTATCTTTCAGGCCTACAAGGTAGCCAAGAATGTAAAAATTTGGGGTAGAAAGAGATGAGAAGATTATTGCATCCAATCCTATGACTCATATAGTATCCATAATGTGGTGATATGATTATGATTCAAAAGAATAGAAGAAATATAAAAGAAGGGGATCACACTTGGCAACTTGGCATATGTCTTTAGAGTGTAACATAGTTTCTTATTGCTTAGTATGATGCACATATCATAGTTTCTCCATTGTTCTCATGGATGTACATAGTGAGGGCCTAAAAATAGTATGTTGACTTTAAAAGGCATTTGTAGCAACCCAGGAAGCATACACCTAAGCTAATAATAATTGAAAATCAACATAAAGCATGAAAGATAGATGAATTTACAAATAACCACAAAGTAGGGATTCCTTTTTATTAAAGTTCCAATGAAGCTCGATTATAAATCCATCCATCATTAGGATACCCAATGTGATACACTTATTGCAATCATAGAACAATCTCCATGCAAGGGTAGGTGTAATTTGTAGGCTTCCTAAATGCACACGAACTACTCTAAGGTATCGATGACCTTCTTCTCCATGATTAGAGGTATTTTTTGCCTTGCATATCAACACCCTATTAGTCCTACATACAATAAACAACAAGAAGCATATTAGTAACAAAGGAGGCCTCTCTTGATGAGGCTTTAAAAGGAAATTATACAAAAAGATGCCATGAAAGCTTGAAATCAAGAAAGTGCAAGAAACATGGTAATTCTATGTTAAGCGTAAAATATTGCCATGAAAGATGTGAAAGAAAGATAGAATTATCTATATGATGCACTAATTATGAAATAAAAAGCATGAAATGTAAGAATTCTTGTCCTACTCACTACAAATGTTAAATGATAAGAAAGATACCTAAACTATTTATTCTACCGGATAAAATTCTCTAATAAAGCAAATATACACTTGATATATCGATTCTAATGCAAATGAAATAACATCTATGGCTAAAACCATGGAAACATATAGATTGAACTTGACTACAGGTCTATCTCACAATGAGCATTGTTAGCTATGGCTGACAGCCATGACTAAGCTAAAAATGAACTTGCCCTCCAAATGTGGCCTAGATCTCCAATTTCCCTAATGAATTGATGGTTCAAGGGTCACCTTTGTGTCCTCTGATAGATTTGGTAGTTGAATTGCTCTAATTGATGATGGATTGCTCGTAATCTTATTTCTTGATTCTTCTAGCCTCCTAAGATCTCCATGACTTCAATTGTCATTTCAATATCTCAATGCTAGCTAAAGGATTTCTCTTAATGCAAGTAGGTGAGTAATGAATTCATCAGGGCTTCGCCGTTCAAATTCTCCTATGCATCTCTCTTATTTCCCATTTTGTATGGGGCTATTATAACCTCTAGGAAGGCTATGTCCTAGCTTCTTGAGGAAGCCAATATCAAGAATGGATAGCTAGAGCATTTGGAGGGAATATTATGGATATTTTTTCCCCAAAACCACTCGGATATACAACCAATTGGCCGTTATAACCAAATTTGGGTCGGCCAAAGTCCAACTAATTCTAACTGCTAGTCATGGCTCTGAGGTGCGATCAACTCTTTTAACCATGGGTCTCAGTCATGGCCAACATTAGTTAGGCCAAAATTCCTAAATGAGTGGTTAGAACCACTACTATAACTTGGTGTTTATCCAAGGTCTTCCATATGGTCTTATAGAATGTCCCATATGAGTAGTCACCTCAACATGACGTGTTTTAGGTGTCTACAAATGCCCCTTTTGAGATGCGTTGTGAGATCGAACAACGGTGAGAAAAAATATACCTCCTAAAATGATGTCGTAGGTTGGATGATGATCATTAGTCTGATCAACATTAGATGCCTAAGGTCCAGCAAAAAGGATGCACATCCTAGAATCATTTCTTCCAATTGGATGGAAGGCTTAAATTGAAAAAACTTTGGCAAGCTCTAATGATGATCGGGCAGCTCAGGGCTACTATAGGCTTTCGCGCCATATAGATCCGAATGGATTATAACTACTAACTTAAATATCATATTTTCTTTTTTCTCCAATAGAGGGTAAGCTTATGATAGTCATTGGCAATGATTTGTAGGACACAATTTTTACAAGATCAAGGGATCTATGATCAAGGGATATTATGGTGACTTTGACTATGATTATGACATTATGACTACCCCCTCAAGCGACGAGTCGATGAGGGTAATGACAATTAACAAAGAGATGAGTCACTTGACCACTATGAATAAATTTGAATAAATTAAAGTTTAGCATTTGAGTACTTGGCAAGGCCTAATCAATGATGATTGCAACTATTAATAGTAATTGGATATTTCTATCCCATGGAGTGGTCCAGTCGTATAGGCCTTCTTAGGGAATCAAGATGATAGCAATTCCAATTAGGCATGTGTTGAATCATATGGTTTGATGATTTACTGAAAGTTTCATAGAAGAATTGACATGAATATCTCATTCTCATGGAGCAGTTTGATCACCTGGGCCTTCTTAGGGATTGAAATGAAGCATAACAATTCAATGATGACTAATTTACCCCAAATTTCCTTATGGTAATTTACTCATCTTGTCGGATTGCATGGAATGCCAGTCACTACAACCACTAAGTGTAGAGGGTAAATCACTAGATACGAGGCGCATTTGGCTTTTGATTTATCTGATTTTTTTATTATTTTTTTAATATTTTTTGATAATTTTGGCCAGATGGGTATTTTTAAATTAGCATTTTGAAACTCCATGCAGTGGGATTTGAGAGCATTTATTATAGATTTCTAGTCACGCTTGTCATTAGTAGCTATAAATTTCAAATTGCTTAGCCATGGGTCAAACCTACGGGTAGTAAACCCTAATTCGAGGATCGTGGTTGTCATGTGTGGTCAAGGCCAAAATAGAAAATATTTAAGCATTTTGTGCAATTTTTTAATCTCATTATTTACTGTTGTAATTGAGAATCTAAGAGCTCTAAGAGGTGAGAAGACAAATTTGATACGGAACGTTATCGCAACTCAACCTCACTATCATCCACACCGATGGCAGACCAACCTCGAGGAGCCGGTGCTACTAAGGTAGAAGCACACAAAACCCTCACTCATTATTTTATTTTACCGATTTTAAAATTAATCTCACTAAATAATGGGATAATTAACATCACTAAATTGTCTATAACGAACCTCACCCTAGTTAAGTTTAGCTTAGGATAGCTTAGAGGGTTAGGGTTTTTAATTTTTGGGTGTCTCGATATGGGAAATGACCCTAAAAAGGTCATTTCTCCTAGTCATGGCTAGCAGGCATGGTTCCTAATTAGCAAATTGGGGGCCACGACTGTCAACCGTGGTTGGATTCAAGTTCCAACGATCATCAAATTGACCACCATCCCGATCGTGGGTATGAACTATGGTTTGACAACTTTAGGAATTTTTTTAATTTATTAGTTTTTTTATTAGATTTAATTGATTTTTTTAATTTTAGAAGTGCTCTTTTTCATTTTTTTGGTGTTTTTGTAATTTTATAATTTTTTTTTATCATTTTTAAGGTTGTTTTTTATTGTTTTTTATTTTTACCTTATTATTCCACCGGAATTTTATCGCAAGGGCAAGGGAATATGAGATCCTTCGTAACCTATGCGATGCATTGCTACCTGCAAAGATGGATTGGTTTGGGGCCATAGGATTTGGCTACGTCTTACGCCTCCCCACCATTCAGGCCTATCAGGCCTATATGACTGCATTGGACTCGATGTTGGGATGTGTGGACAAATACCTTTCACCTATCGATAGGTGAGATGACTGTCACTCTGGAGGATGTCTACCACATATTCCAACTCCCTCTAGATGGTGAGGCCATCACATATTCACCGACCAAGGTGAAGTAGGTATTGTTTGATCACATCTTCGATGGTCGTAGCGAGGTAGCATAGTGACACTCAAACCATGGAGGGGTCCACATTGAGCACTGGTATACAAAGTGGGTCTTCTCTCGATGAGCATCCATTTTCATGCACTTGATCATGAAGATTATCCTACCCAACTCTTTAGGAGCGAGGTTCCCTTGGAACCTCCTAGCTAGGACTATGGAGGTCTTAACGATCCCCCATGATCATCCTCTGATCCTGTACTAGGGGAGTGTCTTACTAGCGTAGCTCTATAATGAGTTATACTAGATTACATAGAGGAGTAGAGTAGGCATTGGTTGTAGTCTACTACTTTAGATCTAGGGGTGGTAGTATATTAGGATTGAGCACCCCACCGGCCTACCACTTGAGATTGGTGCCATTGAGGAGGTGCACTAGTATTATGTGACATGCTAGCCTCATGAGCAGGAGGGCTTCAGGAGTAGGTCTCGTGTAGGAGATATGGATTACTACATTGGAGAGTTTTCACAACTTTAGGTAGACCAGGTGGACTCGTACCCATACCTAGACTTCCCTCTGTGGATGAAGGCTGATGACTGGTTGCATCGAGAACGTAGAGACAGATGGATCCTCGGATGCAAGTATGAGGTACAATAGTTCTTTTACTTATCTTGTGTTACCCGATAGTTTAGAATTAGGTAGGACATTCTAGATCCACCTACCATCTACCATCACCTCTCTCTAGAGAGGGGCTTGACCTAGCCCAGGGTTACTCCACTAGGTGATGAGGATGATGACTTTTAGGAGTCAGTCCTGACAAATGCAGGGACTACTACTGACTATGACACCTGGTGGACACTTAGGGTATGGTGGGGTTTTGAGGGCCCCTTGTCTAGGACTCTAGAATATATAGTAGTATAGGGTGTTGAGGGAGAAGAGGTTGACCCTCATGATCATCAAGTCTATCAGAGGACTGAGGGTAGATGGGGTGAGTGAGGAGCTATAGAGGATGCACATCTGGCTGAGGAGGAGGGTGATGCTCTCAAGGAGGGCAAGGCCTCACCTGACAGCTATATCGGATAGCTCAGGGCCCAGGTTGCCAGCTTATAGACTTAGGTAGGATCCCTGTAGATATAACTTCTACATCGAGACACCACCATTGCTACCTTACAAGCAAAGGTTGGGGATCTATAATATTGGCTCACATTAGGGTAGTCTCAGTGGTGTGGCTATGAGGAAGAGATGACCGCTCTATAGGCCAAGATTTACTCAACAGGGATAGAGATACAATGGGTTACAGGACAGTGCATCCTTCTATAGTCCCATCTGGATGCTCTAAGGGCATAGTATGATATGATCAGGGCTAGGAGGGAGGAGCCCTCCTATTCATAGGTTGCTCTAGCACCTCTAGTTGCTCCAGTAGCTTAAGCAACACAGGGATCAACAAATATCGACCAGGCAGTAGAGATCAGATGACTATGGGTTCTGGTGTAGCAACATATCAGTAATAGTATAATAGATGATTCTTACATCTCTACTCTAAGGGGAGAGATAGGGCTACTCGATGGTCAAGTTCCTGAGAGATCTAGGGCTTTAGTATTTTAGAGGACTCACACTCTAGAGATAGGGTTTTCCTCAGCTAGCTCTAGTCATAGATAACACAGGTCATAGAGGACCTCTGGTTCCAATTCTAGGAGGACTCACAAGGAGGATGGAGGTGACGATGGAGCCTATTAGACTGGGGGTATAGGTGCTTCTTGGTACTAATCTAATAGATGATATTGTACCATTTTTTAGTGTAAGATCGAGGACCTACACAGATGTAGCCTGCAGGTATTTTTGACATATGTTGATGTATTGTTTATTATATATTTTTGGTACACACACACACACACACACACACACACACACACATATATATATATATATATATATATATATATATAGATATGATCTAACATTCGAGACTTATTATATGTGTGGATTTTGTATTTTATTTTTATGTTTTATGATATGCACATGGATGCAATGGTTATATGTTATAATGATTTTATGCTATATGATGTGATGTATGTATGACATACACTAGATAGCTATGGAATGGATGATTAGATGCGATGATATATACATGTGTATATGGACTACTTATGATGAATGTATATGTATTCAATGTTTACTGTTAAATGCAAATATAATTTACTATACCTGTATGCATTTAATTTATGATGTTATGACATAATTTATGCCATGTATGTATTGCATAATTTTTCTATGATGAATGCTATGTAAATGGACATTTATGTTTTAATCAATTAAAACATAATGTATGAATACAATATGGTTTTGACAATCTAATGGATGACATCACAGAATGTATAACAATCATGAAATGTAATTGCTATATCTTTGTATAAAAAAATTGATAAATTGTACACCCCTATGTGAGATGCAATGATGTATTGTTTCTATTCATAAGTCTTTGTAAATTAAAGGAGTATGGATAGCATAGTCAGTAGTCATTTAAATATCAATTCTGAAATCTATTCTAACCTATATTACAAATAGATCTAATAAAAAAAATCTCATAAGAAAGAAAATGATATTTCATAATTGCATTGAAAAGTGGTTATTGCTATTTGGGAATTTTTGAGGTTTACCATGAGACTCAAACACCCTAGTTGTCTAATCAAAAGTTGTATAATGACCATACTAGAATTCTGAAATATAAGGTTTTCACTAGGATAGACCCTAACTATTCATTACCAATGTGTGTGCAAATGAGTATATTAGATAAGGCATAAGCATACCCCGATGTTAGGAAGGATTCTTTCAGCCCATTTCTAAGATTGGGGATCCTCAAATGTCTATCCAATCCTAGGTTCAAAATTCAATTGGATGTAGACCAATAGGTGATACCTGAAGCTAGCTCTTCCACATTCAAATATTGGTCTAGAAAAAATTGAGATGCTAATATATCATACATATCATCATGCATAAGGCACAATAGTGTTGACAATTCCAGGGATTCAAGCTCACCCCCTTCTTTTCTTCAATTTATCGGGATACTTGCTCATTTAAAGTTATAAGAATCACTGTTTATTTTGTACTTTTATTTTAGTGATAAAAACCATTGTTTATTTTGTACTTTTATTTTTTTCTTTTATTCTCTTGAGAAAGGGATTTGATACTGATTTGATTTCACTTTGAATTAGATCTTGATTTGACTTGATTTATAAGGATTTAATTATGGAATTTCACTTGGGGATTTCATTATGGGATTTTTATCCTTCATTTGTAAGCAAGGGATTTATTCGGGTAAGGGGTAAGATTGTCCTTTTTCTAATTTCCAATATTTCCTAGACTGTCCGCACATGGGGATAAGCAAGATAAACTTTTCACCTTAGGATACCTAGTCCTAATTCGTAGCGTTCATCTGTCTCGTGTCCTAATTAGGACTGTTTAGTTTAGATATTAGTGATAGGATTTTTATATGCTAAGGGCTATCAAAACTAGACCTCATATACAAAAGCAAAGCAAGATTTCTACCAAACTCTTGAGAAGACCACTAGGTATGGTTGAGTGACCGGAAAACCTTAGTATATTCTTCATAGCAACAAGAAGGGTTGTGTTGAAAAACATAATTACTCATAAGGGTGATGAATGAAAATGATAATGCATAGATACATGATTGAAACACAAACATGGTGTTATTTGTAAGATTGTAAACACAACTTATTCTAAATGCAAGTGTGATAGATGGAAATTCCTAATGCAATTCAACATGACATGCATGTGCAAAAATGAAATGCATGCGGTAAATGAAATGCAAATGTTGCAAATGAAATGCAATTATGCAAATGAAATGTAATGCAATGTTTTTGAATTTTTGACATTTTCCAATTTTTTTAGATTTTATAATTTTTTTTATTTGACCAAAGGGCTTACAGACGCCTTTTGAGCCTTTTAATGGATTACCAAAGGGCTTACAGATGCCTTTTTGGCCTTTTTATGGTTTTAGGCATAAAATTCTTTAAGATGAAGGATGTTGAGAGGTTTGGGCTCTTCAACCCCTTCCAGTGATGTCAAGCGGTATGTCCCAGGTCTAATCTTCTCAGAAATGATATAAGGACCTAACCAATTAGTCATAAATTTATCTCATAGTTTTGGTGGTAAATTTGAGTTCTATTGGTTATTCATTTGGTAAATAAAAAGGAAAGAGAGATTTTAATTGACAAGGCAAAAGGTTTACTTCTCATTGGTGAAAAATACCCAAGGCAAAAGGTTTAATATAATATATTTTTTAAAATATTATAAAACCTAAGGTTAAAATTGCATGGCACCAAAAACAAATCGAATTATTTTTAAATAAATTTCAAAGGTGGGCCGACGTCTAAAACATGCATGAAAAGCATATTTATACCCTAATATTTTTGGAAATAAAGGTGTGTTTTTAATGATGTGATCATTCGAGAAATCATGCAAGTGTGACATCGAATAAGGACAAGAGGATATCACTGATTTCGGAGCACATATGGAGGATAAATTAAAGTGAATTTCGTCCATCCCTTGACATCATCTGCTAGGGTGGCCCAACGGTGGCTAGACGTGTGTTAAGACACTTGCAAGGTGGAGGTTTGCGGTTTGATTCTCCCTAGCACCAGTTTTGAAGAGTTTTTATTGTTTTCAATGAACACACCAAGGAACAAAGGTGGAGGCCTACACGATAGGTCTCAACCGCTTGGCTAGCGCAAGCGGTTAAGCACCTGCGTTAGGAGGTTGAGGTCGGAGGGTCGATTCTTGTCCACACCAGCATTAATAATTTTTGAAAAAGGTACATGCTAAGGTTGTTTAATATTTGCTTTGCTTGGTGTTTGAGGGGTGTGCTATGGTATAAATGTTTTTGGCAAATAGGAGGTATAAGGATAATTTATTTTTGCCAAATATTTTGAAGATATTGTTGTCATTAAAATTTATTTTTATATATGCAAAAGTAGGAGTGATAAGGTGTAAATGGTTGATTTAAATTTGTAAATCAATGTTATGGGTCATTAAGTGGTTTGGAAATTATTTCATGAAAGTAGGGAGATAAAAGGTGTAAAATATGTTTTTATTGCTTGTAATAGTGGCATTAAATTTAAGAGGACTTGGTTCATGATTTAATGCTTTATTTTGAAAAACCAAGGGAGTTATAGAGCATTGGTTTGGAATTAAATTGAGCATATCTTTTTGAGAAGAAAATTTATGTGATGGTTTGAGAAAGTATTTTCCTATCTAACCCTTGAAGTGGCACAAGAAAAATCAGTTGTTTGTGAGATAGGTTTTTGAAGACATATCTCCATAAGGGTAAACTAAGAGGTATGGGCACATCATTCCTTATTAAAGTATTTTGTTGAAGTGAATGTTTCTGAAATATAAGGTGGAGATAAAAGGGTTGTTTGGTAAGCATTGTTGAAAATATTTGAGTTAGGGTTTGAGACCTACATGTGCATCAATTGTTGAGAGAAAGTTGAAACAATTGCATTAGAGTTTGAAGATCTTCTTGTACTTCATTATTGATTGGTTTTGGAAATATTTGGGATAGAGTTTGAGAACAAGTGTGCTTTCATTGTTGAAAGAGATTGAGACAATTGTACTAGAGATTGTGAACTACTTGTGCTAGGGTTGAAGACAAGTTAGTACATCATTGTGAAACCTTTGAACATTGGTTTGAGAGATATTGATAGCAATTGTGAAAGTGTTTGAGATCAATTTTGTAAGGGAAAATTGTGCATTGGTGTGATTGATCTTTGAGAGAAAATTTGCAAGAAAGATAGACCAGTTTTGTTATACATTGTTTTTATTTGATTTGAAAAGGATTTTGCAAGAGAAAGAGATTGGTTAATTGAGTACAATATTTGTGAGTGTGAAACATATTGATTTTTTTATAGAGCATATCATTATCTATATGTTCTAGAGGTTAAACAAATTCTAAGTAGAATTTATCTGTGTGAAGAAAGTTTTTCTAAAAGATATTTAAGTTGTGTTTTGTATGCAAGATTTGGAGTTATTTGAGAAGGTTTTGTGAGCAACATTGAAGGTAGATTTGAGAAAGTCTTTGAGAAGGCTTGAAGGTAGATTTGAGCAAGTCTTTGAGAAGGCTTGAAGGTAGATTTGAGCAAGTTTTTGAGAAGGCTTGAGGGAGATTTGAGAAAGTATTTGAGAAGGCTTGAGGGTAGATTTGAGCAAGTTTTTGAGAAGGCTTGAAGGTAGATTTGAGCAAGTATTGAGAGTAGAATTGGGACATAGTTTGATGCAGATTTGTGAGTAGAGTTAGAGTATATTTGTGCTAGACTTGGGACTTAGAGATGGGTATAGAGTTTGGTGTATATTTGAGATAGATTTGAGAGTAGGCTTTGGAGGTGATAGAGTAAAGAGGATAGAGGTCTCTATTGGATAGAGGTCCATCAGCTAGTGTAGTGGGGACATAGGTCTCCTATGGAGAGAGATCCACAAGCTAGAGTAGTGGGGGTATAAGTCTTCTAGAAGTTCACCAACTAGAGTAGAGGGGATAGAGTTCTCCTATGGATAGAGATCCATGAACTAGAGCAAAGGGAAAAGAGTTATCCTGTGGAGTGAGATCCGTGAACCAGTTGGGGAGATAGAGTTCTTCTATGGAGAGAGATCCATGAACTAGTTGAGGAGATAGAGTTCTCCTGGATCAAGTTCCATGAACTAGAGCTAGGGGATAGAGTTCTCTTATGGAGAGAGATCCATGAACCAAGAGCAAGGGGATAGAGTTCTCCTATGGAGAGAGATCCACAAATCAGAGCATAGGAGATTGGTGTCTCCTTTGGATAGAGGTCCATAAACATTGTAATAGGGAATTGATTCCCAAGAGATTTTTTGAGAAAATTTAGAAGAAATATTTTCTCCATGGAGTAGCCCACATTGGATGAACCACATTAAATTTGTGTCTCTCTTGTGTGTGATGATTTATGCATTGATTTGATTACTACTATTGATATTGCCATTGATAATATTGGATAATATTTTTTGGGAAAGAAAAGTAAAAGTTGATCTTATACTGTTCACCCCCCTCTCAGTATAAGCCTGTGTTCTTCAATTGGTATCAGAGCGGGTTCCTTTGGAAGAGTCTAACAACTTGAAGGAAGATATTATAGGAACACATATGGCATCTCAGAATGGATCTTCATCAAATAAGGCACCATTGTTTTATGGGAATAATTATGCTTTCTGGAGCATAAGAATGAAGACTTACCTGATGGCACAAGGATATGAGATATGGTAATCAGTTGAGGATGGGTTCACACCTATAGCTAATCCTCCCACAGATAAATATGGTAAGCTATTGCATGTGAATAATGCTAAGGCTATGAATGGAATCTTGAGTGGTTTACGTGAAGTAAAATTTGTGAAAGTTATGCACTGCAAATCAACAAAAGAGATATGGGATAAATTGAAGCAAACATATGAAGGAGATAAAAAGGTCAAGTTGGCAAAACTACAAAACCACAAGAAAAGGTTTGAAGATTTAAATATGGAAGATGAGGAAGACATTGCTACATACTTACTTCATGTGGATGAGGTTGTTAATACCATGCGTGGACTTGGATTTGAAATTGAAGACTCCAGTGTTGCTCAAAAGGTTTTAAGGTCACTTCCTATGAGGTATGATGGAAAATTTTCAGCTATAGAAGAGATGAGAGATATTGAAAGTTTGACTATGGATGAGTTACATGGAATTCTCACATCTTATGAGATGAGAATAGTAAAGGATCCCAACTCCAAGAAAGAGGTAGATTTCAAAGCATCAAAGAAGACAAAATATAAGAAACCAGAATCAAGTGGTGAGTCAAGCAGTGATGAAGAAGCTAACTATGGGAGAAGAAACAAGAAGGACTCAAGAAAGCACAAAGGTATGAAAATAGTGAAATGTTTTAATTGTGGTAATTTTGGTCACTATGCATCTAATTGTCTAGAATCTGAAAGTAGTAGCAGTGAAGAGAAACATGATCATAAGAAAAAGGAAGCAGGAAAATCTAGGCATGAAAAGAAAAATAGGTATGGACAAGGCAAGCATGAAAAGAAGTTCTTTCAAAGGCACAAGAAGAGTTTCTATGTTAACAAGGCAAGCAAGGCTTCAAGTGATAGTGATGAAAGACCCTCAGATAGTGAAGAAGAAGAGATTCTATTTTTGGCAATAGAAGAGGAAGAAAATGCTCCTATTGAAGATAAAGTTAAAAAGTATGAAGATGCTCTTGAAGACCAAGAAGTAGAAAAATATTCAAAAAATGAAGAGGAAGGCACAATAGATCTAGAAGCAGAACTTATTGTTGCTCTCAGAGAATTGAAAAAGGTTAGAAAGCAGAATTCAAGACTAAGGGCTCAAGTTCAAGAATGTGAGGAAGAAAAAGAAAAGCTTATACAAGACTTGACAAACTCAAAAGCTAAGGCAAGGAGATTTAAAGAGGTCATGAGTGAAAAGTTAGAGGTAAAAGAGTTAGAATGTGAAAGATTAGAACAAGAGGTAGTTTCACTAAGGATGGAAGTGAAAGATTCTAAGGACAAGCTACACAGGTTTGGGAAAAGTTCAAAGACTTTGGATAAGATTATCAATGCACAAAGATCTTCATCTATCAAAATAGGACTTGGTTTTGAAGAAGGACAAGGGAAACAAGAAGAAGGGTCAAGCTCAAGCTCAAAAGAAGAGGAAGTTTCAGAGGAAGAGAGTGAAGAAGAAAGTGAGACTTATGTGGATAAGTTGAAGAATAGAAGCTTCACTAAGAAAGGAAACAATGCACAAACAAGAAACATGGATCATCATAGAGAAGGCAAAGAAAGGACTAAGAGACCAGAGGGTTCAAAACAAGATTTCTTCAAAGGACATTATTTTTCATGTAATCAGTTTGGTCACAAGGCTATGCATTGCAGGACTCATGGAAAGAAGGAGTATGGCCTCACTAAAAGGAATGTCAACTCTTTCAAATATGAATATTTCTTTCAAGGGTATTTCTACTCTTGTAATCACTTTGGTCATAAAGCAATCCACTACAGGGTTCATGATAGAAATGAGTATGGCTTCACTAGGAGGAACTTCAAGATATTTGCACCTTCAAAGAACTACAACATTAAGTGTTACAAGTGCAATAATTTTGGGCATAAGGCCAAGTGGTGTAGAACAGAGTTTCCAGAACTTCCAGAGACAAGCAAGAACATGGACACTCAAAAGGATCAAAAGGGTATGGCTACAAAAATGTTGAAAAAGAAGGTTGACAAAGAAAAAGAGCATTGTATGTTGGGAGTAGAGATACTCCCACCCCAAAATTAATCACCTCAAGAAGAGGATGTGGGGAGGGGGCTGAGCTAAGAGTCTTATATTTAGCCCCAAAGGAGTCCCTTTGCCATTGATGTCAAAGGGAGAGATATTTGAGTAAGGGGGAGAGCATTCAGTCAGGGGAGCAGTTTCTCAGGGGAGCAGATTTGGAATCTAGTGGTAGGAAAAGGAATTTTTAGAAAGGGTTGCCATCAATGACAAAGGGGGAGATTGTTGGAAATTTTGAGTATAGTATTGTCATTGATGTCAAAGGTGAAAAGGTTGAGTTTTGTCTTCAAGGTTGAAACAATAAATGCAAAGGAATTTTCCATGGTTGTAAAAGCAAGCAAAGAGAATTTTGAAGAAAAGGATTATAATATTTAAATATAATATTTATTATTAAGGGAGATTTGGAAATAACAAGGGCTTCATTTGGTAAATAAAAAGGAAAGAGAGATTTTAATTGACAAGGCAAAATGTTTACTTCTCATTGGTGAAAAAGACCCAAGGCAAAAGGTTTAATATAATATATTTTTTAAATATTATAAAACCTAAGGTTAAAATTGCATGGCGCCAAAAATAAATCGAATTATTTTTAAATAAATTTCAAATGTGGGCCAACGTCTAAAATGTGCATGAAAAGCATATTTATACCCTAAGATTTTTGGAAATAAAGGTGTGTTTTAATGATGCGATCATTCGAGCAATCGTGCAAGTGTGACAATGAATAAGGACAAGAGGATAGCACTGATTTCGGAGCATAGAAGGAGGATAAATTAAAGTGAAGTTCGTCCATCCCTTGATGTCATCCACTAGGGTGGCCCAATGGTGGCTAGACTTGTGTTAAGACATTTGCAAGGTGGAGGTCTACGGTTTGATTCTCCCTAGCACCAGTTTTGAAGAGTTTTTATTATTTTTGGTGAACGCGCCAAGGAACAAAGGTGGAGGCCTACATGATAGGTCTCAACCGCTTGGCTAGCGCAAGCGGTTAAGCACCTGCGTTAGGAGGTTGAGGTCGGAGGGTCGATTCTCATCCATGCCAACATTAATAATTTTTTAAAAAGGTATGCGCTAAGGTTGTTTAATATTTGCTTTGCTTGGTGTTTGAGGGGTGTGCTATGGTATAAAGGTTTTTGGCAAATAGGAGGTATAAGGATAATTTATTTTTGCCAAATGTTTTGAAGATATTGTTGTCATTAAAAATTTATTTTTATATATGCAAAAGTAGGAGTGATAAGGTGTAAATGGTTGATTTAAATTTGTAAATCAATGTTATGGGTCATTAAGTGGTTTGGAAATTATTTCATGAAAGTAGGGAGATAAAAGGTGTAAAATGTGTTTTTATTGCTTGTAATAGTGGCATTAAATTTAAAAGGACTTGGTTCATGATTTAATGCTTTATTTTGAAAAACCAAGGGAGTTATAGAGCATTGGTTTGGAATTAAATTGAGCATATCTTTTTGAGAAGAAAATTTATGTGATGGTTTGAGAAAGTATTTTCCTATCTAACCCTTGAAGTGGCACAAGAAAAATCAGTTGTTTGTGAGACAGGTTTTTGAAGACATATCTCCATAAGGGTAAACTAAGAGGTATGGGCACATCATTCCTTATTAAAGTGTTTTGTTGAAGTGAATGTTTCTGAAATATAAGGTGGAGATAAAAGGGTTGTTTGGTAAGCATTGTTGAAAATATTTGAGTTAGGGTTTGAGACCTACATGTGCATCAATTGTTGAGAGAAAGTTGAAACAATTGCATTAGAGTTTGAAGATCTTCTTGTACTTCATTATTGATTGGTTTTGGAAATATTTGGGATAGAGTTTGAGAACAAGTGTGCTTTCATTGTTGAAAGAGATTGAGACATTTGTACTAGAGATTGTGAACTACTTGTGCTAGGGTTGAAGACAAGTTAGTACATCATTGTGAAACCTTTGAACATTGGTTTGAGAGATATTGATAGCAATTGTGAAAGTGTTTGAGATCAATTTTGTAAGGGAAAATTGTGCATTGGTGTGATTGATCTTTGAGAGAAAATTTACAAGAAAGATAGACCAATTTTGTTATACATTATTTTGATTTGATTTGAAAAGGATTTTGCAAGAGAAAGAGATTGGTTAATTGAGTACAAGATTTGTGAGTGTGAAACATATTGAGTTTTTGATAGAGCATATCATTCTCTATATGTTCTAGAGGTTAAATGAATTCTAAGTAGAATTTATCTGTGTGAAGAAAGCTTTTTTTGAAAGAGATTTAAGTTGTGTTTTGTATGCAAGATTTGGAGTTATTTGAGCAGGTTTTGTGAGCAGCATTGAAGGTAAATTTGAGCAAGTCTTTGAGAAGGCTTGAAGGCATATTTGAGCAAGTCTTTGAGAAGGCTTGAAGGTATATTTGAGCAAGTCTTTGAGAAGTCTTGGAATTGAGAAGTTGAGAAGGGGGGATTTGGAAGTTTTGAGAAGGTTAGGAGATTTGAGAAGTTTGAGAGTAGACTTGGGATAGGTTTGGTGAATTTGTGAGAGTTAGAGTATTGTAGATTTGGAAATTGTTAGAGGGTTTTAGACTTTGGGATAGAGTTTTGTGTAGATTTGTGAGCAGAGTTAGAGCAAATTTGTGCTAGACTTGGGATAGATTTTGGTGTAGATTTGAGATAGAGTTGAGAGCAAGATTTGGAGGTGATAGAGTAGAGAGGATAGAGGTCTCTAGTGGATAGAGGTCCATCAGCCAGTGTAGTGGGGATAAAGGTCTCCTATGGAGAGAGATCCACAAGCTAGAGTAGTGGGGGTAGAAGTCTTCTAGAAGTTCACCAACTATAGTAGAGGGGATAGAGTTCTCCTATGGATAGAGATCCATGAACTAGAGCAAAGGGGAAAGAGTTCTCCTATGGAGTGAGATTCATGAACCAGCTAGGGAGATAGAGTTCTTCTGTGGAGAGAGATCCATGAACTAGTTGAGGAGATAGAGTTCTCTTGGATCAAGTTCCATGAACTAGAGCTAGGGGATAGAGTTCTCCTGTGGAGAGAGATCCACGAACCAAGAGCAAGGGGATAGAGTTCTCCTATGGAGAGAGATCCACAAATCAGAGCATAGGGGATTGGTGTCTCCTTTGGATAGAGGTCCATAAACATTGTAATAGGGAATTGATTCCCAAGAGATTTGTTGAGAAAATTTAGAAGAAATATTTTCTCCATGGAGTACCCCACATTGGGTGAACCACGTTAAATTTGTGTCTCTCTTGTGTGTGATGATTTGTGCATTGCTTTGATTACTGCTATTGATATTGCCATTGATAATATTGGATAATATTGTTTGGGAAAGAAAAGTAAAATTTGATCTTATACTGTTCACCCCCCTCTCAGTATAAGCCTATGTTCTTCAACTTTGTTCTCTCAAACCCCTTTTGATAGCAACACAATGCTATATTTACAAGTTCTCTCCCAATCAACATTCATGAGAGATGAACTTCAAAAGGATCAAACAATTAATGCAATTGAGGCTTATTCAAAATAATATTGGTCCATCCAACTAAAATATTACCTAAAGCTTGGTAATATTCCTTCTAGATTGTTGCATGCCACCAAGCGTGCATTCAAGCAAAAAGTAGAAAAATATGTCTTACTTGGAGACATATTGTATCATCAAAGCTATGAGGGTATCCTCCTTCATTTCTTAGAGCATCAAGAGTCCGTTTGGGATATTGTCCAAGCACACGATAGTACATGTGGTGGTCATTTCAGTGGCATGTCCATTGCCAAGTGCATTCTTCGCATGGGCTATTATTGACCAAATTTAGAGCAATATTACTGTGCTTATGTTATGAAGTGCTTCAAGTGTTAAAAACATGATAATTTGACACATGTACCTTCTCAGGCCTTACAACTGATTCAATCAGTTTGGTCATTTTTGCAATGGGGGTTTGATTTAATTGAGAAAATCTCACCCTCTTATTTAGGTCAACATACATTCATCATTACGACCACCAAGTATTTCAAAAAATAGGTGGAAGAAATTCCCCTGACCACTATGATTGGAACTTGTATTGCAGAGTTCATGATGCATAATATCATTTGTCATTTTGGTATCCCATCCAAGATAATTTTAGATAATGGGCCACATTTTAATAATAAGGATGTGTGTGCTTTAATAGCTAAATATAACATCCAACATAGTTTTTCTATACCCTATTATCCACAAGCTAATGGGCAAGCTAAGGCATCAAATAAAATAATAATTTCAATATTAAAGAAAACCATTAAGGATAATCACAAAGATTGGCATAATCAATTACCTCTTTCCCTTTTGGCTTACTGCACTAGTATTCAGATACCCACTAGTGCAACCCCATTTTAACTATTGTATGGTGTTGAGGCTATCATACCCTTAGAGTTGGAAATCCCATCGCTGCACATATCCATGCAAGAGTGCATCGATGATGACACTACATGGCAGGCTCACCTGGACCAACTAACTTTACTTGATGAACAATGCGTTAATGCTCTCAAGAACTTACATATTTATAAAGAGAGGCTTAAGAGAGCCTATAGCATGAAAAAACACCCTAGAGACATTCAGGTTGGTGATCTTGTTCTAAAATAGAACCAACAAAATTCTAACTTGCCACCCCATCTAAGGGATAAATTTATGGCAAAATGGTTAGGTCCTTACATTATCACTAGTCATATTGGACTTGGAACTTATCGCCTAGCTTCCATTTAAGGATGTGAGGAGATTGAGCCCTTGAATATCCTTCACCTATAGCCTTTTCAAGCTTAAAGTACCGCACACCCTAAAATACTCCAAAGGTGTCTAAGAACCCTTTGGTCACCCTAAAATTCTCCAAAGGTATCTATAAAGCCTTTGGTCACCCTCAAACACTCCAAAGGTGTCTACGAACCCTTTGGTCACCCTAAAATACTCCAAAGATGTATAGGAAACCTTTGGTCACCCTAAAACAATCCAAAGGCATCTATGAATCCTTTGGTCACCCTAAAATGCTTCAAAGGTGTCTATGAACCCTTTGGTCATCCTAAAATTCTCCAAAGGTGTCTACAAACCCTTTGGTCACCCTAAAATGCTCCAAAGATATCTACAAAACCTTTGGTCACCCTAAAATGCTCCAAAGGCATCTACAAACCCTATGATCACCTTAAAATATTCCAAAGGCATCTACGAACCCTTTGGTCTCCCTAAAATGCTCCAAAGGTGTCTACAAACCCTTTGGTCACCCTAAAACACTCAAAAGGTGTCTACGAACCCTTTGGTCACCCTAAAATGCTCCAAAGGTGTCTACAAACCCTTTGGTCACCCTAAAATTCTCCAAAGGTGTCTACAAACCCTTTGGTCACCCTAAAATTCTCCAAAGGTGTCTACAAACCCTTTGGTCACCCTAAAATGCTCTAAAAGTATCTACAAAATCTTTGGTCACCCAAAAATTCTCTAAATATGTCTACAAAATCTTTGTTCACCCTAAAATACTCCAAAGGTATCTACGAACCCTTTGGTCACCCTAAAATGCTCCAAAGGTGTCTACGAACCCCTTGGTCACCCTAAAATTCTCCAAAGGTATCTTTAAGCCCTTTGATCACCCTAAAATGCTCCAAAGGCATCTATAAGCCCTTTGGTCACCTTAAAATGCTCCAAAGGTGTCTACGAACCCTTTGGTCACCATAAATTGCTCCAAAGGTATCTATAAACCCTTTGGTCACCCTAAAATGCTCCAAAGGTGTTTACGAACCCTTTGATCACCCAAAAATACTCCAAAGATGTCTATAAACCCTTTGGTCACCCTAAAATGCTCCAAAGGTGTCTACAAACCCTTTGGTCATACTAAAATGCTCTAAAGGTGTCTACGAACCCTTTGGTCACCCTAAAATGCTCCAAAGGTATCTATGAACTCTTTGGTCACCCTAAAACACTCCAAAGGTACCTACAAACCCTTTGGTCACCCTAAAATGCTCCAAAGGCATCTATAAACCCTTTGGTCACCCTAAAATGCTCCAAAGGTATCTACGAACCCTTTGGTCACCCTAAAATATTCCAAAGGTTTCTATGAATCCTTTGGTCACCCTATAATTCTCCAAAGATATCTAAAAACCCTTTGGTAAACCTAAAATGCTCCAAAGGAGTCTATGAACCCTTTGATCACCATAAATTTCTCCAAAGGTATCTATAAACCCTTTGGTCACCCTAAAATGCTCCAAAGGTGTCTACGAACCCTTTGGTCACCCTAAAACACTCCAAAGGTGTCTACAAACCCTTTGGTCACCCTAAAATGCTCCAAAGGTGTCTACGAACCCTTTTGTCACCCTAAAATGCTCCAAAGGTGTCTACAAACCCTTTGGTCACCCTAAAATGCTCCAAAGGTGTCTATGAACCCTTTGGTCACAGTAAAATGCTCCAAAGGCCTCTATAAGCCCCTTTGGTCACCCTAAAACGCTCCAAAGTCATCTATAAGTGTTGGACATTTTAAGTAGATGAGTTGTCATTGATGTCAAGAGTGAGTGGTCATTGATGTCAAAAGTCAGTTTCAATGAGCAGTGCAAGAAGAAGTTGTTCCACAATCAATGCAAAAAGGAGAGTCCGCTTCCAAATGGTCAGATCCAATTCCAGGTGGTCAGATGTGGTCCAAAATGCAAAGAAGAGGCCCAAGAAAATAATATTATAATATTTTATTATAATATTAAAAAGGGAAATTTAAATTAATTATAAATTAATTAATATAATTTTATTATAAATTAATTTATTAATTAATTTAATTAACTTCCAAAGTTATTTAAGTTAATTATAACTTAATTTTAATTTAATTATAAATTAATTTATATTAATTTAAATAACCCTAAAGTGGGTTATAAGGTTTAAATTAAAATCAAATTCAAAATTTGATTGAGCATCGATGTTTTATGGCACGAAGCCTTCGTGTATAAAAGGAGTGCAAATCCTAAGTCAGATTCTCTATGTATATTCGATGAAATCAAAGCTCCAAATTTTGTGCACAAAAGAGTAAGGGTTTTCAAGTTTAAAGTTTTTTGATGATAGAGGATAGGACAAATAGGAGCGTGACTCCTTTGTCCTCACACAGTATTGTGTAGCGTAGTTGGTGATGACAAGTTGTGTTAAGGCTTGTGACAGGCTAGGATAACAGGGTTTGAATATCACCATGTTCATTTTGCAAGGAAGAAGGGCATTATCATTTTTACATGCACTGATTAGAAGGAAATAAGAGGAAAGCTTGATCTTTCCCCTTCACATGGGGGCTTGTAGCCAATGTGGTGGGCTAGTGCCTCGATAAAGCACTCAAAAGGAGGAAGTCTCGCATTCATAACCTGTCGAGGCCCTTTTTGGCTAGTGTTAAAGGTATGCGCTAGTGTTATTTGCCTTGGTCACTTGATTATTTCAGATGTGCTAAGGTTGGAAAAATAAAATATTTTTGATGGTTTATAAAGTTTAATTTTGCCTAAATTAATTTGGATATTGAGTATTTGAGGGAGATAAAAGGGCAGGCAATATTATTTTGAGAGTTTAATTTTTGGAGGATGTTAATTTAATATTTGGAGTTATAAGGTGTATTAAGGTCAATTTCTTATATGCTATTTTTGGAGGTTGTTAATTAAAGTTGGAGATTATAAGGAGTAATTGAGTAATTATTTTTATGTATATTTTTTATGATTGCTAAATTTCAAAGGAGTAATAAGGTGTATTTGAGTTTGATTATTTTTAATTGAGAAATATTTTGAGAGAGTTTTAGTGTGATATTTGTCATCTAACCATTGAAATTGGAAAAGAAGGAGATTGTGATTGAGATAGGTTTTTAAGAGCACTTCTTCATAAAAAAAAAGGTATGGGAACATATTCCTAGAGATTGATTGTTGGATGTTGTGAATGCTAAGTTGGAGTGAAAAGGTTTGTTTGATAAGCATTGTTGAGTTTGATTATTGAATATTTTTCTGAGTGAGAGTTGATGATAAAAACCTTGTTTGATAAGCATTGTTGGAAATATTGAGTAAAGCTTTCATATGCTTGAACTAGGGTTTGTGAAAATAACATGAGTATCATTGTTATGTGAAGTTGTGAACTATCTTGAACTAGGGTTTGTGAAAGAACATGAGTATCATTGTTATGTGATATTGGTTGGAAATAATTGAGTGAGTGTTCATATGCTTGGACTAGGGTTTGTGAGCAAGGATTATTTCATTGAGTGATTTATTGAGTGGAGTTGGTTGAGCCTAGTCAAGTGGATGTGTTGAAGTGGTAGTTCTAATTTTGTGAAACAAATTGTTCCATATTCTAAATTGATTTGAGAAAGAGGTTGAGTGTTTGTGAGTGTGAAACATATTGAGTCTCTAACAATTCTCTATATGTTTCTGTGATAAAAAAAAAGATTGAAATTATTTGAGTATTGTTGTTAATGTGAAACATATTGAGTCTCTAAAAATTCTCTATATGTTTCTATGATATTGAACAAGTTCTATTGAGGACTTGTTGATCATATTTGAGGTAAGTCTTAGAGAATACTTGTGGACATATTAGTGTGAGCTTTTTTGGAAGCTTACAATACAGATTTGAAGACAAATATTAAGAACATATTGGAAAAATTCTATTGAGCACTTGTTGAGCGAATTGGACAAGTTCTAGAGAGGACATACAAATAGATTAGTGTGAGCTTTTATGAAAGCTTACAAGGCATATTTGAGACATGTCTTTAAGAAGACTTGTGAGTAGATTTGATTGATTGATTTGTTTAAACCTTGAGTTAATATTTGGGGTAGATCCAGTAGAGTTTATTTGTGATTAAGTCAAGATTTGTGTTAAGGCTTGAGGATAGATATTAAGGACATATTTGTGCTAGACTCAAGGATTGTATTTAGTGCAGATTTGAGGATAGATTTTGGTGTAGATTTGAGGATAGATTTGTGCCAGACCAGAGACATAGGTTGAGTATATTTGTCATAGACCAAAGGACTATATTTAGTACAAATTTGATATAGAGCTAAGAGCAAGCTTTGGAGGTGACAGAGTATAGAGGATGACAATATCTAGTGGATAGAGATCCATTAGAAAAGGTAGTGAGGATAGGTCTTCTAAGTGAGGATATGAGTCTTCAATGGATAGAGATACATTATCCAGTGCAATGGAGGCAATATTTCTTCTAGAATATCACCAACCAAAGCAGAGGAGAAAGGAGTTCTCCTGTGGATAAATATCCATGAACTTGATTAGGATATTGGTGTCTCCTTTGTATAGAGGTCCATAAACATTGTAATAGGGAAAGGATTCTTGAGAGATTTATTGACAAAACATTAGTGAAATATTTTCTCCATGGAGTAGCCCACATTGGATGAACCATGTTAAATTGGTGTATCTATTGTGTGTGGTGATTTGTGCATTGATTTAATTACTATTTTTTATATTTCTATTGATACATTACATAGTATTGATTGGGAAATAAAAGTAAAAAGTGGTCTTATTCTGTTCACCCCCCTCTTAGTATAAGCGTGTGTTCTTTAATAAGACCTTTGGTCACCCTAAAATGCTCCAAAGGCATCTATAAGCCGTTTGGTCACCCTAAAGCACTCCAAAGACATATATAAGCCCTTTGGTCACCCCAAAATGCTCCAAATGTATCTATAAGCTCTTTGGTCACCCCAAAATATTCCAAAGACATCTATAAGCCCTTTGGTCACCCCAAAATTCTCCAAAGATATCTATAAACCCTTTGGTCACCCCAAAAAGCCCCAAAGGTATCTATAAACTCTTTCATCACCTAAAATTCCCCAATGACATCCATTAAGCCCATTGGTCAAGTTTATATATATATATATATATATATATATATATATTTTTTTATATATATATATATATATATATATATCAAAATCCAAAAACATCATTAAAATATAAAAAATACAAAAATATTGCATTACATTACATTTCATATATCTGCATTATACGATCATTTGCATTAGGCATATCCATCATCACATTTTGCATTCTAAAGTTGATCATACATGTCTAGAACTAGGTCGATCCACTACTCATTTTTTAAAATTAACATTGTCAAGAGTTATTATTAATACTCATGTACATTTTAATTATCATTTACATTTTCCACATCTCATATGTGTGTCTATTTCCCTTCACTTAGGCCATTTTTTATAAGGCATCATTAGGATTTTTGGTCACTCAACCATCTCTAGTTTTCTTTTCAGATTTTTTAGAAAGTTATTTTTATTTTTATAAGGTAGATTCTTGCTTTGAATGCAACTTGTATACGTCATAATCTCAAACACATTTTCACACTAATAAATCTAATTTTTTGCACAAGGAAATGTGAAACCTACAAAGTGGTCCGTGTTACCATAAGAAAAAAAATTACCTCGCTCATCCCCTATGCGAATGGTTTAAATATGATGAGAATTGACAAAAGGAAAAGATCCTCCTTACCCCAAACAATCAAAATTCCTTGCTTCATGCCAACTGGAGCAAGTATCCAAAGAGAAAAATAAACAATGGTTGTTACCACTTAAAAGTATTAAAAAATAAACAATGGTTTTCACCATTAGAAAAATCATAAAGTAAAATAAATAGTGGTTCTCACCACTAGAAAAATCCCTTGCTCACCAAACAAAAAAGAGCAAACCCCTAGATCAATTCAAAAATAAAATAAAAGAAGTGAGTACTGAACTTGAATCCTTGGAATTCTCAACATTTTACAACCATAAGGTGATCCTCATTATAGGTTGGGTGGCATCAAGACTACTTGGAAATGGATGTATCCTTACGCATGATGATATGTCTATCACATTAGCAACCTAATTTTATACAGACCAATATTTTTATGCGGATGAGCTAGCTTTTGGTAGCCTGTATTTCCTAGTGGTCTAATCCAATTATGCACAAAGCTTAGGATAATGATACTCATAGGGTGATCTTTAGTATAGATGGGCTGCATCAATATTGTTTGGCAATGGGGTAACTTTATGCATTATCATAGCAATGAAATCACATGCACACACAAGGATATTGAATATCTTGGTCATCCTAGTAGATTTACACCTTGCCAAAAAGTTTGGCATAGTTACTATACAACTTTTGACTAGATCACTAATGTATTTGAGTCTCACAAAAATCTCAAAAATATTTTATAACATCCTACTTTGCATATCATTCCATATCATCTTATCACATGTTTGTCAATTTACATTTTCATAATCCATCACATAGTCTTATGTTAAAGTCAAAATAAATATATAAATTTTGTACAGTCTATGGTGCTAGCATCTAGTGTGTCAAATAGTAGTCATAATCCATCATATAGATTAACAAATCATTAATTTCATTATGCATACACTCATACATATATCATCAAATCACATTATATTACAATACATGCATAAATGATAAGCATCCATAAAAGCATCATTACAGCATACATCAACATTGTAAACATCTAATAAAATAGTAAAGAAACACATGATGATAATAGAAAAACTGATATATATATATATATATATTAATATATATATATATATATATATATATATATATATATAGGTGTGTGTGTGTGTGTGTGTGTGTGTGTGTGTGTGTGTGTGGCACAAAACAAAATACATCATAATCTAAAAACTACCCGTAGACTACAATAAAGTGGATCCTCAGACCTCATGCTACCAAAATTTAAAAATAACCATAGAGTCTCAAAACCCATGTTCACACAGGATCAACACTATGACTCTCAGTCTACCCTTAGTCGGTGCACATCAAGAGCTCCCATATATGATCTTCCTAGCCCTATCTACTCTCCTCGTAGAGATAGGCACCACTATCCTAGTTGATTACTATCCTATACCACTCCTCCTACTCTATTGGGATTCACTAGCAGAAGATTGAGCTAGTAAGTACCCTCTAAGGTATGCTATCTCACCCTCCATATCATGTGTGTAGGTGGTGTCCTCTCGGTGATATGCCTAGTACTCGACCATTAAGGTCTAGAGTTGTGTCACCTCCTTCCATAGCATGGTCATCTCACCACTTTTAGATCCCCCATGGTTAGAGCTTCTTGCTCCAACCTATGATCAAAGAGTAGCTAACTTTATTGTCTTCCTATCAATATTAACCAGTGCACTCTGCACCTCTACCTATAGGAGAGCCCTCTTCTCTGCATGCTCCCATATACCTCTAATAAACTCATCTTATAGCTCAACAATAGTAGCATCTCATGCTAACAACTATGCCTGCACTCCCTACTCATAAAAGTAATCCTCACCATAGTCATCCTATGGATCCTCCACATAAATTAGATCTATCCACTCATCCTCTACCTAGTGATGTGCATGTCATTCACCTAATTCTAGCTCCTCATCATTTGGAGCATCCCCATAAGCCTCCCCTGTCATCATAGATGTACCACCTCCTAGCGATCCCTCCACTCTCCACTGTTGTGTCACCCACCAAGAGTCATACTTTTCTATAGTACCAATGTCATATATCTTAGATACATCCACCATTGGATATACCTTTTCTCTAACTGCCTCAATTATAGACCAAGTAAGTGTCCTCTAATCCCCACAATATCGGTATATCATTGGATCACTAGGAAATCCCTGGTGTATCCCAAAATGCTATAGCACTCAAACATATGGGAAGTACTTTCACTTAATCCCATGTTACCCAACTAACCATCTCCCTCGCCTCACCCGGTGAAGCTACGCCTCAGCATTAGGCCATGTTGGATAATCCATGTAGGGTCTCCATGTCACCTCCTCTACCTTAAGTCATGCAAATAACTATGCATAATGATAAATCGTGCCTATATAGGGATGTATCCTACTCCTCTCCTAGCCTCACTACCATAGAATCACAATCTTATCTCCCTATGTACAAGCTATACTCGGGTCATCCAAGGTAGTCCCCACAATCAATCCACAAAAATATGTTGCCATCCCCACACCTATAGTAGAAAGCTACATCCCAAGTATTTCTTATAATGGGAGTGAATCTTATACAACTCATAATAAATTTGTTCTAGAAAAGTCGTACCCCAAGCCATCACTAGTGACCTCTCTATGGTGCACTCCACAAGCAAAAATACCAACTCCAAAAGGTTCCATGGGAACCTGGATCCTAAATAATATGGTAGTAACATGTTGGAGATTAGCATCATCATTAAGATGTGTCTCATAGCCAATACCTCTACCTCATACCATAAATCCACTAGGATTCCCTTGATGTCAAAGTATCTCTCCAAAATTGTATCTCTAAGATAATGATGAGTAGATACAATTGTATGCCCCAGTAGATGTCGTCTAACATCACTATCATCTCCCCAATAGATAAGTGAAAGGTATTAGTGTGAGGGTCCCATAGATCTATCAACACAATCAACTAGGCTCTATATCCATACACTGAATCTAACCGTGTCACTTGCTTAAGACCAATGATTTCAATCAATTTCTAGTCATCCTCCATAAATAATTCCCTGGTAGTCTAAAAAATAGTAATAACTTGACACCGACTCTTGACCACTTGACCGAGGCAAGGAAGCTTAACAAAAATGCATCAAAAATATAATAAAATTGCTCAAAAATGGAAAAAATAGCTCAAAAAAGGGATCTTTTTCCCCCAAATTTGTGGTCATCCAACCCATGGATGGCCCCCAAATTGGTATCCATCCCACCTAGGGACAACCCCCAAAAATGATAAAAAGGGCCATTTTGTCCGCAAAAACAAGCATAAAATAGTATAAAAACACAAAAACATGGAATAAAATTGCATACAAACCACAAATAAAGCACAAATTCCTATATATTAGCACTACTAAGGTTTATTAGCTGAAATTTAGTGTGTTTTGTTGGAAAATGTGCAAATAATTACATTTCCAAATTCAATAAAGAATAGGAGCAAAGTTCATCCCTTACCCATCGCGCATCAACTCCACCGCTCATCGAGTCTTGAGGCAGGTTCATGGTGATTTTGGGGTAGTCTCAGTAGTGCTCTACTTCAAAAAATCAATCTCCTACTCCTCACCTATTAGTTTGTCAAGTTAGAAGTGTGAAAATCAAATCATTTGACCATTTTTGGGCTTAAAAAGCACTAGAATGAGCATGGCCATACTAGGGTGGGATGGTCATAAAATTGGCCGATCATCACACCCTAGGACGACCACAAAAAATACCACAAAAACGGATAAAAAAGCAAATAAAATGGCTTTAAAAGCACCAAAAATAGGTCAAAATTGATGAAATTCACAAAGGGTCAAGATTGAACACAAATTGCTCATGGATGAATGGAAACACCTTTACCTCAATCCCAAATAAGGCCATCATGGTCAGGCCGCTCCATGGGAAGGAGGTATTCATCTATATTCTACCATGGAATAATAAAAAAAAACTATCAAATTCCTCACAAAATTGATAAATCTTACAATGGATTAAACTAAGGGTGATCCCAATGTAGTCATATGGGTCAAGCGACTCATCTATTTTATCATTGTTCATGCCCTCATTTACTCGTTGCTTGAGGGGTAGTCATAATAATGAATTCATAATCAAAATCAACACTCAAACACTCAAAAGTGCAACTTGCATACATTAAAAAGAATCATTGTCAATGATAAATTTCAAACCCACGCTAGGGAAAATAATTCAACACAAATTCAAAACAAAGTCTTGGTATACTTAAAGCCTCAAGACACGTATCCCAAAATAGGTAAAATAAGGAACCAAGACCAAGTATACCCTAATCCCCAAAATTGCTATTGTAGGGTGGCTAAAAGGTATACCAAAATCAATCCTTCAATTATGTCAAAAGCAAGGATTCCAAGAATGTATGCTCTTTCCACAACAGAGGCATCTAAATTTTGTTAGGTTACTGAATAACCTTAATCATTTGATGATTTAGTCATCTATTTTTTCTTCGCATTATGTTTCACACAACACATCTAAAAAAGAGGTATCTATAGGTAGTAAAATTATGTAAATATGATAATACTGCAATGAAACCACTCTTATCGGCACCATAGGGCCCCATTGGGAAACCCTCAGGGTTTAATTAGGGGTCCTAACCATTTTTGGGAAGGTTTAGCCCATCTTTGGGAAGTTTTGGGCCATGTATCCTGGTATGAAACTAAATGGTGCGGGAAGCAGGATCGTTTTTATATTGAATCACTTTTTGATTGTAAGGTAGAAAACCCACAATAGACTTAATTTATATATTTGTTCGATGATGCCTTATTATTATATGTGGATTGCATTTAAATACCTATTCAAATAGTTGTAAGAGTGAAGGGTTGTGACCCTAGAATATAATGAATAAATAATATAAGTAATTAGGACATGTTAGGAGGGTCCTAACATGCCACCCCCCTTAAAGGAGCTTTGTCCTCAAAGTTGGAAATTTGGAAATTGCTGTTAGATATCTTGAAAATTTTCCTATGTTGCGTCTTCTAAAGGTAGACCTTTCCAATGGATTAAAAATTCTGTGATATCGTGAGTACGAAGGTGACAAGAGCAACAATCCAAGATAGCTTCTGGATCGACTAGAAGTACTCCATCATCAAAGAATTCAGGGAGAGTGGGTTGTGTTGTGATATGGGCTCCCACTGCGAGCTTAAGGCAAGATACATGAAATACGGGGTGAATTTTGGAAGAGAGAGGAAGCTCTAGTTTGTAAGCAATGGTACCAATACATTGAAGAACTTTATACAGCCCGTAAAATTTGGGTGCTAACTTCTGAGAACCTTTTTGTTTAAGAGAGGATTGACGGTAAGGTTGGAGACGTAAGAAAACCATATCACCCTTGTGGAAACTACGTTCACTACATTGATTGGCTTGCTACTTCATGCAATGTTGGGCGATGTGTAGATTCTCTTTTAGGATCTGTAGTATGTCATCTCTATTAGCAAGTTCCATTTCCACCGCATGGAATTTTGTAGTCCCTGGAATATAGGAAGTGAGGGATGGTGGTGTTTGACCATATAGTGCTTCATAAGGAGTCATTTTGATGGACGTATGGTATGAAGTGTTATACCACCATTCTGCTAGTGAAATTCAATTTACCCAATGGAGTGGTTGAGTAGAAAAAAAACATTGAAGGTATGTTTCCAAGCATTTATTTACAACTTCTGTTTGGCCATCTTTTTGAAGATGGTAAGCGGAGCTCATACGAAGTTGAGTACCTTGTAATTTGAACAATTCCTTCCAAAAGGTGCTAGTGAAATTTGGGTCGTGGTCACTAACAATTGTGGAGGGCATACCATGTAATTTAAATATGTTATCTAGGAAGAGGTGGGCTATAGTTCTAGTGGTATAAGGATGAGCCACGAAACAAAAATGGGCATATTTAGATAAACGATCAACGACTACAAAAATGGTTGTTTTTCCTCCTGATTTTGGTAATCCTTCAATAAAGTCCATAGAAATATTTGCCAATGTTTTGGTGGGTATAGGAAGAGGTTGAAGTAATCTTGGAATAGCGAGGGTCTCCCCCTTTTGTCTTTGGCAAACTTCACATTCTTTTACAAAGTTTTTGATGTAATTTTTCATTCCTACCCAATAGAAGGAGGTAGTGGCTATTTTATAGGTTTTTAAGAACCCTGAGTGGCCTACAGTGGGTGAGGTATGTAACTCATGAAGAATTTTTTCATGATAAGTTGAATTGGGGGTGAGGACCATCCTCCCTTTGTATCTTAATATATTGTCCTTCCAAGTGTATGGAGTTTTGCTACTAGGATTATGTTGAAGTTGTTGAATTAAGGTGTGGATAGTAGGATCATTTATCCATTCTTCATGCACCTCATCTACCCATTTAGGAATAAGGGAGGAAAGAGCATGGACTTGAGGCATATCTTCAAATTTTCTAGAAAGTGCATCGGCTGCCATGTTGTCCTTTCCTTTTTTATATGTAATTTCATAATCATAGCCAAGAAGTTTAGTAACCCATTTTTGTTGTTTCGGGGTATTAGTCCTTTGTTCCAAAAAATACTTCAAGCTATGATGGTTAGTGCGTATAATGAAATGTTGGCCAATAAGGTAAGGCCTCCAATGTTGAATAGCATGGAAAATCGCCAACATCTCTTTTTCATACGTAGAGTGAGCTAAATTCTTAGGAGAAAATGATTTTCTTATAAAAGCTAGAGGCATTTCATCCTGCATGAGTACGGCTCCTATTCCTATTCCTAAAGCGTCACTTTCAATGATGAATGGTTTAGAAAAGTTGGGCATGGCTAGAAAAGGGGTGGTACAAATTGCAGTTTTCAAGGTGATAAAGGCCTCATCCGCTTTAGACGATCATTTGAAAGCATTTTTCTTAAGTAATGTTGTTAGAGGAGCAGCGATTTGACCATAATTTTGGACAAATTTTCTATAGTATCCCGTTAGTCCAAGAAACCCATGTAGATCTTTTAAGGTTTTTGGAATAGGCCAATTTTTCACCTCCTTGATTTTGGAAGGATCTACCATAACTCCTTACTTTGAGACAATATGCCCTAAGTATTCAATTTCTTGTTTTCCAAAGAAACACTTTGATATTTTTGCATAAAGTTGATTTTCATCCAAGATTTGGAACACTTGTCTAACATGGTCCAAATGTTCTTCCCATGTTTTGCTATAAATCAAAATTCCATCAAAGAAAAATAATATAAATTTACAAAGAAAAAGGTGAAATACCTTATTCATTAGACTTTGAAAGGTAGAAGGAGCATTGGTTAGGCCAAATGGCATCACCAAGAATTCGTAGTGCCCTTCGTGAGTGCGAAAGTCCATCTTAAGAATATCCTTTTCATTGACTCGTATTTGGTGGTAGCCTGACCGTAAGTCTAACTTGGAAAAATAAGCTACCCCATGGAGTTCATCTAATAGCTCATCTATGACCGGAATAGGAAATTTATCTTTGATGGTCATTTTATTAAGCGCTCGAAAATTGACACATAAACGCCACGAGACATCCTTTTTTCTAACTAAAATAATTGGAGAGGAGTAAGGGCTTTTGCTAGGTCTAATGACTCCTGCCTTAAGAAGCTCTTGTACTAATTTCTCTATTTTAGTCTTTTGGAGGTATGGATAATGATAAGGTCTAATATTAGGAGGGTGATGCCCTGGAAATAGTGGAATAGTGTGATCGTGACTTCGTTGTGGAGGTAGTCCTTTTGGTTCATTGAATACTACCTTATGGTGGTCTAAAATATTTTGTAACTCTAGTGTCTCGTCTTCTTTGTGACTAGGTTGAATTGAAAATAATTGGGCGACCATTCCTTTGTTTCCTCTTCGGATAATTTTCTCCATTCTATGCGAGCTGACGATTTGGGAAGGTCCTGATTTCAAGCCTTGGATAATATAGGTTTGGTTCTTTGCTGTGAATTTCATCCATAGTTCATCAAATTCCCATTGGACTATGCCCAAGGTTCGTAACCATTGTACGCCTAGTACAATGTTGCACCCACCTAGGGGTAGGACGTACATGTCGCCTTTCATGTTATAAACCCCCATAGTTAGTTTTATATTTCTACATTTTCCTTTGCATGCAATTTTTCTATCGTTTCCAATCATCACTTCGAAGTTATTACAAGGGTATATAAAACAATTTGCTTGTTTAGCCACCTTTGGATCGATAAAATTGTGCGTGCTACCAGAATCTAGGAGCATGGTAAGGTTTTATTTCTTAAAATACCCTTTAACTCACATTGTTTGAGGGGAAAAAAATCTGACAAGGGCATTGAAGGAAACCTTTGGTGCATTTTCTTCATCACTTTCAAGTGTGTTGGATAATACCTCTACTTCGAGTTCAAGTTCCTCTTCAGTAGAATTCCCTTCCTCTATGGCATCTAGAATATATAATTTTTGTGAGGCACATTTATGATTTCTATCAAATTTCTCATCGCAATGGTAGCAAAGACCCTTAGCTTGTCTTTCCTTCATTTCATTGAAACTCAGATGCTTAATTGGTAAAGCGGGGTTAATTTTTGGGGCTATGTAGGAGTTTTGGGTTCATCCAGTTTGCATTGGTTTGGGGTTGGTATAAGTGTTTGATGGTTTCCCCCAAGTTGGTTTTGTGAACCAATTCTGTGCCTTGATTTTTTCCTTCGCTAATTTCTCCAAGACGATGGTCTATAACATGTTTGTATGGTTATACATTTGCACCTCTATTCAAATTTATTCTTTTAATCCACTGACAAAACATTCTTGAAAGGAGGCAGCGTCTAATCCAAATGTTCGATTAGCTAGCCTTTCAAATTCTGCTTGGTATTCACTTACCGAAGTGGTTTGGCATAATTTAGTGAGGGTCACTGTAAAGCTTTGAAACTTGCTATGGCCGAATCACACTAATAGATTCTCTATAAAGGTTGACCATGTCGGAGTTCCATTAGTTTTATCGAACCATTGGTACCATTGGATGGCATCGTTTTCCAAGTGGAAGGAGGCGATATGCACTTTTTGCATTTCCAAAATTTGATTTAGTGAGAAATATTTCTCTGCTCGGTAGATCCAGTTTGTAGGGTCTGCTTCAAATTTTGGGAAGTCTAATTTGGTCATCCATGGTAGAATGGAAGTTTGTGGACCTCCTAACATTGCTCGATTTGATAACCCATGGTTGGGTGAATTTGCATGTGTTGTTGCCTAATTTTTACTGATGGTATCAAGTTTAACATCCATTGCAAATATTTTCTCGAAGAATTCTCTTGTGGTACGGGTATTCTCCTCTCTTTCCTATTGAACTTCTTCAATGAGTCTTTCGTGTTTCTCATGAATGGAATATAGTGATCGTCATCCTTCAGCTATTGTGGTTGGTGTAGATAACGATCAATATGACTTGGTATAGGTGAGCAAAATAATAATAATAATAATAATTTTTATTTTTTTTTTCCTTTGCATTTCAGACGTTGAAAACCTTGATGCTTCGTTGAAGATTTTAGCTTTTTCAAAATAGCCACCAATCACCACGTGAAAGGTCAAGCAATTTGGGTGTAAGACAACTTAATTCATACCTTAGGAGAAGGTTTAATTTTCTATGAGGATTTTGACATGGATCCATGAAGCGTGAATGTTTTTTGCGTCCTCGCGATTGTGGACTGGTTGAAATGTGCAGTGGAAAATTTTTTAATGGTGAATTTGCTCCTTGATCTAGCTCTGATCCAGATGGTATGAAACTAAATGGTGCAGGAAGCATGATCATTTTTATATTGAATCACTTTTTTATTGTAAGGTAGAAAACCCACAATAGACTTAATTTATATATTTGTTTGATGATGCCTTATTATCATATGTGGATTGAATTTAAATACTTAGTCTAATAGTTGTAAGAGTGAAGGGTTGTGACCCTAGAATATAATTAATAAATAATATAAGTAATTAGGACATGTTAGGAGGGTCCTAACATATCCATGGTTGTCCCACCCCAGGATGGCCATAGTTCATGGTCGTCCCACCCAAGGATGACCATAAGAAACCATACCTGGGTGGGATAGCCATGGTCCATAACCCCCAAAAATTCAAGGGTGGGATAAATGACAATAAATTTCTACCATTTATCCTGCCCAATGACTTATGAAATAGTGGGAGCCTATCTAGGCCATTAGGAACTACAAATTGGAGGCCCAAATTGGATACCTCTTCCACCCTATGCATGGAAAAGACATTGACAAGTGGTGACACTTACCTTGCATGCCCAAACTTACCCCTTTTCCCCCTTTTCCCTCTTGGGCTATAAATTTGAGCTACTCCACTCAATTTTATAGAGAGCTCTTTGCAAGTATTCACCACGAAGTTCTACCGAGATTCCCTCTCACCTTTTACTGCATATTTACCCTTGGAAACTTCATCAATCGAAGGCATTTTTAAGGCATTCCCAAATATGCACACCTCTTCCAAAACCCACCCATTCCTATGAGTGAATTTACCAAATTTTATGACAACACCCCTAGGAGGATTTTAGACCATATCCCATTGGAATTGGTGGTAAAAATCACCCTATTTTACTATCGTCCCCACATGGGATGGTTAATAATCCTAAATGGGTCACCCTAGTATGGCCATGAATTGGCATATAATTTTGAAAAATTTTAGTGTAGATCAATTTTATAGTAGTATATTAGCATCATACTTGAATTTAGTGAAGTTTAGAGCAGTTTTGGACCTTCAATTAGGATTTTTGTAATGACAGTCCTAATTGGCCCACCCAGGGATGGCCACTGATTTTGTTCATAATCGCATTTCAATTTTTGCATAGATCATTACAAAGGTAGATAATATGCATCATGCTAAGTTTTAATATTATTTGAAATAGTTTTACATTCTATATTGCACTTTTTGCATCCTATGTTGCATGTATTTCATTGAATTTACCTTAATCCGCACATGCTATTAATCCATTTCAATTTCTTGTGTGTATGTACATGTATTCCATCACATGAAAAAGGAGCTAAATATTTGAATATGGATAACTCAAATAAGCGGTAGTGAAAGACCGCTCTTCAATCGTGAGTGCAAGAAGAACACTGAAAGTGCACCATAATTTTGTGAAAGGATTGGATCCTTCAACATTGTAATTTAAATTGTATCCATTTGAGAGCCCTCAAGGGGACATTTTGTAACCATCTATTTGACATATTGATTAATATAAATAAAACCTCCCATTCCTTTTAGCTATTTTTCACTTATTTTGTTACTTGAATTTCACTTTGAAATGCTTTATTAGAACAATATATGAACTTCAATTTCCATTGCTATGCACATTGTTTTTTTTGCTTTACAAATAGAGAACTTCATCAAATTAAAAAGAGCATATTTCAATAAGGAGAAATAATGTGAAATAGGAGTTGATAATTATATTACCACTGTCTTCAAAAAATTAGGGAATCAACTCAAAAATAAATCTAAAATATGTTAAGCACACTATAAAGACCTAGTATACTCTAAATACGTGGGAGATATAAGGTATTCTACAAGATCTAAGATTTGATAAGGTTTTATTAAACTTGATCACATACTGTAAACTAGGGAGTCATAAGGTAGTCAACCTCAAAGGCTTAGAAATTTAAAATCCTATAAAAATTGTTCCTTCTTAAAAATAAATATAACTTCAAAAGAACCATGGGAAAGTTTATTAAGTATACAAGTTTCAAGGAATCAAAATGGTTCAGAGACATGCTTGATTCTAGAAATGAAAATAATAAAAATACAATAAGAAGAAAATAACTAATATGGTTTAGAAATATTTATGAGAATTCACAAACTAATAGTTTGGCAAAAGTAAATTCTTTAGAAATATCTTCCAATTAAATAATGAAAGGAATCTATGACAACTATACTAATGAAGATATTGAAAACCATATTCAAAAGGAAGAAAATATTGATCAGAAATATATTCTATAGATTTATGAAAGAAGTAAATATGGGATATATTCAATTGTACATATATGGTTTAACTATTTCATCAAGGATATATATGGACTTGACCTTCCTAGAACAAGTAATAAAGAATTTAGGATATCTTCACTCTGCACTTATTGTAGCAAATTTGGTCATGAGAAAGAAAACTGTTGGAGTTTCCATCCATGTAAATATTGTGGAGGAAAATATTATTCATCTTTATTATGTTAATATAAATACAATTACTATAAAATATTTCAAGAAATATTGATATTTATATGAGATTGTTTCTTTCAAGTTCTTATTTCAAAAGCATCCACTAAAAATGAATTCAAGGTTGAAACTTTTGAAGAACAAGGATATAGGTCATTCAAAAATTCAAAGGATTGAAAATGGAGCAACTTTGATCCACTTATGACTTACAATATTTGATAAGGATTTATTAATCTTGATCACATACTCTAAACTAGGGATTCATAAGGTAGTCAACCTCAAAATCTTAGAGATTTAAAATCCTATCAAAATTGTTCCTTATTAAAAATAAATATAACTTCAAAAGAACCATGGGAAAGTTTATTAAGTATACAGGTTTCAAGGATTCAAAATGGTTCAGAAACATGCTTGATTCTAGAAATGAAAATAATAAAAATACAATAAGAAGAAAATAACTAATATGGTTTATAAATATTTCTGGGAATTCACAAACTAATATTTTGGCAAAAAAAAATTCTTTAGAAATATATTCCAATGAAATAATGAAAGGAATCGATGAAAACTATACTAATGAAGATATTGAAAACCATATTCAAACGGAATAAAATATTGATCAGAAATATATTCCATATATTTATGAAATAAGTAAATATGGGATATCTCCAATTGTATATAGATGTTTTAACTATTTCATCAAGGATATATATGTTCTTGACCTTCCTAGAACAAGTAATAAAGAATTTAGGATATCTTCACTATGCACTTAATGTAGCAAATTTGATCATGAGAAAGCAAACTACTAGAGTTTCCATCCATGTAAATATTTTGGAGGAAAATCTCATTCATATTTCTTATGTTAAATGATTTCAAGAAATATTGATATTGATATTATATTGTTTCTTTCAAGTTCTTATTTCAAAAGCATCCACTAACAATGAATTCAAGGTTGAAATTTTTGAAGAACAAGGATATAGGTCATTTAGAAATTCAAAGGAGAGAAAATGAAGCAACTTTGATCCACTTATGACTTGCAATATTATGAGATCTCTAGTTCATCAAAGATACTTGGAAGACTTCAAGAAAAAATATTCTACCAAACACTTTGAAATATGGAAAAGTAGTGAAATGAAGAAGACAAGAAAATATAACATGAATATTGAAGTAGTAGAAGAAGGACCAGTTCAAACTAAGGATTATTTGAAAGATTAAGATCCATATTGAATACTAAAGTTTGCAATACCCAAATAATGTAATACATGGGGGTGTTAGAGTATATTACATTATTTGATATATGCTAATGTACCACCTTGGGTACATAACTAGAGTAGGAGTTTACCTTAGAGTAAGGGTTGAGTAGTTACTTCCTACAATATAATAAATGCACAAGTGTTAGAATGTGCAATGATGTAAATATGTATTTATTCCACATGTACATGAGTCATAGGTTAGGTAGATGAAGAGTCATGGGTAGATGAAATGCCAAGGGACTTATTTCCATATATATATATATATATATATATATATATATATATATATATATATATGCCTTAGAGAGAGTTGAGTGTAGTGGAATTAAGTATTGTTAGTAGATACTTAGTATAGTGAGGACAACGTAGATCTTTCATGTATTTTTTGTAGTGTTTATGTCCTCCATTATATTACATTTTACTATTTCCATGAGCTTTAATTAATGGTATATTTTTTAGTTACTGTAGAATTTTATTATATATTCTTCCTACATATTGTAGTTCCATTATCATATAGTTATCATTTATGGCTCATTTTACATCTTGTGATTGCATTTCCTTTTATATATATCATCAAAAGATAACAAATGTTGATTGTATGCTTAATTGTATATCAAGAATAGATTCAAAATGTAAGAAACCATGATACCTCATAGAAACTATTGTAATATATCAATGGAAATAAGCCCCTCTTATTGTGATTTTGATAATGTGTAAGTACCTACATAATGATTGATCCTTTCATGGCTTACCTAAGAATTGTTTTATAGACCAACCAAGCCTCTTGGAGATTTTTTTGGATATTCATGCAAAAGGATGATGTGGTGGGTTTAGGTGAGTTTGCAAGAGTTATAGGGTGATTGGAGAGTTTAAATGGAGTTAAGTGGTATTATTAGGAGTTTACATTGAGTTAAGGGGTTTGATTCAAAGTTTACATATAGTTAAGTGGTTTAACTGAATAATATTCCACCTTAATATATATAGAATTGATTGATAGGATAAGATTAAAATGTAGCTAATAGTTGTGGGTAGTTAAAGCAATACAATTTTAGTTTTTATGATGGTAGTACAAAAATACCACAATAGTATAGGCATAATACAATGCTTTTATTAATTGCGCTATAGCCAATGACTATTAGGAGGTAGGATGAGTTTAAAAAGGTTGATAGAAAAATCATCCTAGGGTGCCAAAAGCATCATACAAAGAATCATTTAGAAGTTCCATAATGGTTTCATAGGCTTAGGGTACTTTTATGTTTAGGTTTTTTGGGGTATTAGTCTCCAGACAAGCATAGCATGTTTATGCTTGTTGAAAATATCTTTTTGAGACCATTTTAACTATACAAGTTTTGTGAAATCTTCTCAAGATTTATAACAATTTTATAAAGTCTAAAGGTTAGGTTACTTTTTATCCTAAAATTGGGTACAAATTTCATACAATATTTATTTGTTTATAAGACCATTTGGTAGGGTTGGTGATGAGTTATCATGTAAAATTATGTGTACACACATATGTAACCATATGAGATCGTGGAAATTGATAAAATGTTAAGGTTAGGGTTATGCATAGCAGCTATTTATCACCAAATTGGTTAAAATTAGGATTTCCAAAATTTGGGTGTAAATGTTTTGGGGTTTATTCACCCCAATTTTATAATAATTTGACCATTTTAAGTTTAAATTTCCAATATTGACCCTAATAATAGTGAACATTCTACATCCATTTGGATACTATTCATCTGGATTTTGAAACTGATTTGCAAAATTTTTATAAATACATTTTGGGACCAAACCTTTACGCATAAGCCTACTTAAGGTTCATTTAAGATATTTAAAGCTTGGTTTATTATGTGGAAATATATTAAGGTTCACCCATAGGATTGCAAAATTGGTGTGTGATGGGAAACTCATTAATCTCATTAATATTTTTAAACTGGAAGTCTTAAAAAATCAATATAAACCACTTTGAATGGATTATATATCATTATATTCATAACAAAATTTAAAATTAAATTATTTATTTTTTTATATTTTTCATGCAAAGTAACTTTTGTGTTAATTGCCTTAATTGTGACTATATTTTGTATTAAATTTCTTGAAAAATGCATCTCCTCATGTTTTTTAGGGCATGTCACACCCATTTTTGAATAAGCTAATTTTTTCTTGCAATAAGTTATTTATAACCCCCTTTAATTTCATTGGCTTGCTTTAATGGTTATGGTGAAATTATTCATAAAAATAAAAATCATTTAAGCTTTTAGGCATGAAATATTTTAAATTTATAGTATGTAGAGAATGTAAAATGGTAGAAGCTAATCATTGCTTATTTCTAATGAAATAACCCCTCACTACTACATGATGTGAAGTGAAGGAATTGAGGTGTTATTTTATGAATATGTTTCAACAAGTAGTTAAAACAAAGTTTTTGTAAACAATGACTTAAACTCATAAAAATAAGAATATTGTTTGTTATATCTATAAAATTTTAGGTTTCATGTATAATAGTTTTGGTGGTTGCATGAAAATATTAAAATAAATTTTGTATCTTTCACCCTTATAAGATTTTTATTTTGCTTTTCAAATCTTGTTTCAAGTTTTCATTATGTTAAAATCCAAATAATGTTTTGAACACTAATTTTTTTTTGTATGTATATAATTATTAGAACAATCATACACAATGAAAGATCTATCATGTAAATAGTCAATAATTAATTATATAATAATATAAAAAAACAATTTATTTTATCTCAAAATAATAAATGATAAAAAAAAATTGAAGTTATAAAATATATATCTATCAATTTAAAATATATTTTAATACATTTTAGCTTAAAATATGCTTAAACAACTTTTAAAATATCTTATATCATCTATTTTCATATTTATTTTAAATTTAAATAAATTATATATATATATATATATATATATATATATATATATATATATATATATATATATATATATGTTATTTTTAATTTATATTAAATTAAATAGTTTATACAAATATTATTTTTTTATAATTTAATAGATATTTCTTGAAGAATAATTTTTGGGTTCAACCTTAAAAAAATTCAAAGGATCAAATCCTCTCCTCTCCCCTTGATAGGTAGGGTAGGATATTTGAAAGGTAAAGGCAAAGACATGTCAAGATAGGGCAATGCAAGGCAAGGCCACTCCCCTTTTTAAAATGAGAGCCATATCCCTTTTTAAAAGTAAAATACACCTTTTAAAATAGAGAGGAGAGCTTCGAATGATGCTTTTAAAGAGAGCATTTTATTTTAAAAGCTTTTATTTTTAATAGGAAGGTAAAACAATGCTCTTATTTTGATATAGAGGGTAAAATTTGTAGGTTTGAGTCATGCTCTAGCTTTTTTAGCATATTTTTTTAGCTCCCTCCCCACACTTCAAAAAAGGGCTAGGTTTGAGCTTCGCATCCTTATTCAAAATTATTTTCAGGATACTATGACAAAGGTGACAAATTTTGGGTAAGGCTAGACACCTCCCACTAATCCTACCTGGGTAGGGAAACTAGGGTTGATTTTGTGAAAAGTGCTCCTTTCTTCTCCTTCATGGCATCAAATTTAGAAGTATATTTTGCCCTTATATATAAAAAGAGCACCCAAAGGTAGTATCTTTGACAAGCTGGTAAGGATTGCCAAAACCCTTCTTCAAGCCTCTTTTTTTAGGCCCTTAAAATAGAGAGGCTCTTAAAGGACAACTATGAGGTGACTATGGATATGAGAACCTATTTTTAAAAATAGAGAGCCTCTATAATATAAATAGACGACGATGATATCCACAAGGACAATCAGATGATGATGCTACTCTCTGGAGAACAAGAACCAGAGACAGAGAGGTCGAGTTTCTTTAAATAAGGTCGTTTTATATACGTATTAACAACAACTTAAGGAGATCGGCCTTACTTAAAAGGATAGGGGCTCTTTGAGCTCTTTAAAGAAAAGGGGCTCACAATAAAATTAGTTCCTTTAAAATTTTAAGGATGACATTTAGAATCTACATGAACCTACTCTAGAAATATCGATAAAGTGAGACTCTCATTGATTTAGTGCTCTCCTTGAAGATATGGTTGATGGTATTTAGAACCTATATGAACTAGGGTTGTGTACAAAGTGCTTAATGATATGCCTTGTGGATATTAAGAATATTATTAAAATTTTAAAACATATGAAACAACTTCAGGTCAAAAACTATTTTTTTTGAAAAGTAGGTTGTTCTTTTTTAACACTCCCCAACTTATTTTTTTTTAATTTACATGGTGGTATCGATAGCTGCCAAGAATCCAGGTAGGTTGTCTAGATTTTATGGCCACCATATTATTTTGTGTTGTCCGTCCCAGAAGCCATCACACAGATCTTTGCATAGTCCGTACCTATAATCACCATGCCACAATAAATTTAAACCTTTAACACCACTGAAAGCATCAAGAAAGGGACAAGCGTTCAGTCAAAAAAGGCCCAATATTTGAACCTTGGACCTCCATCCCCTTATGAATTTTGGTCAAACCAATTTATCTACACCTCGAACCTACTCTCCCAAACTTATACAAAATAAAATTACAAATATTTTTGGTTGCAAAGTGGATAGCTTCCACACTGTATGTTTGGGCATGCTTCTTTTTATAGGTAGAATGAAAGGAGAATACTAGAATATAGTAATTGAGATATTCAATAGAAATCTTGCAATATGGAAAGGCTCTTCCCTTACTCAAGCAAATAAATTACAACTATTAACGGCAACCATCCAAAAACTGCCCATTTTTATGATGTCTTAATTTAAAATCCCAACATCAATGGCGAAGAAATTGGAGTGAATATAGAGGAACTTTATTTGAACTATTGTAAAAGAGAAACATAAGATTAGTTTGATTGCATGGGAGTAATTTTGCAAGCCTAATTGAGAATCCAGTTTGGATATAAATAAAGTGAAGTAGATGAACAAGGCTTAAATTTCCAAAGTGGGGTGGTGATAAATGATTAAACATGATCAATGTTGGGTTCATATAATCTTTGCAAAATATCTTGAAAACCTAATCCCCTTTGCTTATAGATTAAATACACATTTAGGATCATATTTTTCAAATGAGTTGATCAAAACAAGAAATATCCAATGGAAAGGTTTAATATGGTAGGTGGAAAGAGGAGATAAGATATGTGTTTGGGAGGATGCATGGGACATGGAGAGACCTTTAATTTTGAATGAGTATTAGAAGTGCATCATTCAACCTTTAAAGAAAAAATATGGAAACATGGTTCAAGAATACATCAAGGAGGAATATAATTGCATAGTGTGGCACATGCTATAATTTGAATGAGTTGATGCAATTATGCAAAGTAGGATTAACTCTCTAAATATTTTTTTACAACATTACTATCTACAACTCAATATAGAAGAGGATAAATGTTTTGGGGGTCCTAATCCTAAAGTAATATTTATTGTTAACTCAAATTTTGTCTTTGAAAGAGATAAGGAGAATTAATTTTTTCCCACATAGAGTTTTGGTTAATGATCTATTGAAGACGTCTTTCTTTCTTTGGATAGAATTATAAAATTCCATATTTATAGTGGATAATATTAGAAGAAGAAGGATGATCATTTATAGTAGGAGTTATTTATGTTGGGGATATGAGGAGACAATTGCTCATCATTTTAACCATTGTCCCCTTTCTTTGGAGGTTTGGAATGCACTTCTTCAATTGCTTATAACTCAATGGGTGATAGAAAAGTCTTTGGAGGTCTTATGCAAAAGATAGGTTAACAATTATCATAGCTCCAAACCAAAGAAAATTTGGATCTTTTTTTTACCCCACTTCATCTTATAGATATATAGGAATAGGAATAAAGGAGTGTTCCATAACAAGACTAATAGTGTAGAGGTCATTATCAAGAGTATCAAAGCTACCATTGCTAAAAATATGGTTGTTAATATGGACAACGAAATCTATGAAAATAAGTTGGAGGAAGAAATAGTAGTAGATTGGGGATTGTTGAGAGCTATAGGGAATCAGATTAGCTAGCCAAGGAGAAAGTTGAGATGGAATCCTCCCCCCTAGAGTGGGTAAAACTAAATTTTGATGGAGCCTCTAAAGGTAATCTAGGGAAGGCTGGAGGGGGAGAGGTTTTGAGATCTAGCTTAAGGGTAGTGATATCTTGTTATGCAGTGAACTTTGGCTATGCATCAAACCATGTAGCAGAGGTGAGATCCATGATTACAAGATTAAGGCTTGCAAAAAAGATGAATGTTAAGAAGCTTATAGTGGAAGAGGATTCTATGAATATCATTAATAGTTTGAATGCCAAGCAAATTGCTAGTTGGAGCATTGAAAGTATTATTTAGGATGCAGTGAATATACTATCAGGCATGGAGTCATTTGTGGTCCAACACATCTATAGGGAAGGTAATGTTGTGACTGATGTTATAAAACATGGGAGTTCAAATGGATAGATCTAAGGTATGAAATGATGTTTTCTTGGAGGCTTTGATGATTATAACTCTAAAATATGAAAACACTTCTGATGTGCTGAGTTAGAAGTTTCAAAGCCTTAGGGGAATTGATCACTGTAAAATATTTATTAGCAAGGGGCTAGTTTTCAAGGAAACTAAATTGATATACATGAACTGAACAAAAATTTCTGTATATTAAATGAAGACTATGTGGAAACTTCTGAAGATCTCAGGAAAGTGGAATTAAAGCATGGTAGAATTGGAAATATGATCTGAAACCACTACAAAATTGATTAAAGGTCTTGAAGATGCTAAATAAACCAAATGAATTGAATTTAAAAAATATTGAATCCCCATAAAATTAAGTTAAATCAAAATTATTGTATCAAAGTATACAACATACTCCTTTTTAGTCTAAATTATGTAATAAAGGTGTTGAAAGTAATATTTTTTTCCTACAACCGTAAAATGTTTGGACCCTTTCAAAACCCCTTCATTTACCATAATAATAATAAATAAATAAAATATATGCCTTGTGCGTGAATCGATGTAGAGATTCTGGTCAAAAGATAATAGACATTGTCTGTTCTTCAAATTCACCTAGTGTTTGTTGTGGAACACATTTGGAGTTCGAATGCCCAAGTCCGTGGTGTCCGTCCTATTGGAGAGGCTCGTGAGGTAAAGCTTGTCTACAAAACTCTCTAATAAAGAGTCGGATCCTTGGTTAGATAAAAGCCTGTCCATGAATTATGAGAAATGGGCAATGCCAAATGTATGCATGCCTGTAAAACAAATTTAGTTAGGCTTGCAGGACTGCATAGGAGCTTGCTAAAGCTATGATATCCGCACATGATACAACGTCACTGCCCTCGGCTTCTCCTATGTAAAATCTCCAATGCCTCTGTTCTATTTTTTAAGTTCGAAGAGTCATCAAGCTCACTTTCTCTTCCATTCAGCAAGATACATGCATCGCAGCCCTACCAAAAGAGTAAACACATTTTTATAATATGCTACATGAACCATTAGAAAACTTGGAAAATTATGGTTTGAAACTAGATTTTCTCATAACCTAAAACCCTAACTACTATAGTATCCCACATTATGCTAGGGTAGTAAAGGCAAGTGCAGTAGTGCTATGGAAGCAAAGGCAACTGTAGAAATGCTAGGGCAACAAAGTTGAGTGTAGCAGTACTAGGATCGTGAAGGCATGTGCAATGTTGAGAAATTTTAGGGCAGCGAAGGTGAGTGCAATAGTCCTAGGGTAGCAAAGGTGAGAAATAGTGGAGAAGTTATAGGGAAGTGCTAAGCAGTGTAAAGGTAGCAAAGGTGAGCAATAGTGGAGAAATGCTAGGGCAGTATTGAGTAATAGCAACATGTGATGGATGCGATGGATGCAATCTATAGTATCTCTAGAACTCAATGGAATTTTAAATATCAAGGGGGTAGGAACCTGCTTTTCAACGAAGGTGATGGTGATCGATGCAAGCCTACTTATTATGATGATGCGGTGGGACTTGTAGAACTCATGGGTGATGGAGCTAGGCCTCCCATACCCTACCCTAACCCACTTCTTAGACAAAAAAAACCCTTTTTTGCAGAGAATATTCATAAAAATATAGAATTTTATTCTCTAGTTTTTTTGTATAATCCCATTAGTTGCCTCATATCATCTTATCCTAAACCAAGAAGTGTTGAAAATTTTGGAGTCTCTCATGAACTCCTTTGTCTCCTTGAAATCATTTTCTCTCATTGGTAAGTTTATCTACTCTCATCTTGACATGGAGTCAATTCAGAAGTGGACTACTTCCAAATGGCTCCCTCAAGAAAATATGCAACTCATACCCTCCCTAGAGGTTTTTTCGGATCAAACTAAAAAATATTTTTGACACGAGCCATATTATTATGGGGGGCCATGGTTCTATAGTAGGAGACATTTTTTTGTAAGAATGTGGGACACTGAATTTGACTCATACATCCAAAGTATCAACTACACAGTAATCTGGGTGAGATTACCAGGTCTCCCTAGTCATTTTTGGCATGAGGAAGTGTTGTGAGGCATTGCTCAAGGTATTAGAGACCTGGTCACTTTCAATATAGCTACCAAATCTAGATCAAGAATGATATATGCCCATATGTTTGTTATGGCCAATATTGAATCTGAGTTGCTGGCTTCAATGGTATTAGTCTCAAACTCATGCAATAGGCACCAAGTTTTTGAGTATGAAAACAAATCCATGTTTTATTTATAATGCAAAACACAGGGTCATCTCAAACCCCAATAACCATATTTGAAGCTAAAGGAAGTGGCCCCTAGAGCCCCTAGAAGAGAATGACATGGCCCAAGAAAAATTCCTTCTAGCTTGATGGTTTCTACTGAGAATCCTCATGCTACTATTTCAAAATGCAAATAAATCATGTCAGACCCTTCACCCAATGATCCTCCTCAAGGGGCCTCTTTTGAGCCAGTCGAGCATGAATTAATTTTAGAAGAGACTAAACTAGAGGAAAGGATAATAGACCAAGTCCCTATGATGGATGTTAATGAGTCTGGAAAAGTGGTGGTCCAAAATATGTACCCATATAGTGGTAGAAGTCTATACCAGGTTCTCCTAGAAGACTTGGTGATAAAGACTTTAATCCCTTTGAAGTTCCTTCATAACTCCTATAAAAGCTTACTCACTGAGCAACCAGCAATAGAAAAACTCTACTTCCCCCAGAAGCCTAGTGAGGCTCTTGGTCAGGAGTCACCAACCATGCTCAAGTTAAAATATTCATCATACCTAGAGGTGGGCTCTTCAAGCATTGCCAATTCTAGACCAAAAACCAGAAGTATCCAAAAAGGATAGATGGATGTCGAAGGTAATCGTAAGGTAGGGAAACCGTCTAACAAAGTGTTGAGGATGAGTTAGAGTCCAAAATAATTGATGACTCCAATACCAATTGAAGTTTGAGAAATATAAGGATAGAAAATATAAACAACCAAAACTTGACATATTTTATAGCTCCCCTATTTTTTTGAGTGGAAATAATGGCTCCAAGTCTTGAAGATGAAGATGTTACCATGGAATATCAAAGTCCTGAATGGGCCCTCCAAGAAACAAATTTTGGTGACACTCAAGAGAGAGGTAAGACCTGATGTTATATTTATTCAAGAAACTAAGATGGATAGTTCTAATGCAGAGGTAGTTAAAAAATATTTTGGAAGGAGGTGGGTTTTGCATCAAATTCTACCAATGGAGCTTTTGGGGGTCTTCTTTGTATATGGGACCTTAAGAAACTACTTGGATCTATTCTATTTATTTATTATAGAGTGATTAACATTAATTTTTGTAGTAAGGACTTTGTGTAGAGATGGATTGTCTAATATTTATACCCCTAATACGACCCCTAATAGGAATATACTATAGGAATATTTGAGCTCTATGAGAGAAATTTTCAAAGGGGAATATTGGATTCTCATAGGGAAATACCCCCTTATACCCTTCAGATAAAAAGGGTGGTAGTGATTTGGTTCTAAAAGTATGGAGGATTTTGCTACATTTATTAATAATCAAGAGATAATAAATGTGGATTTGAATGGGCCTAAACACAATTGGAGTAATAGGCATATGGGCAATCATAATATTCATATTAGGTTGGATAGGTTGTTAGTCTCCAAGTAAGGTATTCTGGTGTTTGAATATGCATTCCTTTGATCTCTCCCTAAAGTGGAGTCCGATCATAATCCTTTGGTGTTTGAAAAAATCCCAAACTCTATTTTTTTTCGAGACCCTTCAGGTTTGAGAAAATGTGGATGCAACATCAGGGCTTAGAATATAGAATTATAGAATGGTGGTCTCAAGGTTTTTTGGGCCCTCTTATTTATCAAGTGGCTTCAAATATCATATTTGTTAAAGCTAATATTAAGTTTTGGAACAACTACATATTTTGAAATGTATTCTAGAGGAAAAAATAGTTGGCTGAATAGTTAAAGGAAGTTGAATTAAATTTGGAGTCTGGAAAGGTGACTGAAGGGGACAAACGTAGGGAAATAAAATGTTAGCAGATTTCCATAATGTGTTGGTGGATGAAGAAATTTTGTGGTATCAGAAATCAATATCCCTATGACTCCATGAAGATGATAAGAACACAAAATTATTTCACACATCCACCTTAATGCATATGAATAATAATAGATTTAGAAAAATTATGAAATCAGACGGTGTTATCTTGAAGGCTATTATAGATATTAGAAAATAAGTAGTCAATTTTTTCAAAACCCTTCTCTAATTTAGGGATTATAGTGATCTTCAAGTTGAATAGAGACTATTGCACCACATCCCCACCCTGGTTTTAGATGATATGAATGGAGACCTTTGTGATCCCTTTCAAAATGAGGAAATTAGGGTCGATGTCTTCTATATGGGTGGTCTAAAAGCTCTAGGGTTGGATGGATTTTTTTCTATTTTCTTTCATAGGTTCTGGTACATCATTGGTGGTGACATCTATTCAGCATTGAGAGAAATTTAGGAGTCTAATTTGATTCCAATTGATGTAAATTCAACTTTATAGTTCTTATCCCAAAGTCAATGGGTGCTAAAGATTACTCTGATTTTAGGGCCATTAGCCTCTATAAAAAACTTTTGAAAATTCTCACTAAAACTATGGTGAACAGGCTCAAAGAATACCTTTCAACAATTATTGACCATCCTAAAAGTGGATTTATAGTAGGCAAATAAATTTTGTATGGTGTTATTGTAGTGCATGAGTTGATTTATTATGTAGATAAAAGTAGAAGGTGAGCAAATTTCCTCAAACTTGATATGAATAAAGCATATGATTGGGTTTCATGGAGGTTTCTCCTTAGAGTTTTGGGGAAATTTGGTTTCATGTTTTGTTGGATTAGATTGGTCAGAGCTTGTATATCATTACCAAAATTCTCAATATTGGTTAATGGATCACCCGATGGTTACTTGAGTAGTTATAGAGGTATTTGTTAGGGTATCCTATGTCTCCATATCTATTTATTTTATTGGCCAAGTCTTTGTAAAGAGGTTTGAGGGTAAATTCCATAGTGGTAGGAATCAAACTTACAACTTCCATTGACCCAATATCACACCATCAATTTACTAATGACACATTATTATACTTTTTAACTTCAATACATTAGGCCAAATCTATCAAAGAGATATTCTAAGACTATGAAAGAGTGGTTGGGCAGAAAGTGAGTTTGAGGAAAAGTAAGATGTTCTTCCTAAATACTCCTCCTGGTAGGCAAGGGAAAATTGGTGAGATCTTGGGATGTGATATTGACTCCCTTCCTTTAGTTTATATATGATTTCCAATTTTCAAAGGAGGATTAAGACTTCTCTATGGAAACCAACTATAGAAAGAGTTTAAATAAATTTGGTGGGATGGAAAGGGGCACTTTTGAGACAAGCAAGTAAAATTATGCTATTAAGTCTACTCCGTAGAGCATACCAGTGTACTTCCTTTCTCTCTTCAATATTTTGGAAAATATTCTTCAAAAAATTAAACAAATTCAATGATCCTTTCTCTAGTCTAGTTCTAATGAGAAGAAGAAATTTTCACTTGTGGTATGGGATCATGTGTGCAGTAGGAAAGAGTTGGAAGGTATAGGCTTAAGAAGAATGAAAAATTTAAATAGAGCACTATTAGCTAAACAGGGCTAGATATTGGTTAAAAAATATAACATTAATTAGGTTAAAGTATTGTTAGCCAAATATTTAAATAACATTGGTAATTTTCTCATAGACCCAAGTCCTATCCTTGGCTCAACATTTTAGTGCAACATTGTTAATAGTTGCTCTGATATCATAAAGGAGGGAATATGGGTGTTAGGTAATGGGTAGAGCATTGATTTTTTGAAAGACACTTGGATAGCTAATAGACTATTAGAATCATATCATCACCAGATTTGGGTGGAACCAATCACAAGTTAAGATTTTGAGCCAAATGTATGTGACTTAATTGTCTCTATTAATGATAGAAAATGTTGAAAACCATTTGTTCTTCTAGGGATTTCTTAGAAAGAAGAAATTGTGTTAAAATATTTGATGGACATCCTAAATTGGGTGGTTATTCCTAACCAATATAGGCAAGATAGATTGTTGTGGGGGGATAAGAAGGATGCTTGCTTTTTTGTTAAGTCAACCTACCTATTACTAGATGTTCCCTTTGATCCATGGTTTCCCATTAGTAATATTTGGCTAAAGGATCTTATCCCTAAAGTTAATGTTTTATTTTGGTTGGCAGCTCAATGGAAGTGCCTTACATTGGATAATTTATAGAAAAGGGACTGGTTATCCCAAATGGATGCTACTTGTGTGATAGTACTGAAGAATCACCTGTGCACCTATTTTCTGGTTGTCCCTTTTCTTAGTTTGTCTTCTCCCAGTTCCCGAGGACCATTAGTGTGGTTTAAATTTTTTTCAAGTTATTATTTGGCTTGATCATTCAATGGAGGTCTCCCTTTCTATCTTTGCATATTTGATATTTTTGGTCCTTTGGTTTACCTAATGTTTGGTAGTGTATTTGGAAGGAGAGGAATTATAAGGCCTTTAAAATATCTCCCATCCGGTTGAGTTTGTGGCACTTTGGATTGTTGCTACCATTTTTGAAAATGTGGATGCAATTCCTTTAGTTAAGTGTTGGAGAATATTATATTATTTGGTACATGTCTATATTAGGATTTAATTTATGCAATGGAATAAAGGCACAATAATGTGCAATGATATGGATGTGCATATTGTCAACATGTTCTTGAGTCCTTTAGAATTAGAAGAACAAGTGTCCTAGTTAGGTATGCATGTGTACACATGTCTATCATGCATAGGAATATGAAGACTCATAGGAAGATTGAAGGCCAAGAAACACCATATGAAGAGTCACGTTCCATCCTATATATAGATGTGCAATTGTAATAGAAAAGTATCACAAAGGGAATATTAGGATATGGGAAATGATCCTTGGATCAATGAAAGGTGTTGTAATATGATGTATTTGAGGTCTATTTTATTTGAGGGGAAAAAAAGTTTATTTAGAATCTAAAACAATACATTCCACAAGTATTTCCAAGTGATCCAAGCTAGAAAATCATTAAAAATACAATAAATACCCCAAGGAAATCAATGGATCATTTTGAAAACAACTTCAATAGGACACAAGAATTCATGACAATCAAGTTCCTCCATCTTAAAATTATCTTTATTGGTCCTCATGAATTAACTCATTAAGGAGTTTGGATTTATCCTGATAAATATCATTCTAGTTATTATCTTTCTAGTAAGGTAATCCTTGAGAATACCACTTTGCCAAACATTCATCCACTCTATTCCATTCTCTTGGGATATACACAAAAGAAATTTCAACAAAATTCCCAACCAAGATCAAAATTGGTTTCACTATTCTAGTCATAAACTAGGAAGCATCCTGAAAATGTTTGTTGTTCACAAGAGATACCACTATCATGGATTAAGATTCACAAATAAACCTTATCCATCCCAAATAAAAAGTTATTTCCAATGCATGGAGAATTGCCAATGCTTCCATATGATTATTCGAATGAATTCCCTTGTACACATAGAAAAAGAGGTGGGCCACACCCTCACTATCATGGCCAATTCCTCCTATACCAGCATTACCTGGGTTGCCCTTGGAAGAACCATCTATGTTTATTTTGATAACATCCCTAGGGGGGACTCCACTTCCTGGATATATTGACCTTCAACAAACCAATCCCCCTAATAAGGCCTCTGTTTGCAATTGGTGATGATAAATAAATCTCCAATCTATTGATAATATACCAGTCAAATAAAGTAAGAGAACTCAAAATACACTTGGCCTCAATAGTCTCCTTAACCATCCTTTTGACTCTGAGCCATACCTGTAAGGCTCCAAGTTGACATCCCTAAAAAATTCTTCGATTACATTCCAACCAAATATGCAAAAAGATGAAGGAAGGACCAAAATCCCAGGTAGTTTGAAGACATGAAGCAGAGGCAGGGGGTCTATCCAAGCTTTCTCAAAACTCAAAAACATAAGTAGCATGGATGATGGAGCTTTTCCAGATCTACCACCACAAATTCTAGACCTCTAGGGAATATGAGCATTGGAAGAAAATATAGGGAATGGTTTCCTCATTATTTCCACAAAGAAAACATAATGAAGGACATTGAAAACCTATTTTTTGAATATTATCCCAATTTGAAAATTTCTTTTGACATATAAGCCAAAGAAAAAAATTATATTTGGTCCAACCAAACTTATTCTAAATCTTCTTCCACCAGGGGGAAACAATATCCTCTCTTAACTACATAATATGGGTTTTATAACCCAAAGCAATGATGTATTTCCATTTCAAATTATGGCCCCAAGTAAGAATATTAAAGTCTTCAACAAAACAATATAGTATCTCAGCTAAAATAGAAGCCATAGTGTCATGATCCTCAGGATAGCCACCCTCTAGCCAACCCTATAAATCCCACCAATAGTGAGTAAAAGAACTGCCAATAGGACTTTGTCGCTTAAAATCAACCAACTTAGACCAACCCGCATCAGAAAAAATATCCCAAAGAAGATGAAGGTGGGGGAAAGAAGAAAGGATAGGAGTATTATTATCTCAATAATCTTACCAAAATAAGGCATTCTTTCCCTTATTAACAATCCAAAAAAGACCTTGCTTAATAAGCATGGCAACTCTTTTTAGAGTGTCCCAAACAATGGAACCTTTCCCCATCAAATCCAATCTAAGAATCTCATTAGCTCAATCACCACAAAAATATTTGAGGTTAACAATTTTAATTCAAAGCTGATCAAGATTACAACACCACCTCTAATAAATTTTAACAGCCAAACTAAGACTATTCAAATCGAATTACCTCAAACCAAGACCCCCATCTCTTTAGGGCAACACATAGTATCCCAACTGACTAGGATCTATTTATTAGTCCTGGTTTCCTGCCCATAAAAATTTTCTAGAAAGAGAATCAAATTCTTTGAGAAAGCACTTAGGAGCAACCAAAATAGAAAACCTGTAAATATGCAAAGCATGAAGGACAAACTTCAAAAGTGTTAATCTACAAGCAAAGGATATCCATCGAAAATTTCAATGATTAACTCTTGATCGAAATCTATCCAAAATACTTTTCTAGTAAGCCCTTCCAAGACTTTTAGAAGAAATAGGAATCCCTATATACTCCATTGGCAAACAACCCACTTGAAAACATAGAATATTAGTAATCCTATGTTGAATCCGACCATCCATATTGAAGAAGATCTTTGATTTCTCTTCATTAATCATTTGACCAGAGGTAGATAAGTAAATATCTAAATCCTTCCTAAAATTCACTACTTCCTCAATGTTTGCCTTCCCCATCAAAGCAGTATCATTGACAAACTGAATATGAGACTAGGATAAATAATTCTCCATCCAATATCATCCCTGTATAGCACCATGATTCTTAAAAATCTTGAGAAATTTACCCAAACCTTTAGCCATAAGGATGAAAATATAGGAGGACAAGGGATCTCCTTAATGAATCCTCCTAGAGGTCAAGAAGAAAGTGGATGGTAACCATTGATTAAAACTACAAAGGAGGCTGAAGTCACATAACTTATGACCCATTCAATCTAATTATACGAGAACCCAAAAGCTTGAAGGATGTTATGCAAAAAATGCCAACTAACCCTGTCATAACCCTTGGACATATCAAGCTTAATGAACATAGCTCTTTCCTTAGAGATATCCATAGAGTGAATAGCTTCAACAACAACCACCACACCATCCAAAATTTTATGACCCTTAACAAAATCACCTTGCTCAGGAGAAATAATAAAACCAAGAACTTTCTCCAGCCGATCCACAATAATCTTGGTAATAATTTTGTGAGTAACATTGCATAGTAAAATAGTATGGAAAGACCCCAAAAATCTAGTATTTTTATATTTGGGAATAAGAGAAAGGAAGTTTGAATTAATAGCTTTAAGCATTTGCTTATTGACTTGAGATTCCTGAACAACTTTTAGCAAATCAAAAGATAACACTTCCCAAATTCTTGGAAAAAATCTATAGGGAAACCATCAGGTCCATATGCTTTACATTTTTTTCATTTGAAAAACCACCGCTTTAAGTTTCTCCATTGATATGAGGTCCATTAGCATCTTATTCATATCAATAGAGACCATCCTAGGAATACAATCCAAAATAAGCCTCATATTAACAACATCATGAGGACCCTGCTCAAAGAAAATAGAGGAGAAGAACCTGACTACTTCATTAGAGATATCTTCAAAGGATGAGAGAGTTTTTTCTTGATCAGAAGTAAGTGATACTATAGCATTACCATTCGTGTGGTCTTTAACTGAATTATGGCAAAAGAGGTGTTTCCATTCCTTCCAACAACCAGTCAATCCGTAATTTTTTCTTCCAAAAAATCTCCTCACGAAGCTCCCATTCAGCAAGATGACTAGAAAGGGAAGATTCCATTTCCAATAGGTCCTTTGTCAATCCTTCATCTTTAATTTGAAAAGTTATCTCCTCCAGGCTATCCTATAGTTGTGTTTTCTTCTAAAATTTATTTCCAAAAGAAAATATGTTTCATTGCCTGAGTTTGAATTTGACAAACTGAATGCATTTGAAAAAGTAGACATAGTAGTGCCAAATTTGGGTTTCTCTTTGACCCACCACCTCTCCACATATTCATACAAATCATTATCCTTGAGCCACATAATTTGAAATTTGAAAGATATACTTCTTGTCAATGAGAATCTCAAGGACTAAAAGAGAATGGGCCAGTGATCAAAGCCCCTTCAGCCTATAATATCTAACAATGAAGTCCAACTATCATCAAACCAACTATCTAAAGTAAGGAAATGATCCAATCTTTTAGAAATAAAATTTGTTCCACATATTCTATTAGTCCAAGTAAAGAGCCCATTTTGAGGCTTCACATCAACAAGATTAAGGAAAGAAATATTATCCCTCATCAAAGTAGAATAAGGGCCCAAAAACTCCACACCACCATTCTTCTCCTCTAGGGACATGAGAGAATTAAAATCCCCAAACACAATTTTAGGAGAATTGGGAGCAAGAGATCGAATGAATCTAATATGATTCCATAAGAGGATTTTACCTGATACATTATTGGGGGTATACACATTAGATAGAAGAATAGAATATCTAGACAAAAAGCATGTAGCAACCATAAAGAGACAGTTCCTGCTACCCACCCACAAAGAGGGAGTTAAGCTTCATGGGTCCCATAAACTACACTCATAGAAAAGAAAATTACAACAATATCTAGAGCAATGAAGAAACCCTACAAAGAGGCACAAACCATCCATAATCTATCAAAACTACAACTAGTAAACTTGCACTTCATCATTCACCACCCAGTAAAGGACTTTCCATTGCTGGTAAGGATTCAATACTAAAAAGAAAACCTTGAACTAGGTTGGAACAAGGATTTGTCAACAACATCAAACAACCCTCAAACCTGCTTGAAGCTTCAATTAGAGGCTTTGTTTGAATCTATCCAACCACACCCATCAACAAGGTGACTTCAAAATGAAATAGAGTTCTCTAAAAGAAAAACAAAAAAGACCCTAGCAGCACTTCAAAAAGCAAAAAGGATATGATAGGGAGAGCCCATATATCTACCACTACAACTTACTGTAGAATTACAAAAGGACAAAAGCCTTCCAACCCAGTGGACTCTACAACCCGAAATAAAAAAATCTAACAAAACCCCATATTTCCAGCAGTTTAGACGGATCCATTACCTGCCCAACCATCCCTTATCCCCTTGAATAGGGTTCTAGCTAACCCAACCTTCTTCTAGGCTACAAACTAAAATGAGAGAATAAAGCTATCAACTAGAAATATTCTCTGACAAAAGGGTCTCCACCAAATTGTAGATCTGCTCATCCAAAAATCTTGGTCTGCATGGACCACACAGGACCACATAAAACAATATTTCAATTTAACCATCGTGTATACTTTTTATTTTCATTTTAACATACACTTTTCCTTTTTTATTGTCTTTCTATTTTAAAAACATTACCAAAATTCTTTTCATGAACTCTTCTAGATTAAACATAACATTTTCCAACCTTTTCAAATCTAGCTACTAAAAACTCTCTTGGATTTGTAGGTCAAGTTATTTGCAGGGTTATATATTGTTTTTGCTTTCTATATTTTCAAGGACACTATTGGGATAAATTCTTTCATGATGAGGATACACCAAATTTTACATTTGGTGATGGCATTGACTAAAATGCATCTAAAATATTCTCTAGTCATTCAATATATAAAATTAAATTATAGTCTTACATACTAATTAGAGAGGAAAGTTCTTATTTGGTATTTGGTATATTAAAGATTATCTAATTTCATAATTATTGTTTTAAATAAATTAGGGGATCAAAAACAAATTTACTATAGGATAGTGGATGAAATGACCGATAGAAATTTAAAACTGAAATAACTATTTAAAGCATTTTTTAAAGATTCCTACAACCTCATAGCCAATGTAATTTTTTAAAGTGTAATTCAATATACCTTGTTTTATCTCAATGTGCTATTTATTTTGCACAACTTCAATTAGTTTATCTTTTTTTTTTTTTTTTTTTTTTTTTTTTTTTTTTTTTTTTTTTTTTTTTTTTTTTTTTTTTTTTTTTTTTGGGGTTGGTTGCATCCACACTTTTTTTAAATTACTAAATAGGATTTATATCAGAGGTTGTCTTAACAATACCTATTCCACCTCTTTTTGTTTAATATGACATGAGGAGGAGCACCTAGGTAATAATAATGATATTATGTGTTGTGTATGTGATTTTAAAAATAAAGAATTATCATGAAAAAAAATTATGTATTAAGTTAGCAAAATTATTTATGGAATCCTTACTTAGATGTAAATATACCTTAATTAGAATTAAGAATATCTTATTTGAGAAAAAAAATGAATCTATTTTAATCTTTATTTTGAGGATATATTTCAATAAACATAAATTAGTAAGGATGTGATTATAGTGCATAATATATTGGTTCTTAAAATTAGATGGTTAAAATGTAAATTTAATGAAATCTAGCCAACTTATTTGTAGGCTGAAAAGTGGGGTCAATAGAAGAGCGTGTTAAGTTGTAGGTTGAAAAGTGGGGTCAATAGAAGAGGGTTTTGAGTTCACATGGCTCCATGATTTTTTTTTCAAATTATTTTTCTTCTCATATTCTCTACAAGGCTAAAATAACAAGTGCTTAATCATGTTTTTTTTGGAGATATTCCCATGTATTTAGGAGTGTTTAGTGAGAAATTTTATTTGAAAAGAAACTCTTAAGAGGATTCTAATTTGGGTGTAAATTTTTGCACTTTCATATGAACATATCAATAAGGAAGTTTGGAAGAATACTAACAATAACATTGATGTGTTCATTTAGATTCAATACCTATATTACATCATGAAAACATAATGGTATTGCAATCATTCATATATAAAATTAAAATATTTGAACCTTGATTTATTTTAATATTAAACTAATATAATTTAATATATTTTCTTTACTTATTAATTTTAATTTTAATTAGGTTTGAGGTGTAGACCTCATAAGGGGGACGGAGGTCCAAGGTTCAAATCTCGGGCCTTGCTGGATTGAATGCTTGTCCCTTTCCTAATGCTTTCAATGGCGTAAAATGTTTCAAATTATTATGGCATGGCGGTTATAGGGGCGGACTCCGTGAAGATCTATGTGATGGCTTTTGGCTTTTGGGACGGACAACACAGAATATTGTGGTGACTATAAAAGTTGGACAGCCTACCCAAATTCATGGCTGCTACCGATTCCACCTTAAAATAATAATAATAATTTAGTTTTAATTATAATTTTATTATTTTTTAAATAAATAACTTATAAAATCATAACTATTCAATTTTTTTATATTACTTTTAATAATCATTATAGGCAAGTTTTTCAAGTCCAATTGAACATAAGGTTCGGTCACTCCATATCTTATAAGGTAGGAAAAATAACTCACTTTAAGATCTTATATTTCACGCATACAATGTCAAAATAGGAATATAACCTAAAAAATTACTTTATTTTAACCCTTTATAAATATTATTTTATAAATTAATATAAATTTTTAACTATTTAAAGATTATTTAAAAGCACATCTCCGCACTTAAAACTCATAAATTACCGAATGACATTTGGTGTAGTGGCAGTTGTCTAGTTATTATCATCCATGTGGTTGTGAGTTTGATTCCTCTTATGTTTGAGTTGATATTTGTAAATATTTATAAACAATGTTCAATATAAAAAACTCATAAATTATTTCAACTTTTGTTAAAATAAAAAATGATCAATTAAAAGCATCTACAGTTAATAAATTAATTATCTTTTCAAAAATATTATGTATATTGCATTTCAATAATTTCTTCTCTTATACTTCAAACTATTAAAAAAAAGCCCTAACAGCAATAAAGAATATAAAAATAATACAAGTCTCATCATTAATTACATTTAGCAAGACCATTTCACGTGATCGAGTATGGAAGAAGTTGGATTGTATTTACACTTCAAGTTTAAGTACTCGATCGGGAGAAATAAAGGTGGTTAATAATTCAAGATAATTATTTTTGAGTGCTTTTCAGATCGGGGTATCAATATTGAGTAAAAATTAATTATACGGATAGATTTGGTGGTTGTAGTTCATGTGATTTGAACCCTGTGGTGGCCAGTTACTAAAAATAATGGTTGTTACCAACTCTCCTATGTAACAAAAAAAAATCAAAATAAGTACTAATTGTTTAATCAAATTCCAAATAGAAGATGGTGATACCTTTAATGATTGTGATGTGAACCCTGCACACTAAAAATAATGGCTATTACCAACTCTCCTAAATAACAAAAAATAAAAATAAAATAAAATAAATACTAATTGTTTAATCAAATTGAAAATAGACGATGGTCGATGGTCTGGATCGACTATGGAATACGAAGATATGGTAGAGACTTACAAAATCAATAAACTTAAACAAAAACCAAAATTTTTATAATCAATTTTTTTATATAAAGAATAATAATCACTATTTAAGATTATAAAATAATAATTTTTTAAAGATTGAAAATAATGGGTTTATTTATAGTTATATTAATTTGTTGATTTAAAAATAATATTTTTATAAATAAATTATTTTTTTACAAAATGTCTTATTCATTAACTTAATTAAACTATATAACTTGTTATTAATATTTAAACATGTAATAACTTTTCTTTTAATTTTTTTTAATCCTTCTCTGCTTTTTAAATCTTTGTAAGTAATTTTTTATATAGGTATAATAGTGTTTAAAAAAATTAGGTATATACTATTAGAAGACTAGGCGCCTCAGTAATGTCTTCCTCCAGTATTGGCTTAAGCGTTGCTTTCACTATGGACTCAAGGTTGGGACAGCTCTCCTCGTAAAATGTCCATGAAAGCCCATCTACGAGCTCTGGTGTTTCTTTTACAGAAAATGCCTGACCCGCCACCACGAGAGCAACTACCGTCGTGGCAATGAAGTATTTAGTACTCCATCTGTTCGTCCTTTCACTCTAGATAAAACAACTCTATGCCGAAGAGAGATATAGTTCCCTTCATAAAAAAAAATGCAAACGCCTACAAGAAATGCTTGTTGGCATGCGGGGACGTTTGCGACTTTTAAAGACCAAATCGCCAAACCAATAATGACAGATTGCAAAACGTCAACTCCTGAGATCAATTATTTCCTTGAGAAAGATATGGAAAGGGCTAAGGTGACAGTATAGTAGATACTAAACAGTAGAGTAGATACTAAACTTCAATGCATCGAGTGCACGATCGTCACTTCATTCACAAGTGATCCCCTTGGGGCGTTTCGTTTGAATTTTAGTTAGCTTGCTTTACATGGCGTTTGGTTTGAATTTTAGTTAGCTTGCGTTACATGTGCCAATGACCATATCTATGATTTAGTTTTTATTTAATAGATTTTAAATTTGAAAAGCGTCTCGACACAACAATAACATATCTTCGTAAAACTATAGTCTATTTTAGTCTTCATGAGCAATGTGAAAAGTAACATGGTGTTTTCAGGCCGAAAAAAACATAATAGGTAATTAAAATGTTATGTAATATTAATAAAAGAAAAGAATTTCACTGAAAAGATTAATAACATAAATCAAACACAACATGACATAACGGAATTGCACAGAAGTTACTTTAATAGTATATAAGGGTAGGAATTGGATAGAAGTTATAAGGGTAAGTTTTGTTCCCAAATTATTGTTATTATTTTTTTAATACTGTTTTCCAAATTATTAACATGTATTCGATCTACTTTTATAATTATTATACACTTAAAACATGCTTGCAACAATTCAGATCGGCGATTTGTGCACAAACGAGGGGAGTTAATCCTTCGAAAGTAAATTGAAAAAAAAAAAACGTATAAAAAATTAATAATGCAAACCATACAAAATTATGAAAATCAGCCACTGAAGTTTATAAATGAAAGACGCGCACAATAGAACTCTTGCGCACAGCGGAGGGAGCGCAGCTCTCTTGCGCGATTTGACTTTGCGCAAGGAAGGATGCGCAAAAAACACCTCTGATGCGCAAGGTTGACGCGCAAAAAGCAAATGCGCTTCCTTGTTGACTGCGGGTCAACTTTTACTTCAACTTTTACTTCTGTGGGGTGGTTAAAGCGCAAGGAATGAGTGCGCAATAGAGTTTGCGTGTAGGGGAGGGAGCGCTACTCCCAAGGGCTCATGAAATGAGCGCTTCTTCTTTTGACTGCGGACAAACTTGATAGCGCAATTCTAAAGTGCGGAATTACTTTTCGCAACTAGTAAAGTGCACAACGACTTAAGGTTTGGAGGCACTAAAAGATGACAAAGTTAAGACAAAAAAAAGTATGTTTTATTGAAAGATAAACTATGCGTAATGTTTATGCGCATAAAAACAGCTAAGCAATGCCTATGCGTTCATGAAGACTGTGCAAAATGGAAGGATTTTATATTCATCTGCAAGCAAAGTTGCAGGTTCAACTCAGACGGGAGACTGTGAATATTGTCGCTTCACCTCCTTGCTTCAGCTCCTTCTTTCTTCACTGTTGTGCACTGTTGATCCGTTTTTTACATTGCACTTTTGCAAGGCCGCACCGCCTTATATAGTCGGGTGGAAGAAAGAATAAGGCTTATCCTCTAGCATGCTTATCCTGTGACATGTGTCGAACAAAAACTAGGGTTTTTGACTATTCATCGAACAAATTAGGGTTTCTTCCTATCTACAACTGCCGGTATTAATTTCTCACGCGGGAGATTGCGGCAATCGGATGTCAGAGATCTGCAATCGAATTTGGGTGATAAGATCTGTCAGAGATCTTAAAGGCATGAAATCAAGTTTAATTTATAACATCCTCCTTTAAACGAGATTTCACAAATACTTTGACATCTCGACATTTCCCTAAGCCTATTGAAGTCCTCCTTAAAATATTTTGTGAAAATATCGGCTACCTGCTCTTTTGACCTGCAAAACAGTAACATAATTTCATCAGCTTTCACCAGCTCCTTGATGAAGTGGTAGCGGATATAGATATGCTTCGTCCTGCCATGAAACACTGGATCCTTCGATAGTGTTATGGCAAAATTGTTGTCACAAAAAATTGTTGTTGCCCCTTCCGATGGATGATTTAGCTCATCCAAGATTCTTCACAGCCATACTGCCTGGCATGCAGCTGATGTGGCGACAACATACTCTGCCTCTACAGTAGACAACACAACTATAGGTTGCTTCTTAGATGACCATGAAACTACTCTTGATCCAAGATGGAAAGCATAGCCGAAAGTGCTTTTTCGATCATCAGTGTTGTCAACCCAATCGCTATCTATGTAGCCAACCAGTTCAAGCTGGTCTTTTCTGGCATAAAAAATTCCATGGTTCCACGTCCCATTGACATAGCGTAAAATCCTTTTGCTTGCTTTCCAGTGTGTGTCCTTTGAAGTCTCCATAAACCTGCTAATTAATCTTACTCCAAACATCAAATCTGGTCTAGTTGCAGTTAAATACATGAGACTGCCAACTAACCTCTTATACAAAGTTAGATTAATATTTCTACTACAATCCATTTTGCTCAGCTTAAGACCCGTGGCAACAGGTGTGATGTCAGGTTTATTGTCCTCCATATTAAACCTCTTCAAGACATATTTCGCATACTTGCCCTAAGAAATGAAGATGTCGTCTGCATATTAGTCAACTTCAATGCCTAGAAAATATTTCATCAGCCCTAAGTTCGTCATCTCAAACTCTTTCTTCATAGTTATTTTAAACTGGTCAAATAACACGTTATTGTTGGCTAGTGTATATCATATCATCTACATACAAGCAAACGATTTTCAACCCCCCCTTATGCATCCGTCTTTAGATAAAGGGTGTGCTCATATGGGCATTTGATAAACCCATTCTCCTGAAAATAGTCATCAATCTGGTTGTACCAAGTCCTAGGTGCTTGCTTCAACCCATATAGGGCCTTATTTAGTTTTAGGACCTTACCTTCTTGTCCTTCCAACTCATAGCTTGGTGTTTGGTCTATGCAAACCTCTTCTTCCAACACTCCGTTGAGGAAGGCATACTTGACATCCATCTGGTATACATTCTAGCCTTTCTGGGCTGCCAATGCCAGGATCATTCTGACCATGTCAAGTATTGCTACAAGTGCGTACACCTCATGATAGTCAATACCTGACTTCTATTTGTAGCCTTTTACCATCAGTCTGACCATATACCCATCAACCTCACCTTAGGCATTAAACTTAGTTTTGTATACCCATTTGACTCCAATGGTCTTCTTCCCTCCTGGGAGATCCATCAACTACCAGGTCTTTTTCTTCTATATAGCTTCTATTTCCTCATCCATAGCCTTCATCCATTTTTGATTCTGAATTGCTTCTTCAAATGAAATTGGATCACACTCAAAAAATAAAGCAAAGTCAGAATGTTCTTCATCTATTTGATTTTGGGTTACCTCATAAATATCTTGCAAGCTCCTCGTATTTGTTGGTGTCCTCAAATTGGAGGTCCTACTTGCAAGTTGAGGCATTTGTGATGATGATGCGGTGTTACTACTAGCTTCAATGGTACTGCTTGAAGCTACAGGCTGATGCACTTTTTCTTCTTCCAAGTTTTTAGACTTAATAATTGCTAGCTCAGATTGGCCAATTTTTGATTTCCAGTTCCAAGCTTTATCCTTTAGGAACTTAACATCTCAGCTGATAATAAGCTTCTTCATCACATGATTGTACAGTCTATATGCCTTCGACTCTTCACTATACCCAGTGAAGATGCATGTCTTCAACTTGTCGTCCAACTTCTTCCTATTCTCACCTAGAACATGTGCATATGTTATGCACCCAAAAACTCTCAAATGAGCCACACTAGGATTCTGATTGCTCTAGGATTCCTGAGGAATCATGTCCTTCACACTCTTCGTGGGACACTAATTTAGAAGATAAATTGCACAACATACAACTTCTACCCAAAACTCATGTGGTAAATTCTTTGCCTTCAACATGCTTCGTGCCATCTCCATGATTGTTCTGTTCTTCCTCTCTGCAACACCATTCTGTTGTGGTGTGTATCTGGAAGTGAGCTGCCTGCAAATTCTATTTTTCTTGCAAAAATTTTGGAATTCATTGGAGATATACTCACCTCCTCCATCTATCTTGAGAGTCTTCACTTGGTAGCCGCTCTATTTCTCAACCAGAGCCTTGAACTCCCTGAATTTACTGACTGATTTTTCCTTGATGGGATATACCAATGTCCTCCAACTAAAATTGTCAATGAAATTCAAGAAGTATTTGTTACTGGTAAATGTCTTGGTTTGCATTGGACCACAAATATCAAAATGCACCAACTCCAATGGTTGTGAAGCTCTCCAAGACTATCCTGCATGGAATGCATCCCTGTGTTGCTTGCTAACTAAGCAACCTTCAAAAACTTGATTTGGTTGCTCAATGAGGGGTAAACCCTTCACCATATGCTTCTTGTGCAACAAGTTCAGGCCATTGAAGCTTAAGTGATCGAATCAGAGATGCCACAACTAAGTAGCATCCTTCACAATTGCACTAAATGATATCAGTGATTCATTCTGAATCTATAGGGGAAACATCTTGTTCTTCGTCATAATTACAGTTGCAATTTGCCCATGCTCTTTATCTTTGATGGTATAGGCTCCATCTTTGAATTGAATAGTGTACCCGTTCTACATAAGATGTTCAACACTCAGCAAATTATGCTTCAAACCAAGCACATAATAAACATCGATGATCTGCTTCCTTTCACCTTTCCTAGTGCGGATAAGGATTTTTCCTTTCCCCATTATAGAAACCTTGTTAGTGTTCCCCATATTCATTTCAAATTGGATTGTTTCATCCAAATGTGAGAACATCTCTCTGTTCCCAGTCATGTGGTTACTGCACCCACTGTTGAGATACCAGATATTCTTCTAGCTCTCCTCCTCAATACTACAAGTTAACAGCAAGTTTCCACCACCATCTCTACACTCTGTATTTTTAGATTCATTTGTGTACTGTGATTGTTGTTTGTTATCTTTGACCATATTATTTCTACACTCAGAGATATAATGATCGAAAATCTTGCAGTAATAAAATTGGATCTTTGATTTATTAGTCCTTTGATTAGATCCTCCTTGCTGATTTCTACCACTGCCTCTTCCTCCTGCTTGATGGAAGTTGCAACTGGTATCTCCGTCATTGGAGTTTGACCTTTCTCCTTGCTTATGGCCTCTCCCACGCTTGCCTCTACCTCTTCTTCCTTAAGAACTGGAGGCTCCTTGGTGAGATTCTTGTCTACTACTGTCTCAAAATGAGACCTGCACCTTGAACGTTTGCTCCAACGACGACTGAGTTGAGCATATCAGTCTCTACTCATGTGTTTGCAGAGAACCCATGAGCTCATCTACAAAGAGGGTTTTCAAATACCTCGATTCTTCAATCATGATTACTACTGAGTCAAACCTTACTGGTAGGCTCCTCAATATCTTCTCCACAATCCTTTTATTTACCATGTTCTCTCCATTCAACCGCATCTGGTTGATGACATCCATTTTTGGGTAAAGAAGTCATCGGTGGACTCTGACTCGCTCATCTACAAGTTCTCAAACTCCCTCCTCAACATCTGCAACCACACTAGTTTCACCTTATTGGTGCCCTAGAAAGAGCTAGCTAAGATTTTCCAAGCCTACTTCTATTTGGTTGATATTGCTATTCACAAGAATATTATCTCCTCGATCACCTGCATTATATAGAATAATACCTCCTGGTCCTTCTTTTGGTTCTCCTTTAGTAATTCTAACTCCACCTGGGAGAGAGCACTCACGGTTGCTATATTTTCTAGCTCTGTGTATCCATTCTCGACTAGGTCCCATAGCTCCTATGACCCGAACAAGATCTTCATCTAGATACTCCAGTAATCATAATTTTTGCCATTGAACCATGGGATCTACAACTGCAATGGATTGCTTCCAAAATCTATTGCTTTCAAAAGTCATTGCTTCTTATCATCGATGAGAAGGCTCTGGATCTGATACCAATTTGAAAGATGTGCACAATAGGACTCTTGTGCACAAAAAAGGGATCACAGCTCTCTTGTGTGATTTGACTTATGTGCAAGGAGTGATTCACAAGGAGTGATGCACAAGTATGCGAATAAAACACCTCTTGTACATTGTGAATGATGTGCAAGGAAGACGCGCAAAAAGCAAATGCACTTGGGAGATGCGTAGCACCAGGATTGTGCATTCCTTCTTGATCGAGGGTCAAGCTTTACTTTTGTGTGATGGCTAAAGCACAAGGAATGAGTGCACAAAAGACTTGTGCATTACGGAGGATGCGCAATAGAGTTACGTGTAGGGGAGGGAGCACTACTCCCAAGGGATCATGAAATGAGAACTTCTTTTGACTGCTATCAAACTTGATAGCACAATTCTAAAGTGTGGAATTACTTTGCGCAATGAGTAAAGTGTGCAACACCTTTGGCACTTAGGGTTTGGAGGCACAAAAGGACAAAAAATGCTAAAAGACAAAAAGTATGTCTTATTGAAAGATAAACTATGCACAATGCTTCTACGTATAAAAACAACAACGCAATGCCTATGCGCTCATAAATACTATGCAAGGGAAAAACGAAGGGAGAATAATGTGAAATAAACTTGCAGAGCAGAGAATAAAATTTGCACAAATAGATTTTATTGACTGAACATAAGGTGACTGCAAATGCAGTTTTACAATAAAAAATGGAAGGATTTTACACATTCATCTACAAGTGAAGTTGCAGGTTCAACTTAGACGAGAGACTATGAATTCTTCTGCTTCACCTCCTCGCTTTGGCTCCTTCTCCTCTCTCTCCATTATTGTGCACTGCTGCTCCATTTTTTACATTGCACTTAGACAAGGCCGCACTACCTTATATAGTCGAGCGAAAGAGATGATAAGGCTTATCCTATGACATGTGCCAAAAAAAAACTAGGGTTTTTGACCAATCGTTGAACGAATTAGGGTTTCTTCCTATCTGCAACTACGAGTATTAATTTCTCACACGAAATATTGTGGTGATCGAATGTCAGAGATCTATGATCGAATTTGGGTGATAAGATCTTTCAGATATCTTAAAGGCATGAAATTGAGTTTAATTTCTAACAATAAACACATGTGCCAACCAACTTGCAAAACACTTGAAAAATAAAAAGGAAACATCAACGATATTGATTTAAAGTACCTACAATGAAGTCTTGTTGGAGAATACAAATGAAGTCTTTAGCTAATAGTCAAAAAGGACATTTGGAAGAGAGCCGTATTAGTCCTTTTAGTGATTTAACATTATGTTTTGAGAGTTATTTATATCATCATGGTGAAATATGAGCTTATTACTAAAGGTCAAATGCATATCCATACACACCCATCCCTCACACACTTTCTATGCCTTAAATCACTTTAATATACTAATCCTTTCTCTATAAATGGTTGTTTCTAATGGTGTAATGTTAACCCTATATTAAATAACATAATATAAAATGACGATCACTTTAATACCCAGTTTACTAGTCCTTTCTTCATAATGGTTGTTTCTAACCGTGTAATGTTTACCCTATATTAAATAACACAATATAAAATTATGGTAACACTATAATAAATATATAATACTATATAGTAAATATTTTAAATTTAATAAGATTTTAAACTTAATAAAAGAACCAAGAAAAAATTTAGATTTATTACTTGACTTAAAAATTTAGGAAGAAAGAATAATTATATATTAACAAATTCAATTCAAACTATAGACATGGGCTAAAGAAGTATATAAATACAAAGATCAAATGAAAAGAAAAAGTATTATACACCATCTCAAATGTAAAACTAGGAGATGGATGTTTCCAAAAAAAAGCATGGTCAAAATGAATATATGTCTTTTGAAAGCAAGAGTAGTGGAGATTAAAAATATTTTGTTATAGAATATGAAGCCTACAAGCACATCAGGACACTTTAAAATTACACTTATTAGTATAACTTAAAAAAAATAATAAGAATAGAAAAAACAAGAGATATTCTTATTAAAATAAAAAGAAACACACTCCACACAAAATGATAAGAGGATGTTGAGATTTTTGACATTGTTGTGTATGTTGTTAAATTTTAGAACTCTTGATAGGAGATTCAATGTTTGAATCCAAAAGGAAGTGGGATTGTATATCATACCCCATTTTATCTTAAAGCTCTTGGTTCCATAGATTATTTTGGTCTCACGGAAATAATTAAAAACATTCATTTCATATTAAAATTATTCAATAACTTGGGGATGGTCTTATCATTCTAAAATTATAGTTAAAATTGATATTTTTATTTATAAATTTTTATAGTGCATATAATATGTATAAATATAATTTTTTTTATTTTACATTTTAAAAAATATGCATTTCATCTTTCTTTAATTTCATAACTTTAATTATTTTTGCTTTCTAACTATTATCATCATTTTAAATTTTTTGTTTATGTTTAAATTGATATTTTCAATCTGACTAATTTCATGAGTATCAAAATATTATTTTACAAGAATATTAGTCATCCTATAGAATTGTAAGAGATTTTATTCTATCGCAACAAAGTCAACCTTGGCTTTTGATATGCTTCTCATTGAAACAAATGGTTGAGACAATTAAAAATTAAGCATAAATATCCCACCTAATGATTGATAACAACAAGTGTGAATATCCCACCTAATAAATATAATAAATTTAAATTTGAGCAATTAAGCATAGTATTCAAGAAATTATATAAAACTCTATTCTAGATAATTTCACATATCACCCACTAGAATGCAATGTGCTTGAAAATATTTATAGAAATTGAGTATACCATGTCGGACTACAATGTGATTAATTTTTACAACAAGTATCATATATCACTTAGGTGTTGAGCACCATTGAGCTTTTAAAAGAACTCATATATATTTTCAGCATTAAATAAATAAGGTTTATATTAATAAGTGAAGTCATATCCGCATATGTTTATCTAATCAACTAATTTTGGAGGGAATAACCACTCACTATGTATTAGCTCATAGATACCATTCATAATAAGATAATCTAAATTATAACAAAATTTTAATAATAATCTATTAAATTGAGATAATCTCCAATAGTATATATGTGGTCAAGGGATATCCCTATGTTAACATTGTCTATGTTTATACATAGGTATTAGTATTATTTCAAAGGAAAAAAAGTTAATCTATCAAAGTGTCAAAGGAAAAAAAACTCTTAACAATTTAAAAGGATTCATGTTAATGCAATGAAGGAAATCTAGTAAAAAGAAAGATGGATAAACCAAAAACGTAATATGCCTGAATCCTAGTAAATAATTTCTATGCATTGGAATAGTTTCTAGGGTTTTAAAATATTTTTCTATCCCAAAAATTTATTTGGAACTAAAAAAAGGAATTAAAAACTTGTAATTTTTATCTTAAAAAGTTAAAAATATTTACAACCATAATAACTATTTTCAATAACACATTAAGGTAGTAGTTAATTATGCATATTTTCATACTTGCAAAAACTTATCAAGAAGAATATTTTTAATGGTTATAATAGAGTAAAGCATAAACATACCATTAGCATGAAATGCCATCCTGAAAGATCTTGATACTCATGAAGAAAACCATTAAAGTTCAATAATAGAATGATTTATGATGATAAAAAGAGTGATGAATTTTTTATTTTTTATTTTTTTTATTTTTCCTTTGAGATATATTCATGTCCTATATTTGGGAAGTTATTAATTGTTTAATAGAAATGAGCAAAACTACTGAAACTATTATCTTATCTATTCTAATAAGATCGATGTTACAAAATAGTGGTGATATCATAGTTATACTGAGATCAATAATGATTCATCCTATTTTTGATCAAAACATCAAGTTTGTTATAGTCGATACAATATTAAACTAGATTTCTATAAGATAGATTTAAAATCAATCTTGAATATTTTTTTAACTAATTTTATTTGATGTTCACATATTTCTAATGAGTTAATAGATGTATTCCTTCATATCCTCTATTGTATTGACTAATGGTTTTCCTTCATGGGTATTTAAGGTAGAAAGGGGTATTCAATAAGGTCACCCTATTCCTCCTTGTTTGTTTGTTCTTTTAACAAAAGGCTTGAAAAATATTTTTGGATCCTCTAGAAATAAAATATTTTTCAATGATTTCAAATAAAGGAGGAATGCATATCTCATGCATCTAATAGTAATATTTGCGATGAAAAAATACTTTTTTATTTTTCCCCTTTAAGAAAATTTCTTGTCCCATATATGGAGAACTATCCATTGTTTAATAGACATAAGAAAAATTGGTAAAACTATCATCTTAGCTATTCTAATGATATCAATATCACTAAATAGTGGTGATATCATAGTTGTGTAAATATCTATGATGAATGATCCCAAATGTAATCAAAACACTCATTTAGTTCTTGTTGAGCTATTTTTTCTTAATATTAGTTTTAAAAATCATGTTTTGGAGGTGTGATCACTTACAAAATATAAATATGAAGAACCTTTGGGTGACAAACAAAGGTATTCGTGTAGATCATGGGTATTCATTGAAAAAAAAAAAAAAAAAAAAAAAATAAAACCCTCCCATTTTTTGGTATAGGTTGTTCTTAAAAAATATTTTTATGATGATTTAAAAAAAAGAGAGAGAAAAAGATTTCTTTTCTCTCGTCCCCCTCGCTAAAATGCATTAGGGTTTCCTGGTGGTAAAGTTCCCTAAACAAAAAACATGATTAGAGATCGTTATTATTTATAAGATAATTTGAAAATCCTTCATATAGGGGTTTTGATGAGAAGAGAATATTACAAGAACTTTACTAAAGGGTAATGTATGAGAAATATAATTTGAATTATGAAAAATCCCCTAATTTAATATTAAATAGGTAATATTAAAAAGCAAAGAAGAAAATAAAGCATCAAGTAACTTCTAATATAGCTTGGATAGTAGTGGCATAAACTACTAGGATTTAGATAAGTTTAAAAATGTAGAGGGGTCCAAGATGATAATGTTTTCCCTCCTCTCTGTGAGGTCAACCATTATAAATTACCTTTTTCAGGGTTTACTCATGTGATCATACAAATCAAGATGATATCAAGGGTGGGATCCCAAAACACATTCCTCTGTTTACTTGAGATCACACTCATAATTAGGGGATGCATTATTATGTCCTAATAAGCTAGTTTGATAGTTATATTTGTAAACACAAAATACCAAAAATTTTATTTAGAATATAGAAGATAGGTGCAAATAGATGTAGGTATATAAAACCCTAATATACATTATTTTTCATTCTAAATGCTTGCAAAAATGATAAATTTTCTCTTTATTTTGAGAAATATTCAAAGAAGAATGTGTAAGCAAGCAAAATTATCCTAGGATGCAACTACACACACTTTATTTTGCATGCCTAGTGTTGAAGATGCAAATAAGATCTATCCACTTTTTAACAACTAGAAAAAGAAACAAGTATCCTATCCCTTTTAGAAAACTTCTTTGCAAAAAAAATAAGAGGCTACAAATTAGCAAAACTAACAAATTTATCCTATAATACAACTGAATGCACTTTCAATTTCTTGTCTAATGTAGTAGTTAAGACCTATATCAAATATCTCTTTATTTGATAGTTTTGCAATGAAAGATAATTTTTATATCTTTGTATAAAAATTTATTACAAAAAATAAATAGAATCGCTAGGTCAATCAAATCAAACAATTTTAAGACCCTAAAATAGAAATAAATTAAGTTAAAAAATATAAGACCTAGTTTTTAGGTCAAGGTAGAAGCACCACATAAAAGTGACACATAAGTGCCACATAGAAGCATCAAGAAAACGTGTAAAGTGAAAGTACAATAGGCAAAAAATGTACAATGATTTTACTCCTTTATGGTGCTTTTGACTATACCTACAAAACTCAAGAACCTACAAATAACAATTAGAAAAAATTGACAATCCGTGCAGAGGAGTTTATCTAATTTAAGTAGGTAACAATGAAATTTCTTGCTTGAAAAAATCAAACCCCTATTCTTTTGACAAAAATATTGAAATGCTAATCATAAAATGGATATATAATACTTGAAAATAAAAATATCCAAGGATTGAAAATGTAAATTATAATGAAGAGGTGAAATGATAAATTCTAAATGCTTAAATAAAAAGGATGGAAATAACAACCCATACCCATGGGTTGCCAATTTTCCTATGAATAATTTGCTTCAATGTTGGTTGTGTATTGAATGCTTCAATGCTAGTGGATGCTTGTCAAATTCTTGATTTTCTAGATATGCTACTTGCAAGAGAACAAGATCATGGAAGTCTTTAAGCTAAAAAACCATTCCAACAACATCTTGAAAGGGTACACACTAAGGAGATTCTAGCAGTGTTTGGAAAAAGCCACCCCAACACCATCGGTCCCCAAGCATATCCCACTTGATCATCCTTGATATCTAATACTACATACCCCATCCTTGGTGTATCACCCACCTAATCATATCTCAAACTAGGATACTTTATATGAATACATAAAGAATTGTACTCTCCATCCATCCAAATGGACTCCTTTAAATGCAACATTTATGTCAATGTCTAATTGGACTACTAAAAAATCCTCCTATGCTATCAATGTCTATAAGCAATGCCTCTAATCTCATTCAATTTGGACTATTTTGCCCCTAGTTAGTATTTAGATGATCCTCTACACGTCCTCCAAAGTTGTTATCATCTCTCCTATAGGAAGATGAAAGGTACTCATCTTAGAGTAGAAGTGCTCTACTAATGTCATTAATATAGCCTGATCAAACTCTACCTTCAACATGTAGGCTATATGGTATAGCCCCACTTCCACCAATATATCATAGTATACCACATATAACAAACACTATATGGTATCCCATGTGCATGACCACCTCTCTTAACACTCTACGACCATTTACTGATCCTACATAAACCAAATAGCAAAAATATCAGTCATTTTTAACTAAAAATAGTCAACCTACATGCTCCTAGTGAAAGGATCGTACACCTAGATGTGTTGTATGGATGTAGTAGCATTGTATAGATGCATAATATGGTTGCATAAAAAAGAGTTTCATATGGATGCACCGTATGAACATAATAGCATCGTATAATCGTGATAGTGTTATACAATCCTAAAATTATTGTATAGATCTACAAGCATCATACAATCACAATTGTGCCATACAAAATTGCTAAGACTTATCAGGGAAAAATATTAAATAAAAAAACATCCCATGGAATGTAATGCAAAAATAAATAATCAACTAAAATTTGAAGGTAGAAAAAATCTAAGTTGTGGTGCTCAAATTGCACCTGCCCAATACCTTGGTCATCCTTGTTGTTCGATCATCACAAATATTATGCCAAATATCTCTCCAAAATTTTTGTCTTTCTCTTCACTCCATTCTCTCCCTCTCTTTGCATAATGAAAATGAAACTCCTTTTTATCCCTCCCATACCTTTTGTACTTTTATTTTTAAACTTCTCTCTCTCTATCTCTCTCTCTATCTCTCTCTCTCTCTCTCCCTCTCTCTCTTTTACACTTTTCCCTTTCTTCTCAAATTTCCATCCCTTTTACATTTTATACCCTTTATCTCAATCTTTAACCCTTAGAACCCTATTTTTCAAAATTTGTGCATCACCAATTTTAGTATTTTATCATCAAATGAGTCTAGATCAAAGTTGTTTCAAGTTTTCTTGATCCAATTTAGAATTTTTCTCCAAAACTTGAGGGAGCATGCTAAGGCATAAATGCATTATAATTGAACCTTAACCAAAGTCATACACTTGACCTTAGAAAAATATGTACCCATTTTTTATTGTAAAATTGGGACATTCATGATGGTTTTTTATGAGTTTATTGTATAATAAATACATCAAATAAGGGGTAAATATAGATACATAGTTTTATATACCAACTAAACATCAATTGCATTGACAACTACCCATTTTATCTAATCAGGTCAAATCATACCTTTTGTACCTAAAGTTATCATAAAAAAACTAGTTTAACCATTGATGATTATAAAATTACTTTAGGTCTTCACATAATTTTATAAAAGTAATAGCATTGGGAAGGGATCAAAAATATCTTTCCAAAAAGTATAAGCATACCTATATTTTCTTTAGAACTGATACCTAGAATACCCAAATATGATAGTGTCATTATCTTACAAAACTATCACACAAAATTCTATAAAGCCTTTTTGTCACTAATGATAGCACCATATAAAATTCTATATAATTATTTCATACCAACATGGTGCTTTTATATTTTCATTGTCAAGACAAAAGTCTAATTGTTAGTCATTGCTAGTTACCTTTGCATCTCATCTTGCAAATGGTTCAATCATGAATTGAGATTGTTGAGCTACAAATAATTTATTTTGGTTAGTAGTTGCATGTCACTATGATCCTCTTATTTCCCCAATCAAGTTATTCTAAATTCCAATCAAATTTGTTAAGTCATTAATCATTCCATGCAACTACTAAATCACCTCTTGTAATATTTCAAAGCTTTCTTCTATTGCTTAACTATAGATCAATTTTGATGCTAAATCTAATTTGCTTTTAGTTTTTCTAAGAAATTTTTTTATTCCAATTTTATGATATTTTCCCTTTCTTTCCTAATTATGTTTTCCATATAATTATCCATAGAGCTCCTGGAAATAGACATCCTTTTGACTCCCTAGTTTTGATTAGTAATTATTTCAAGTTTTTAAATTTTCAAAAACCTTTGAAGTGGAAATCCTTATGACTCCCTAATTAAAAAGAACTATAAAACTAAAAATTTTGCAAATTTAAAAAATCCTAAATTTGAAGTAGAATTCCTTATCTCTCCATACTTAAATTATTTGCAAATATTCTACGGATTTGAAATTTAAAAAACATTAAACCAATAAAGATTTCATGTATTAATTAGCCCTTTGAAAACAAAACTTCAAATTAAATATAATAAAGCCTACTAATCACTCCAAAAAGCAATGAAGGTATTAATTTTCCTATTAAAATTCTTATCTCTCCATTAAACTTAATTAACCTTAGCAAAAATTAATAACTAAAAATATACACTCCTTATTTCTCCTTTTAACCTTAGAAAAATTTAATAATATTTAGAAATACTAATTTACCTCCTTAATGGTGCGTTTCTTACAAAATAACTTTTGGCATTGCATTACACTATGCTTCCTTGGTCTTTGAGCATGTGAAGAGAGGATAATTACTTGGTTACAATCATGTGAGGTCTTGTTGTGATTCCTTGCATGGATTACTATTTGAAACTCTCTTCAAAATGTTTCAAACTTTTCTTTTTCACTTCCTTCATGTTACGTGGAAGAATACATACAGAGTGGTTTGGTGCTTGAGATAACTTCAAATATTCCAATGTTTATGGAAAAGTAACACTTCACTACCTTTATACGACCCGGTGTATGTGCATAGAAAAATGCTTTCACTTCCTTTTATTTGGTGCTTGACATTATACTTGCATGGATCTTCTCTTTTGCTACATATGATGCAAATGATTCACCTTGTCTTGGTCTGATGCTTGTTCTCCCTATGGAACTTGTGATGCTCTATGATGTTGGTGCTTATCTATAGCACTACGTTGGTGCTTATACTTCTCAACAATGTTATTTTTAGAATATATTACATTAGGTATATTCTAGTGTACCATCTTGGGTACATCCCTATATTAGGAGAGTGTCTTAGATTAGGGTGTGAGTATTTACTTTATACAATGTAATAAATGCACAAGTATTATTAGAATGTGCAATGATGTAAATGTGCATGTTGTCCACATGCACATCATTCTATAGGAATATAGTGAATTATAGGAAGATGGAAGACCAAGAGTCATAATCCATTATATATTGTCCTTTGTAGTATAGAGAGAGAGGATGAGGGAGTCCAAGAGCACATTAGAGTATAGTAGTGCTCAAGTTAGATACAATGTCGAGCATGAATGAAGAATGAAATATTTGAGATCTCCACATTTTGTATGAAGATCCTATTTTTTGAGCTTTCATTAATGGTAGTTTTATGAGTTTTTATAGAATTTTTGTATGATTTTTACATGCTTATTATATTTCCATTATCATATATTTAATATTACATGCTCATTTTATACCTTGTGGTTGTATTTCATTAAATATATAGCATCAAAAGCTAACAATGGTATCATAGCACAAGGTAGATTGATAGGAAATGGAGAGAACCATAAGAATATTGGGAGGATATAGGGAGATTTCATTTTTATCATTTTTAGAATTGCTATTTAGCTAGAGTCTTTCCACAAGGTTGCAGGAAAAATTGTGAAGAATAGGACTCAACATAGATTCTTTTTCCACTAGATTGAAGGATAACTAGTGATGTTTATTAATTTATAGAGATCTAGAGAGTTGCATGGATTTTATTACTACTATCCAAGTTTTTTTCTACAGAAAATTAGTTCTCAAAAGTTGAGAAGCTTCCTACAACAAATAGAGAAGAATTTTATCTTTGATTTCCTGAAAGTCTATGTGATTTCCTCGTGTAGGGATTAGTTCTTTGTTGTAAAAAAATAGATATTTAATATTGAGGAAAACAAATAAGAAAGTCTCCATAGAATATTTTATATTGAAGATTGATAATAAAAGAAAGAGGCCAAAGGAGCCCTATTGAAGATTCAATATTGAGAAGACTTAAGAAGAAGGTTCCCATAGAAGATTGAAGACTATAGATTACAAATTGAAGAAAGCAACTCTAGAAGGAGGAGACCCATGAGAAAGGTCCCATTGAAGAAATTTCATATTTGGGAGATAGAATATTGAAGATTGAAGATAAAGGAGGACTAGGAAAATTCCTATTGAAGGTTTGAGAAGCTACAAAATTTGAAGACCCAAGAAAAGAGATCTAAAGAAAAGTTGGAATGATAAAGAAGAAGAAGGCTAGAGAAGCCTTATTGAAGATATTGAAGAAGTGTCCACTTGAGAATATTTGAAGAAATCTCAAGAAATAAGAAGAAATCAAGGAGAAGCTCTCGATAAGGAAGAATTTAGGATAATTATCACCATCTGACAACAAAACCAAAATAAAAAAGGATTTGACAAGAATTTTGCCAAATTTTGAAAAGAATTCTAGAAGACCTCGAGACATTTATATTCTTGAGAAGGAGGCCAGAAAATAGGCCAAGTTTGAATTCATAATTAGATAAGGAAATTGGAGGAGAAAGAAGATAGAATAGGCCATAAAATTGAGAAGTTTGAAGATAACCATATAGAGTTTGAATGTTGATTTATGAATGTGAACAATGATATTTTTCATAGAAGTTGAAGAGTCACAGGACAAAAAATTGGAGGTGACATAAAGCTGTGTTTTTGGAGAAGATAAGGGTAGATTTTGAAATGTCATTTAACAAAAAATTAAAGGAGGAATTTGCAACAAAAGAAGGCAATGATTTGAAGGAAGTAATTGCTATTTTTGGACAACAAGATAAATGTAAACAAATTAGTTCTTGGAGTAGTATTAATAGAAGATATTAATGTTGCATTTTGGAGAATTTTGGGATAATTTAGAAAGGTTTTTTGAAAAAGAAACAAAGAATAAATTGGATGTGTTAGAAGTTGCATAATAAAGGAGTTTTGGACAGCAATCTAAAGGATAATAATTCAGATAGTTAAATATTTTAGAAAGCAATATTAGGCAGAAAATAGGTGAACCAAATCACCAAGAAATCTAGCCACAAAAGGAGACCAAAGGTATCCAATATTGGTGATATAAAAGTTCATTATTTGAAAATTCACATTAGCATTTTATTAAGTCTTTAAAAGAACCATATTTAAGTTTCTATAGTAGAAAAAAGAAAGATCTCAAGTTTATATCATCAAGGCTGGAGAAGATATCATTCCCAAGGGATTAAAACCTACAACAAATAAAGGAGAAGTTAGAAATAATATAAGGAAAGGAATCAAATCCTTACTATCTCTTGGAAAAGTAAATAAGTTACAACAGAAAATAGAAGCATTATTCTATTTGAAAGGCATAGATTTTAGCACAAATTAGAAGCTTGGAGTCACCAAAGAAGAAACCACCAAGCATAGAGAGGAGGAGTCATCATGGAAGAGTAGCTAACAAGCATAAGCTACAATGGAATAAAAACCACCATTATCAAGTCTTGGCAAATAGAAGAGGTGCCACCATTTCAAGAAAGCTAGTGTAACAGTTTAAGAAGGATTGAAAGTATAGGGGGGTAAGAAATAGCTAGTGTCTCTCTATTGCTATGTACAATAGCTGGCAATACGTTATAGTAAAGCAACACAAAGTTCTATTGAAGATAAGCACCCAAAAGTAGTGCTATTTATGTAGCAAATTTTCAAGCAAGCGAACTACCAAACAAAGAGGTAAGAAAACCACCAATAGAAAAAAAATCAATCGAAGCCAAGTTGAGCAACCACCAAAAGAAGTGGAAGAACCACCAGATCAATTTAAAGGAGCCACCAACATAATCAAAGAATTTTATCTAGAGGGCCACCACCATTCAACCAAGAACATAGTTAAGGAAGAGATTCACCACCA